>VZRI01007540.1:45246-135023 GCA_013397515.1 Upupa epops
GTCGGGGAGATAGGTCGAAGCGGGGGTGGTATTGGTGTAGGGTGCTCCCGTCCTTCCCCCAGTGTGGTGTGTCCCAGGGCGGGTGAGCGGGGAGGTGGGATGAGCGCTCGCTCGCATGTGGCCCTTTGTCGCTCAGCCGCGGCTGGGAACCGGGAATCCCCCCGCGCTCTGCTGTCCCGGGGAGGCTTCTGGAACGGGGCTGCTCCCGCCGTGCCCAGCCTCGAGAGCAGCTCGGGGGCCTCCTGCACCCCGACCGGCCGTCTTTGTGCCTGGTACGGGTACGCCCGGGTGCCGTTTCATTCCTGCCCCTGAAAAAAAACCCCGGTGGTCAACTCGACGCGTCCGTCTTCCCCTCACCCCCCGGCAGCGGGTGCTACCCCGGGAAGCAGTTCGGGCAGCGGGCTCCGGGGCCGTCCGCTTCCCTTCCTTAACTTCGCACTCGCCCTACCGAGCAGCAGCATCGCGGAGTGTGGGTCCGCTCTCCTAGAGCCCCGCGTGCCGGGCATGGCTCTGCCTGAGAGCTGGGGGTGGCTGCGCGACCTCCACGTCCTGCATAGCACCGCCAGATGTCATCCACGGACAGGGGATGGACCGGAGCTCCTGCCCGTGCGGGGCTTCTGTTCACGGATCGGGCACCGGCGCCTTGTGCTTTGCTTGGTGCTCCAGGTCTGTGCTGAGTACCTGGGCTCCGTGTGGGGTGGGAGGCCTCGTGGCACCTCTCGAGGGGCTATAAACTCGGGCCGCTATCCATTTCTGCTGTGGTGACGCTTATTCACTCCCTGTGTACATGCGTGTCGCTTGTGGAGTCTTCCCCTTTGGATGGGGATCCTGATCTAGCAGAAGGCTTGGACTAGATGATCGCCAGCGGCCCCTTCCAACCCTTATTCTATGATCTTATGAGTTAGGAGCAAAAAGGTTGAGTGTGAGGCTTTGTGATGATACTGCCTGCTCACAAAGTCAAAACTGGTGGTTTTTTTCCTCTCTGGAAGTGAACAATTGGTTTGAAACTGTCAGGAGTTGCGCTACAGCAATGGTTAGATAAGGAGTGGCAGAACAAAGTGCACAACAGGATCCAAGCTGCTCAAGACACCCCCAGTTCTGCTATAGCCTTCTGGCTGTGAGCATTACCTGTGGATCTGGACACATCCTCTTCTGGCCCACATGATAGTGAGTAGTTATGAGGTGGCTAAAAGTTACAAGCATGGAACATAGGCGGTTCCGTATAAATATCAGAAAGAACATCTTCACAGTGAGGGTAACACAGGAGCATTGGAACAGGCTGTCTAGCAGGGTTGTGGAATCTCATCCAGGCGGGTCTCAAACATCTCCCGAGATGTTATTGTGTGACTTAGTCTAGGTGATCCTGCTGTGGCAGGGGGGATTGGACTACATGATCTCTCAAGGACCCTTCAGATCCCTTATGATTCTATATGAGTGTAAGTGTTCCATGGGGAGACGGCTCTCCTCAGAGCTTCTGAATAAGCTTTCTGATGAACAAAGTGGAAAAGCTGCAATTAATTTGCAGCCTCTAGTGCGTAAAATTCCTCCAAGATAAATACCCCTTACTAGAAAATAAGGATGTGATGTAAATGCTTGCCTGAAGTTTTCTTGTGCGTGAGAGACACAGCTCTGCATGACACTTCAGATGGAGGGATTTCCTGGGTGAACATATGGAGGAACAGAAGTCCTTGGGGCTCTTGGAGGTGACTCAGTGCTGAGGTTGTTCCCCTTCTGGTGATCACGTGGCCTTTTTCTCACATGAAAATATCAGTGACACCAACTAAACTGCCTTTCCCCACCCATCTATAATAATTGCGCTTCTGCATCAGGTTGTGAAAAATCTCTCGTATTGGGCGCAGAACACAGAAGCTTTAAGCAATTCTACAGGTCCAGATCATGATGCTGTGGGCACTGGTGGGGTTGTGTTGGGTTCTTGGTGGAAATTGTACTGCCGCTGGCACATCACTTGACCCTTGGCTATTGCTGCATGGCTTGACTTGTCTGTGTGTCTTGTCATAGAAGCAATAAGCAGGAAGAATAAAGTGGACAAACAATAGCTGTTTTCTTTCGGAGTACTCTTCCCTGCAGGAATGGGTGGGAAGGTTCCCATTCTTCAAGGTGACACTTTGTTGCTCAAAACATCTTGTATAAGAGTAATTGCTCTCCGTTGTTGCGCTGGGGATTGATTTCCTTGAAATAAGAAGGCTGATGCCATTGTAATGGATTAACTTAGTAGTTCCCTCAGAAGGAAACTCACAGGCTATAACCCTGTCATGAAGCCAACTGGGACAAGATACGTGGCCTGCTACAGGAGGGTATCATGAGGGATGATTTTGATGGCTGCACCTGGTGTAGGTGCATGCTGATGGCTAATACAAACTTAGCAGAGCAGGCAGAGCCTTTTTTCCAAGAGTGATGTAATTTCTCTCTAAATGTAAACTAATTAGGAGAAATTAGGTAGTCTAGCTTGCTTATTAAACATGTAGGCAGTGGATAGGGAGGAAATAGTTTCTTCTATAGTACATGCAGAGCAGCACCATGTTATTGAGCACTATAAACAGCTCTTCTCCATCTCAACACTTATTTGCTGGTGGCTACCTCCCAGTCAAATAGTGACTCCTGTATCTGGTCAACTCCAAACTAGAGTAGAGGCAAATAAGCTGTGGTTTGTGCCATGTAAAGGGCTCTGGTGCAGTCTTTTGTTCCAGGTTCCTCTCAGTTTCAAGTAGCTAGAAGAGCTAACGTTTTTAATGGCAGCACTCTGAAACTTCTGGAAACCAAACAATCCTCTCTAATAGCCTGGGACAAGTTACAGCAAGTGCAAGAAACCTGTAAGCCTTCTAAAATTAAGCTAGTGCACTAACCTGAAATGTAGGCTGCTGTTTTAGCAGCAAAATTGGCCCATTTTAAGTACGTGTTTTGCATTGCTAGTGCTTAGATGTCTCCAGGTGTCCTAAATAGTAGCATTTCATCCTAACCTTGTTTGAAGTGGCTTCTGTGTCCAGGAACCATACTGATGCCTCTGAGAAGGACATCTCACACTTGTTTGTGTCATCTGGCATGTAGAGAGCTGAAATTTTAGTAGGGCCCAGCTACAGGGAGGAGGTAACTTCTTGGAAGAGAGAAGATAGGACCCCTTCCTTGAGGAGGTGTTGTCAGGGGTAAAATTGCAGTGCTTCAGCATTGCAGCGTTAGTATTTTTCTCTTAGATGTCTCCTACTCTTTATTAACTCTGAGGTACTAATGCAGCACTCTAGGACAGCTGGAGATGCAGTTGCTGAGGCATTGGGTACTTCAAATGGCACCAGTCCCTCAGGACAATGTTAAGTTGATGTTAAGGCTCCTAAATGTAGGTGTCTATGAGTGTGCTAGGTTCCTAAGCTCTCATTATGGTCATGGCGATGTAATCAGTGGAGCCAAAGAGAGCGATTATCTGACCAGCTCCTGCACGTCTACTTCAAGGTGAATTTCTTTGTCAGGGCTTTGACTAGATTTCATTTTGAGTGTAAGGGGAGCACAGACACCTTTACTTTTAGTGTCTTTCTCTGAGAGCAATTTAGCTCAAAGTGATACAAGTTTCACAAATAAGACGACTATGGTTACTCTCCTTAAACAAACACACTGGGTAAGTGCTGTTTCTGTGCCAAAAGAACCAGCAAAGCAGTGGGAAACACCAGTTTGCAGCTAGAACAACAGTTCTCTCCTGTTCTAGTGCAACTGGATCAGTGCCTTCAAACAATACCATAGACTACCTCTGTTAAAGTCTGTGGAGGAAAAAGGGGAGTATAGTTGGATCCTGTATCAATGTGAGGAATAGGAACGCAAATGTAAGTGGATATATTCTGGGGAGCTGTGTGAAGGTGTTTGTGGTCTGCTGAGGAGGCACTGGGGCACTTTAGACTTTAAAGGCCCTGCTTATTTGTGCATTAGAAGTTATTCCCTAGACTTTAGTGTACAGAGTGAACTTGCAAAATGGAAGTAGTGTGACCAACAGCTCAAGGACTTGCAGTGTTTCTTATGGGCTCACTTCTGAGCTAGGACAGAAGATACTCTAAAATGCAGGGGAGCATGTGGTGTGTCTTCTAGGAGTGCTAAGTATCAATTTTGATAGTAGGCCTCTAAGTTAAAGCTGACTAGCATGCTTCATTTGAACTACTGTGCTGCTAGGCTACTGGTGTAGCACAGAAATGAGCTTTATCTGGCCTGGCTAGAAACCTGGTACAGTATACTTTGCACAGTGGAGATGCTAGTGGAAGAGTTACTGAACTGTGAAGCTTTACCTTAAGGTAAGAGAACATTTGGACCTCCTATGAGCAGCTCTTGTGGAGCAACATCTGCTAATGTGGTGGTTTCCCAACCACTCAGTTTCTCAAGCAGTGCTTGGCTGCAGTTGATGTTCTGGGTCTTGTGGAACCGGCATGGGTCCAACAGAGTCTGTTAGCTTGGGCTCCTTGCCATACTTGACTGTAATGTTTGTATCTCACTGCTGAGACCAGTCTCACCAGTGAGACTTGCTTTGCTGGATGGGAACCAGTGTGTTAGTGGGATTTGGATGAAGTTGGTAATAGAACTTCTCACTGAGTCACTGGAACTGCAGTCACAACTGAGTCATGGAGCCTGTTGGAAGTCATGGCTTTCCCTGCTAGGCTTCTAGTTTGAAACTCCTTTGTGTATTGATCAGTTGGGCTCTTGCTACTTTGGTTAATCATCTTGCTGCTTTGCTTTCTGACACAAGTATCCTCTCCATAGCCTTTGCTTGTGCAGTATAGTCCTGTTTAATGTCCACTCGTTTTGCCTTCTGGTGTTGAGGGCTTTTCTAACAGCTGAAGGATCTTGAGGATTAGTATTGCAGAATGGTTTTTGACTAAGTCAAAGGCACTGATAAATGATAGGGAACTGCCTGCCAGCCAGCTAAAAGTACTCAAGAGTAGCTTGCCTTTCACCCAGGCCTTGTGGTGATGTGACTTTTCAACACTGCCTATGCCGTAATGACAATGTCTTGTATTGCCAGACATGGAAGCAAAGGCTGACACTTGTGACTTTGGCTGCAGGCAGTCCCAGGCACTCAGTCCTGTTAACCAGCCTTCTGCAGAGTGCAACTGGCTCATGCACCAACTTCTCTGAGTGCCCTGGCTCCATCACCTGGGTGTACGAGAGCTATAGCTAGAGAGTGGGGGCTGCTCTTTGTCTGTGTGTGCCACGTGAGGAGTTACTTATTGCCTCTTAAATGGAAGGAAACTTGAACTCCCTTTTGGTTGTAAGAGGAGCATGCTGAATGCTTTCTGGGTGGCACTGCAGACCACAACTGTCCTGCACTGCTTACACAGGAAAGCTCTTCTAATTAGTTTGTAATGCTGGTGGCTGTACACATCCTGGTCAGAGCCAGCCAGCAGCTCCAGGCCAGCCCCTTGCATTGAGGGAGCGCTAGACAAGCAGACTGTATATTGAAGCCAGAGGTAGGCAGGGGAGAGTGGAGCCAGTCTACCATCTGGAGAGCAAGCAGTGATTAACATAACGATTTCCAGATGAGAGCCCTTGTGAAGCTCTGTATTGGAGCAGCGGTACTGCTGTGGCTCTGTTGGTCGGGAGCCTTTGTACATTCCCTGGGGATCAGGGCTGGCAGCTACAGTGCTGTAGGAAGAGACTACCTGGCTCTTTCCTGTCCCAAAGCAGGACCCTTCTATGGTTTGAGACCAATAGAGTGAAGAAATATAAATATGGGTGTATTTATACAGAGAGACTGCCATCCATGAAACTTGCTATTTGTTGATCAGCTCACAGCAGGATTTGGAAGCTCTATACTCTGACCTCAGGATGGTGATCTAGGAGAAATGATGCGGTAGTCTCTTGTGAAAGCACCACTGAATGAGAGTGAACCTGTTACCTATTATTTGGTCAAAGGGATATTTTCTTCAGGGAAAGAGCCCAGGCTTTCTTTGGTCAAGGAGCTGAGGTTTTAGAAGAGTAACAGCTCAAACTAGAAAACCCACAAAGCTTGCTCAAATTGATGTCTAACACCACACTAATATACGTGATATTTTTCACTCCCCTGCTGTGCTCTGTGTTTATGAAACTGTAATAGAGACTCTAGTACCAGCAGATTTGATGGCAAAATGAGATTGTCCACCTCACTGGCTCTAACAGGGTGTAAGTGGCACATAAGTGTGGTGGAAAAGTGGTGGTGAGGCTTGCATCGAAACTTGCCTAACAGCCTGCAGCTAGACAGCTTTGACTTCTAAATCTCTTTCTGTCCTAACTGAGGAATCATCTAGATCGTGACTACTTTCCCATCAGTGAACAAAGAGCCTAACAAAAGAGGCTGACTCTGGCATGTCTGGGCAGTGGCAAAGGAGCGCTCTGCTATCGGGTACTTGCATCAACTGACTCATGGCCTCCAAGAGGAAGGCTGCTACCTTAATCCTCCAGCAGCATCGGCTCCACTCTGGAGTGTGTTTGACTTGCAGAAAGTTCCTCGGTCTGCCTCTGTAGTCATACCGGGGTGAGAAATGGTGGTGAACTTCTCGTTACAAAAGCAGGAAGATGGGATTATGAATAATTAGAATTTGTTACTGTAGACACTGAAAAGTGCTAACTGCTCAGTATGCCTTCACTTCCCCAGCATGCAGCCAAAAGGGGTTAGAAAAGATCCACCAGACCTCCTGATGCTGACTGGAGTAAATAAAGCAGGCTGGACACTAGTTGCCCTATGGCCAAGTGAAGGGCTGCAGTCCCCTTCAGGTAGCAGATCTTCCTTTCTGACCTATCCTTTAGCATTCCCTACTACCAGACTGCCTGCTGGGGAACATTCCCATTCGTTATTTGGGGGTCTACCAGTTGGCTCCAAACTGTGATGGAGATTACTAATATTTTCATGGTATAGACTGTGGTTCCAGTGCCTGGGGACATTCCCTGATGTTGCTGAATTTAGTAGCATGGATGTGGCCAGTGGGTCTCTGGCAGCAGGCCCAGAATACTATGAAATTGTGAAAACTGAAGCATCCACTAAAAGAAAGTGAAAGCTTGTAATAGGACATGACAACTGTCATTAGAAATGGATGCCTCAGGGGATGGACAAGTGCAGTTGTGTGAGAAATCCTGTGCAATCAGTCCACTGAGGTTTGTGAGGTGGGTACTTTAAACCCAGAACCACAAAGTCTTTGGTGTGGTAGTGATGGTGCTGGTGGGTGCCAGGGATTCAACTTGTGCTTTCCAAATTGGATTGTAAGGTGGTCCTTCAGCTTTTTATGCTCTGCTTTCTTAATAGACCACTGGAACAGGCTGCTCAGAGAGTTTATGGATTTGTCTTCTCTGGAGACATTCAAAACTGTTATAGATATGTTGATTTGATCTTCTCTGGATGCTTCTCCTGCTCCAGCAGAGAGGTTGACTAGATGGTCTTTAGAGGTCCCTTGCAGCCTCAAACATTCTGTGGACCTTTAGAAATACGTTGTGTGAACTGGGGCCACTAATCAGGACCCAGCCACTTATTCCTGCATGAAATAACTTTACCTTTGTGATGTTTGAACAGTGTCTCTCAAGTTTGATCTATTGTTATATAGCATCTAGCTGCCCCAAAGGTACTTCTTGCCAAGAACTTGTCTGAGCTAAGGGATATGTCATGCTAGGAGCAACTTGGTACTAAAACACTTCTCCTTGACTTACAAGTTTTAGTACTGTTCTATTCACTTGTCTTAATGCCTGACAGTCCATCAGAGATGGTGTTAGTGATGTCTCTTGTCTCTTCACAGTGTAGATGGTCTGTCCAAATCACGTTTTCACTCTTACAGCTGCCCATGTAAGGCAGGAATGCATCTAGACTCCACAAACGTGGTATCTCCCTTGAAACTCTGACACCCTTAACTGATTTGGTGATTGTTCCTAAGTAAAGCCATGGAGAAGATACCTCTATACCCAAAAATGAAAGCATGAGGTAGCTGAAGCTGGGATGTGTTACAGTAAGACTTGGGTAATACTTGGATCAAAGGGAGGCTCTCTGATTTATCTTGCCTTTTGTACTAGCTCCTTGTTCAGGGACCTGTTCTACAGATGCACTACTAAACAGCGCAACTGAGTGACTAGATCGATGAGTTGTTTGGTCAAGAAATGCCCAACATTAATTTCTGAAAGGAATAGAAATGTTGATGACTGGAGTGCAATGGCAGCAGCAGTTTTTTGGACTTGTTTCTGATGGGAGGATTTCATTTGATGCTTCAGCTTTGAAATGATACTTCAACTCCCTCATGACTCAGCCTGGAAGTACACCAACCAGCTTCCGTAATCTCACTGAGGTGTTGCATAATTGAACTGTAAGCAGGGCAGTAGTAAGCAACTGCTGTCAGAACTTTGTCTTACATGCATGGTTACCAATGCTTTTGTAAGCACAGAGGCCATTGCTGTCCTGGGAAGATGCACTGAGAGCTTCATTTCTGCACTGTTTTATATGGGTAGATTCCTTGCTGTATGCCTCAGTGGTTATGAGTATGCACGTTTCTCAGAGGGAGTTCATGCAGTCTGAACTGTGTTCAGTGTTTGAGTAATTAAGTGAAACGTGGTCCAGACTATGCCAAAAGGCCATCTGGTCTGCTCCTGTTGAGTCTGGTCAGTAGTACCAGGAAATGCTTACATGGTGCTTTTCCTTGGCACCTCCACTCATGAGTTGTTAAGGGTATGTGGAAGGAGAGGTGGTGCTGAAAGTGCCTCTTTGAGAAGACTCTTGGGATGGGGCAACAGGGTATTCCTCATGTGAGGCATGGCTCCTGCATCTGGTAGAGACACTTAAGTCCTTTTGTACATGGCTTAGTCATGCTGGTGTAACTGCAGAATGGCTTCTGCATTAGAGACACTGCAGGCTTAGTCAACACTGTAAGATCCTGTGGATAAACCAGACCTGATAGCTTGTCTCATAATGTGAGAGGGAGAGGCTTGATTTCTTCACATCTATGCTGGCTTACTTGAAACTGGAAATGGTGAGGCATGGGAGCAGATGCAAAGAGTACACTTAACTATGTGTGGTGGTGTAAGACCTGCCAAGGCACAGGACCTGGCCTGCGTGGCACCAAACCCAAAATCTAAAGCAGCTTGCATGGCCTGGGTAGGTCCAGCAACTGGTTGCTGATTAAGAGTTCCCCACGTTCCTTAATAGACCAGTGGCAGAATGGTGTAAGTCATGCTGTGCAAGAGCAGCATTTCTTAGAACTGATTAGGGCTTAGCTATAGGGAGCATCACCAAATCAGAAGAGAACTGCTGAATGCCAGCCATTGGCTTATTTTGCTGCCCAGGTTCTATAGCTGCTTGCAAAATAGTTATGGCCTTCCGTAGCAGGCTGACAAGTAACAGCACCAAGCAAGAGACCAGGTTGTGAGGTGGGACCAGTCCTGCCTTCTGGTATTCATGTGTGAGGCAGAGACTGACTGAGAGTATGTCAGCTCAAGCCAGGCAGCTTTCTCTGGATGCTTCAAGTTTCCTGATCAATTGGCTTGTTAATGATGGGAAGTGGGGGTGTGCCTGCAGGTAGTTGTTGGTCGTGCTGTATCTAAGCTGTGTGTGAGATGAATAATCACAGAATTGTTTATGTTGGAAAAGAACATCCAACCATTAGTCTAACTGTACCAAGCTCACTGCTAAACCATGTCCTTAAGTTCCCTGTCTAGATGACTTCTAAATATATCCATGGTTGGCAATTTAACCACTTTCAACAAAGAAGTTTTTCCTCATGTCTAACCTATATTTCCCTAGGCACAACTTGAGGCCATTTCTGCTTGTTACTTGTGAGAAGAAACCAACCCCCACCTCTCTACAGCCTCCTTCCAGGTAGTTGTACAAAGCAACATGGTCTCAGTCTCCTTTTCTTCAGACTAACTAGTCACAGCTCCCTCAGCCACTCCTCATAAGACTTGTTCTACAGACCCTTCACCAGAAATTTGGACCTGTTGTGGCACCTCAATTTCTTTCTTGTGTTGAAGTGCCCAGAACTGAACACAGTACTCAAGGTGTCTAGTGTTCAATAACAAATGTCTGAGATGTAGACACAGAAAATACTGATTGTAACCATAAAACACCTGTTTCACTGGCACCAGAGACTTCATTGTGCCTCCTTCTGGAGAAAATGTGGAGTATAACAAAGTGATCAAAAAGGCTTTGTCATGGCTTCTTGTATCTTAGGCTGACTGTCACGATTTGAAGGACTTGATGTTCTAGAGGGTCAACCACAAGCAAGCATGTTGGCTGGGAAGATAAAGCTGAGGTTGGTAGCAGTGCACCTTACAGCTGGCAGCTGTTTTTGCCCCTGAAGTGTCAGTAAACAAAGTGACTTTTGTTGTCTCGTGCCTAGGCAGTTGCTGTAGGATCTGTCTGGTTGCTATAGGACATATCTTCCTATAAAACCTTAACGCTGAGTGGTTCCATGGTAAGTTTCTGTAACTAATCAGAATAGCTTCCCAGCTCTTTGTGTAAAACTCTGCTTAATTGATTTACCAACTAACCAGCTTTAGTTGAGACTTTTTAGTACTCCAGGTTTGTGAGCTCATCTTTCTGCTGAGGTTTAAGTAGCTTCCTAGGTGCTAGGAACTGAAAGTACTGTTTGTGCACCTTTAGTGTGATGATACGTGAGAGACTGTTTTATCTCAAACTGGGATTTCAGTGACGGCAAGCAGTTTGCTCAAATTAGAAACACATATATGTTTCACTAACAGTGCGACTGCTCCTGTGATCCTTCAAGGTTTTTCAGCTTTGTTCTCTGGCTCCTTGGCATAGTTCATACTAGGTAATTGCTAGGGTTCAAGGAGAGGGGGGGAAACTCCCAGGAATAAGATAAGAACATGGATCTTCTCCTAGCTGTGTGTCTGGATACCAAAGGCTGTCGCACTTTTGCCTGATAATAATTCCTGTAGGCAAGAATTATTCCTGCTGCATGTTGGCAGGTGAAGCAGAGCAGCTTCACCCCTCCCATCCCTCCACCCCCTACCAGAACACAGTGTGTCATGAAGATGAGGTAGCTTGTGATTGCTGGGAACCTCTGCTCAGGTAGGAGCAGCTGTGCTGCTATAGTGTTGTTAGTGGTATTTTGCTGATCCACAAAACCAGGCATGGATTGCATTTGACATGGGTAGCAGTTCTACCAACCATGTTTTATGGCATTTGTCTCCAGGAAACAGGCTTTTCTAGGACCATAGGCACACACACATGGTTTTCTGGTGCTGCTGAGAAGCATCTGGTTCATAGTGCGCCACCAGCTGCGGTGAGATGCCATGGACCACATCACACTTTCCTATAGACATTTCTGAGCTGAATGGCTGAAAAGAGCAACTCTTGTTCCTGTGGGACCTTGTATTGCCTTTCACATACTGTTGCTGTGCTGCAGGCTTGTTCTTTGTTCTGCACTGACAGCCTTAGCAGGAGGAGCATGTAGGGTTGGGCCTCTGTGTCCTCACATACTGCCTTCTGCTGCATGCTGACCAGCTTGAGCTAATGGGTCTACTGGAAGGCAGTCTCAAGTGGAGCAGCTGGAGATACTGGTTGTTTTATGGCTTTTCCCTCAAATTCAGTCTTGGACTATTTCCATCAGGCTCAGGGCTCTAATGCTAACCAGTCTGCTTTCTGGAAGCTTGGTTGTTTCTTAGCTTTACCGGGAGAGGAGACTGGCTTTTCCAGCTGAGGCATGCTGTCAAGAAGCAGTCAGATAATTGGAAGGCCACTGCTGCACTTGCTAGGAAGCCTCAGTGGGTCTGTAGTGAGTTTCACTCCAGTAACAATCCTCAGTGCTGATCCCACAAGACCAGGTGAGTGGGTGACAAGAAATGGGGCAAAGAAAGGACTTTGCACCCAGACGCAAGTGAGACTGTTTGCTTGTGGCAACAGAGGTCAACACATGAATGGGAATAACTGGCTAAGGATAGGGACTGGTTTTGCTGGGACGGCTGTTGAAGACACAAAGCCAGTGTGTTTATACCTATAGGAGAGTGACAAAGACCATTCTCCATTTCAGAGGCTCTAACTACTGACTTGCCTCAGGTGACTGGCTTCCTTACAGGTGCTGCAGGTATGCTGTGGTCATCCTGCATGTTGTGAACAAGCTGTGTTGGGATACATGATGCCCAGGGGACATGGGACTGTGCTGCTGCAGAGGGAGGAAGAGGCAGCAGGGGTATTAGATCCTGTTACTTTCTTTTTCCATCATGTTTGTTTGTGTCAGTTACGAGTTTGCATTGCTAGTGTGATTTGGGCTCCTAGAGTCATTTGCTTGATGGGTTTCCACTGCATAAAAATTTCCCGACCTGCAGCGTACTCCCATCTTAACTTTTGTTGGGGTTTGTGGGATGGGCAGCCTGCCAGTGGCTTTGTCTAAAACTAAGCAGTTCCTCTTCTGTGCTTTCCTAAGCAAGCAGATGAACTTTTTAAAGACTGAATCTTCTGTGCTGCACTTGCTGTACCAGAAAGTAAGAGGTGCTGATGACTTTAAGTCAAAGGGGTTTAAGACCTAACTTGTGCTAGGTCTGTCTAGTCTCAGCTTACACACTCACTGCTCATCTCTCAAGCCAGATGAAATAGATTGAAATTAATTCCCCAGGATGAACTGGAGCTGTGAGCTCTGTGGCCTCACTGAGCTGTAGCTACTTTGCACAAGCCTTTGAGGTTATACACTGACTGTGGCTTTCTGGTGCTGTGAATGCCTGAACTATCAAGTATGTTGAAGAGCTGCAGGCAAGGCTCTTTAAAGAAAAGTAGTTATAGCATAAAACTGAACTGGCTGCTCCTCATGAGATTAGCTGCAGGGAAAAGAGCTTTCTCATTAGACTGCATCTTCGACACACCTTGTCTTGAACATCTGAGACAACAGATACCCTGCTGTTGCCCGCGAAGATTAACTGCAACTGTTACAGAGTTCAGTCCAGTCCTTGTTATGTACTGTGTCTGTGGAAGTGTGACCTCTCTGTAAGATTCAGTCACTGGCCTGGGTTTGATTGGAAGAAGGTTGGCATGAGCGAAAGCAGGGTGTACTAACTAGTTTGAGAGACCCTCCAGATAAAGAAGGAGGAACACAGACTTAAAAGTTGTTTCTCTGCATTGCTGAAGGACTGACCAGACTTGTAGTGGGAGTAGCTGAGAAAGAACTGGGAAGGAAGCTCAGCAATTCTGTGTCAGAATGGACAAGGCTCTGTACACTCCTAACAGTGCATGTCAGCAGAGTGTTTTCACTCTGTGTGTTGCATGGCTGTCAGCTTCCCTGGCTGTAGCCCTGCTGTGCTCCAGCCACTCCAGCTTTGCTCATCCCTCTTGGCTGAAGGCTGTGTAATAGCCTTTTTGTCTGGTACTAAATTTGCACTGGGCTAACCATGACGACAAGAGAATTGGGCTAGATGGTCTTTAAGGTCCCAACCTAAACCATTGTATGATGTCTATAAAGTCTAGGTGGCCCCACACTAAAGTAAAAACTATTGCCTTACTGAAAAAGACATCTGTCTTACCTTTGGTACTGTGTTTAGGAGGTCAGGGATGACTTAAAGGCTCCTGTCAGACTTTGAAACAAACCTTACTGATCATGAACAACCACTCTGCAGAAGACAACTTGCCCCCTTGCTCCTCTTCATACAAACCTGTGTGGCCCTTGGAGTCAGCCTCAGATTTGCATGTTGCCTGCAATTGGCAGGTGGTGATGTGCATTTCCATAGAGCGTGGTGGTGCCAGGGGATTTTACTACCCCTGGCCGGTAGGGAAGGTGAATGTGTGTTGGCACCCCAGGAATCCAGGTGGTGATTCTCTGAACTGCCTAAGCAGCCCTGGCTGCTGTGCTGTGCCCTGTGCCAATACAAACACTTGTGCGTTCATGCACTGAGCTGGATTGGGAAACTGGTCCTGCTGGAAAATTTTTGCATGGTATTTTCTTTTTATTTCTTTTTTCCTTCTATTTTTTTTCTTTATTTTTAACCAAACCAGCTCCCTGATCTTGTTCACCATGAGACTGCAGGGGATGGTTCAGGAAGCATGAAGTGACATGCTCTCGTGGGAGGTGGTACATTATAAAGGGCCCCTCTGCAGAATGTGAAACCCAACCTGATGGTGACAGGCTGGTTCATTTTGCTCTTGGCATGTTGATTACTATGCACCAGCCCTACTTAATTATACAAAGTTACCCTGTCACAGTAAGGAGAAAATGTAATGCTCATCGAGCAATAGTGTGCTCTTTATCAGGTGACCCTGTAGATGTGTGGGACTGTAGCTGCCATGTGTGTGGAATAGCTGGACATTCTCCTTCTTCCTTGGCCACTGCAGCATGTTCAAAGGATCAGAATATGCTTCTATAGCTATGGCTGAAACCTGGCAGAAAAGGAAGATCAAAGTGTAGTGGGCATTGTGCAGAGTTTATAGTCTGATCTGTTCTGTTTGTAGTTGACTAAAAGCTCTCACCCTATTTTGAGTAGGCATTGGAAGGTGTTTCACTGCTGCACAAGCCCAAGTGCCAAGAGGTAGCCACTGTGTGATGATCAGTTGGTTCATGCTTCAAACAAAAGTAACTGCTGTTGCAGACAAGTACCTCTCCTTCAATGAGTTTCCTTTTCCAGTCACCAACTGAAAATAAAAGAGGTAATCAGAACTAAATTAACCAAGATTTCTCAGATTTCTTTATTTTCATGGTCTGATAGAGAAGCAGCTGGATTTACTGGCATACCTACCTCTTGCTGATGAAATGATGCTTGCCTTGCTGAGTGGAAGCACTGCTTGACCACTCTTCTCTGGCAGAAGCATTCTGAGCCACCAACCAGCCTTACTCTTCTGGCAAACTGATGAATGAAAGGGTGGAGATGTTGAAGCCTGTTGGTACACAGCAAAATCTTATTGGGAAATGAGAGAAACCCTATCATCTGAAATAGGGAGGGCAGATAGTTGTAATACTTCTGAACATCCTCAATTGGAACACTACCCAGAGACGTAAGAACTGCTGAAATCTAGCCTGTACAGTCCATGGGCTCTTTGTAGGATGGTTTGTAGTTTTATTTCTGGTCTTTGGCCTGTGCTGTGAGTCTGTATTTGGTAATTCTAGAAAGGCAGCTAATTCATTAACCTGTAGGCTCGCCAAACAGCACTGGTGCTTATCTTGAGCAGTAGAGCAGCAGGAGAAAAAACTGGAAGAACTGTTAGCTGAGGTGGTGCCACGCTGCTGCTGACTTCTGATGTAGCAGACTTGTATACAGGCTGCACTTCTGACTTGCCACATAAAAGCATCAGTTCTGTTTCAGATACTTCATAATTTATGACTGACCGTTAAAACGGAAGGGGTGCATGGTCAACTTAGAGCCAGCAGTTTGTGCTGTAGCTGGGGGGGATAGATGAGGATGCTGTTGACCTCGGTTTTTTTTGAATGTGACTGTTTAAACCATCTCAAGACCATGGACATCTGGGACTGGAGTTAATATTGCGTGGGCTATTAACTGCAGAATATCAAGGTTTAAAAGAGATAAAATTTCTTTCAGCAGGTGGTTTTGTCTTCCCACACACTAATATAAACACTTTTAGGTTAGAAGCTCCTCAGCCTGCCCTGGCTCAAATAGCATTTCTGTAAGAGGGACTAGCTCTGCTCTTCAGTGTATAGAAAACAGTGAAAAATAAACTCGGGCAGAAAGCTTTGTTCAAGTCTATTTGTGTTCAAATTCTTGTGAAACTCTTTCTAGATGCTCCAGTGTCACATTCGTTAGGCAAAGTGAAGAGCAAATGCTTGTCTTGTTCTTATGTCTCCCTAAACAAGATTAAGCCATTGATTTTTCTTCCCATAGTCTTGCAGCATGCTTCTAGAAATGTTTGAGGTGTGAGAGCTTATTCCTTTTCTTCTTCAGCTTATTGAGCTGTAGAATTTGTGAGGAGAAATGAATGTGCAAATTTAACAGTATTACTCAGATAATGGAGGATTTCAGGTGTTTCTGACCCTGCTGTAATAGGTTGATCACTAATTTAATCTAATAAGAGTGGGATGCAAGTCATCCTTAACCTAGTTTAGGGACTGTGTCAGCTGGTGGCAAAACCAGTGTTCTTGCTTACTTCAAAGAGCAATTTGAAAGCTGTTTCCTTCCCAGTTTGGGCAGGGTGAGATCAGCTAGTAAACTAGATATCTCCCCTTCATCATGAGTACATCAGATCTGTGTTCCAGCAGGAGGTTACTCAGGAGGCAGCTGATGGTATAAGCACGATCATGTATAGAGATTGTGACCAAGATGAAGACTAGTTAGAAATGATGCTTTTAAAACAATAACCAAAAAAGTTGACTGTCAGACTTCTGGAGCGAATAATGTTGCTAATGAGTTGTGAAAGTCTGGCCCGTTCTTGATTAAATTGAAGATGCCACTAAGCAGCTTTCTGCTTGTCCCAGCAGAACTGAATTACTATTGTTCTGCAACAATAGAGCTCTCAGCAAGAGCAGAGGATAACTGTCTCCCCAGGGCTTCCCCTACACAGGCTGCTTGAAACTTGGGGAAGATCTTCCTTTGGTTAATGGGGACTGGTTAATGCACAGTGAAATGTCTGTTTAAAATGTTATCCCTCACATGTGACTGAATTAAGTAACACCAAATCAAAAGAGCTGGGTAGGCATTTCTAATCAGTGGCCTGCGCTGCTAAAAGAATGAAACAAACCAAAAACCCAACTAAAGAAAATGTGAGCTGTTGAAATGGTAACAAGCAACATGTTGTAGGAGCGGTATAAGAAGTATACTTGCCCTTTTTTTTTGACTGAGATACATGAGATGATAACAGATCTTTCAAAGGATCCACTGCCCGAACTCAAATGTGCTCGTCCAGCTTCTCTGGCATCAATTACAATGGGAATGTGATGTCCATAAACAGTTTTGGTGGGCTGAAAAATAAACTAGATGATGGTGAAAGCCATTTCCAAAAGCTTGTCCACATTAGTCGGTTGGTTGTATCTAACAGTTTGATAGTAACACTTTGAGCTAAAATAATGGAGGTTATTGGTTGTCTTGCTTTAAGAGGGAATCTATTTTCAGCTCTTCCACAAAATGAATCACCAGGTTGTGCTAATCTGTGTTCTGTGCCTCTAATCCTCTTGACTAATCAGAACCCTTCCCATTGGTGAACCTCAGCTGCAATAAAAGGTCATGGAGAAGCCTTGGCCATGAGGTGTTTGTAGGCTGAACAGCACAGTCTGTCTCTTTGAGGCAACCAAATTGGTAAAGCCTCTTCCAACGCTGCCCTCAGTCAGTGTTTTATTTTAACCTTGCCATGTCACAAATCCTTCAGTAGCAGGTCACTGTAGAAACCTGACCTTTCTGCAGGACTTGTATGTTGTGGTGCCATAAGGAAAGGTTATTGCCTTCCACAGCTACTGAAGCAGTAATCTGGGGAGCAAGAACTGTAAGTCTTACATAAATTAGGTAAATGTTCCCTAATGCTCTGGTGTGGTGATACTGGGCAACATCACAGTTACCTCCCTTTGTGGCTCTTCTGACTGGTATCCACATGTGCATAATCCTATGCTGTTCCTTGACTATTTGTGTCAAGATCCCAGGCCTCAAACTACTTGGTCAAATGAAGATGCTGCAACTCTCAGAGGGGCAGTCTGGGACAAGACCTTTTGGAATAAATAAGTAGAAAGACAGATGACACCTCACTGAGTTCTCATAGAGTGGTGGCAAGCACAATTTATTAATCCTGAATAATACTTTATATTATTCTCTTGAAATACAGTAGTTGGGCTCAGCAGATGGATACCAGTCTGAGTTTGTCTTCATGTTTGCAGGGTAGCTGCTGAGCAGCAGCTGGGCATCTCTACACTGGAACAATGTGGGTTTTCATTGGTTTAGACTGTGTTGTGCTGGCCTTTTTAATTCTGAGGGGGATGTGGTTATGATACAGAAGTCAAACTGGGATTCGAACAAGTGCATGGTGAAAATTACAGAGAAGCAGAACATGCAGCTTCTCCATGCAGCAGACTGGGAAGTGGCTGAAAGCTCTGGTGTGAGGCAAAGTGTAAGGGCAGGCTGGCTGAACGCTATGGCTAGTGAGAAAGGAAGTGTGTCATGACTGGGCAAACTTCATTCATTAACACCACAAGGGGAAAGGGTGCTGGCTCAGTAGTTGAGACAAAGACTTGCAATTTCATTTCCTGATAGTCTGTGAGCCTTTTAGCAGTATTAGTGTGGTCTAAGGAAATTCTGGACTACCTACTGAAGATTCAGGTTTGAGGGAAGTTCATCTGATCCTAGATAGAGGTGCAGTGTGCCTTAGGCCATCCTCTTTTAGCAGGGGGGGTTGGACTTGATCTCTTCCAACTCCAATGATTTCGTGTATGGTGACATGCCTTAAAGTGTACTGGCAGTCCCTTCAGTAAAAATCTGGTGAAGTTCAATGTAGCCTCCTGACTAAGAGGAGGCTGCACCTCCTTTTTTCCCTTAAAACCAAGCTGAATGAGAGAACAAAGGATTGTTTGCCGCAGCCAGTACAATAAAAGAGTGAGAAAAATAATCCCTAAGCCCCTCCATCAACCAAAATGATGCAGTTTCTGAAGCCTGACTTCATTTCTGAACAGAAAAGGATGCTTGAGAGTAGAGTTTGGGAAACCTGTCAGTTCGTTCTTTATGCACTGGCAGTTTGTCATCTTTAATATTTGATGTGTAGAGACCAACCAGCCTGTGTGAGTCGCTGATTTTTCGACACAAGGAGGAAAGCACACAGGAAGCGCTTAGCCAACCTACTTTCCATGGATGAGTACCAGTGCATGGTGCAAACAAGCAGGGACAAATTAAAACTCCAGGTGACCTCATGACATGCAGCTGAACAAAAGGTTTAAGGGGAATTTCTTGGAGAAATTACTCTAGAAATATGCTTGCAGAAGGTTCCCCCTCCAGTAGAGAAGGAATGTAGTAACAAATGTAATGTCTATATGAAGATTTAGTTTTTTCCCCTTCTTATTAAAAATCCCCACCTAACAACAGTGATCCACTAGAAGGGGTGAGATCCCAGGCCTGGTTATGCTGGTGGCCAGTTGCATCCTTGTCTTCATAGAGGCTGAATGGGTCTAGATAACCGCTTTGGAAACTAGTTGTTCTATGGAAATGTGGGGTATTAAGGACTAAAGAGAAAACTGGATAAACATTTAGAAGAGTGAAAGTAGGACAGGCTCAATAAATACAGCCATGTAGGTAATAGTGACAATGAGAGCTCAGTTGCTGTGGTTAACAGATCATAGTAGTGTTGGTTAACTTCTTCCTAGGATGAAAAGGGGTTATATTCATTTTGAGTGACACTGTGTTAATGCAAGCCAGAGAACTACAGTAGGCCTGGTTGCAAAGCTGGCAAGAGTGTGTGTTCTTTTTAGATAATGAAGTGAGATTTCATACTCCTGATGAAACCATGATCAGCTTGATGATTCAATGCAGCATCTCCTGAACTTGCAGATGGGGCAGCGCTGGAGAGGGATGGCAAGGGCACCTTGAGGATGGGATAGAAGTAAAAAGTCTGGAAATGTGGTTGGATGGGGAAAGATGCAACTCAGAAAAAGCCACTTACAAGGCTTTGGTTTGAAATGTGAGAAGGGAGAATGACTGATTGGGTAACAATAGCTCTGCAGAAATAAAACCTATGGCTAGTAATGAACCGAGAGTTAAGTATGTTGTACGAATAGAGCAGCAAGTGTATACAACGGAGGACAACAAGATGCATGAAGTAAGCACTCTGCTTATTTAGTGTTGTTGTCTTTTGGATACGCTGAACAGTTGTGAGCACTGGGTGTTATGACGAGCAGGGGTTTGGCCTCTTGTTTCAACAACTGACCTTTTGTTTGGTCTGTGTATTCTTTGAGGCATAAATGGAGAAACCTCAGGGCTGTATTCTCCTATGTGGAAGATTGGCTTCTGTCTCAGGGCTCAGTCTGAATGCTCTCACTTATAAAAAGGGAATCTTATTCCACTTCCAGTTAGATGCTGTGGTTTCAGATACATAAACACTGCTGAAAGGGTTCAAAAAGGCAAAGAAGCCAAACTACTTTGTCTTCCCTTCCTCTCTACTCCTTAGAAGTAATGTAGTAATTCACAGACAATGACATGGTTTATACATAGAGAGGAGATGAGCAGTCAGAACCTGAAGCAGAATGGAGATGTTGTGTAAGGATTGAGCATTGGCTGCTACCAGGTTGCAGCAGATGAGCAGATTCCTTGCTTGCTTCTTTCCCAAACCAAGAAGGAGTGTGTAGGACAATGGCAGGACTGTCCTTTCCAGCACTGAACAGAGTAACCAGAACTACTGTCTTGGGTTCAGATGATGGAATGAAGAAAGCCAAGAAAACAATGTTTGTGTAACCTTCAGGAGCCCTCAGACAACTCCACAAACACGATAACTTTTAAGTAGTCTCATCACTGACACACCTTTTTCCCTTTTTGTCTTTAAAGCAAACTACAAATCTGAACCTTCTTCCTGAAGATCTTGATTCATCTGGTGATGACGATGATGCATTCTCAGGGTCAGGAGCAGGTGAGTTATTAGCACTTGTGCTGTTAGTCCTTGATCCTTCCAGAATGTGGCAATTGAGCTCTTGATGAGCATCCCACCCCAGGATGTGAGAGTTGGGACCAGAGAAAGAGCTTAATCTCTTCATCTTGTATTGCTTCAGATAGTAACAATTAGTAGAAGATGAGTTGTAGGAGACTTGAAAGGGAGCAGAAGCACGGATAATCCATGTGACTGCTAATGTGAGAGATTACATTAAGAATGTTATGAAATTGGAGCGATTCTTTGCTCACAGGGATGAGACTGTAAGAAGGGCCTTTGTCCTCTCTTAGGAGCCTGTGGGAGGTACCGTTTGAGGGTGTGTCAGCCCCAACCTGTCAGCATAAATCAAGTTCAAATTTTGTCTGTTATCAGATATGAAGTTCCCATGGGCCATGATTTTAAAAAAGCAGAATAAAGGCGATTTAGGGGGAAAAATCAGAGTGATTATTAGAATGCATGAGAGAGTCTTTTGGTGTTCAGTGCTGGAGTTGAAGAGGTGGTACTGAGAAAAGAGCAAGCTAAAGCATGGTAGTGTTCTGCTTCCTTCCAGCCACGATTGTATTTTAGATTAAATTCTTTATGAATAAAACCCTGAACTCAGTGCCAAATGCACCAGTGGCTAAGGATCTTGGGTGACTGCTCTGAATAAAAAAACCCACTTTATGGGAAAAGAGTCAGATTATAGTCCTGAGCAACCAGTGTACTGAAAGTGGACCAGTCTTCCTGATCGATCTGTTTGCAAAGAGACCATCACTTGTGCCTTGGGGAGAAGCAGGTAATTACCAAAGCATTGCCCGAAGTGCTTTAGTCTGTCCTTTCCTGATCCTGCTGAGAAAGGTAAGGAATTACAGACTGAGCCGCTGTTACTATGAAAACTGGCTGTTCAGGTTAGGCTCCCTCCTTAGACCAGTGTCCTGGAGACATCATGGAGAAGTCTCTAAAGTGGCCAAAGATAATACTTGTACTGTTTTGCAGGTCCCCTGACTGAGCAGTCTCACACCTGGAGAAGCCCAAATTCTTCAATACTGGCAACTCCAATGGATTTCAACGAACAGACATTTCCTGGGACTGAAAGCCAGACTGAAAAGGAAGTAATATCTCCTTTTGCAACTAGTCATGTAGTGACAGAGGAGCCAGTTGTGGCTGTGAAGGATGACGTATCCCTCCTGGGCTCACCAGATGAGAAACCGATAAGTGATGTGGTTACAACAGTGAGAATCCCCACTACTCATTTCCCTTCAGTGATTCATGTAACTCCTTCAGAAGCCTCAGGCATAGTCCATGAGCATGAGCCTAAAATTCCTAGCTCTGTTGTGCCAGACACTAAAGACATGCCTGAGCCCTACCCTACCATCCATCATGAGGGAGACATCACTACCAGCCCCACAATGATGGCTCCAAAGGATGTTGTTCCTACACATGAGGAGGTTTCTGAAGATGGCTCTGGAGACCCGGTAAGGACTAATAGCTTCAACCCCCCCGTTCCAGGGGGATGGCTTTAGTATGTAGTACATTGGTTTTGCAGGAAAAGGTGGCTGTTTGCCGATTAACGATAGATTTAAAAGGTTATATTGGTGAAGGGTTTTAGACGTGGAAAGAAAATGAAGCTGTGGAAAATCTCCAGTAACAGACATGGTGAGAAACATGAGTAACCTGCCTTGTATATCCCACCAGGGAGACTTCATCTTGAGTAAAGATGAGGAGCTAGCCCCCACCCAGAACTCAGAAGTACCAGCTGACTCTGAGAGGAATGCCAAAGCAGCAGGAGCTTCAGGAATCATGGACAGAAAAGAAGTCCTTGGAGGTACCTGATATTCTGCATTTCTAGTTGGTAAAAGCAGACTCTTGTAGGGGAGCTGCAATTCTGCTAGTATATCTCCGAGTGTGGAAGTCAACCTTTTACATTAGATCTCTGAAATGAGGGGAACGGTTCATAATTCTGTGTTACCAAAACCCTAACAAGGGCAAATACTAATCTACAACTTGGAATTCTGTTCAGACCTATTCCTTTGCTCCTATCAAAAATTGGAGAGAAACTGCTCTAGTGCTGCTTGGGTTATATTACTGGAGTGGAACAGCAGAGCTTTGCCTCTCTGTGGCATGGACTGTTGGGACATCTGTTTCACCAGGTTTATGTCACGTAGATGAACGAGCTCATGGTAACGGGGTCTTGGGGCAGGATGGCTGGTTTGGGAGGGGGCAAAGGCCATGTTAATTTCTGGAAGCTGGGAGCTGCACAAGAGTCTGGAGTAATCTGTGCTTTTTTTCCCCCCTCTATAGGTGTAATTGCTGGAGGACTAGTAGGCTTGGTGTTTGCAGTGTTCCTAGTTGCATTTATGCTGTACAGAATGAAGAAAAAGGACGAAGGCAGCTATTCACTGGATGAACCAAAACAGTCTAATGGAGGATACCAAAAACCACACAAACAAGAAGAATTCTATGCATAAACACTGATCGCCAGGACACTGTTTAATCCATCTTTCTTGGACTCTTCTCTCCCTGCACGTGGACCTCCTAGTGTGCTTTGCATTAAACTTAAGCCATATGATCACTGGGTTATTTGCCCTGACCACTTTGCCATTGGAAGTTTTATAAATACAAAGTAGTTTTGGATTCACTGAACATTCCCTGCTTTCTTGCACAACCTTTTTTTCTTTTTTATTAACAGAAGTGGGACTGCAGGTTCCTAATCTCACTTTGGTTTATCTAAAGACTGCTGGGACAGGCGGTGGGGAGAGAAAAGGGGAGCACTGTATGTATAAACCTCTTGATATTTAGGGAAAGGGCTAGCAAAAATAAAAACTTACCAGTGCTCTGTTTCTGTATAGCAGGGATCCTTCCTATTTAACTTGCTGATTAGGTGTAACAAATGGCTGCACTGGGCAGGTGTTTGGTACACTGCAATCCTCTAGCTTTTTCTAACTGCCACGTTCGGAGCACTTAATGCCTTTGAAACATCAAGTGGATCAGTTTCTAGTGAGAGCAGAGGTGTGAGGGGCAGGGGAAGCAAATGACTCACACAGTTTAAAATTACTTTTATTTTGGAGGCACTGTCCTGTACTCGGCGTCAGCTCTTACGCAGCTAACACACAACAAACCCCAAAGACCCCAAAAACGAAGTGGAGAGTTTGTTTTACCACTAGCTGTCTCACTTGCCTCTTGCTCTTTCTAGAATTAGACAAGAAATAGATATTTTTCTTTTCTAAGCAGTTTCATCTCAGACTCTTCTTAGGTGCTGAATCTGGGCTGGGCTGTTGTGCTGCAGAAACTCTTCTCCCGTGCTACTGTGCAGTTGCCAGGTGACTGATGGCATGCTGTAGCACCTACCTCTGTGCGCCGCTTACAGCAGCTGCTTGGGACATGCTCTGTCGTCCGTGCCATAGAATACCTGCCCACACTTGTGACCTTGCAGGTAAGGAGTAGAGAAGTGTAGCGTCTGGAACAAGCCTGGTGAAGGCTAAGCGTAGATGGCCTTAAGTTTATATGGCAGTTGGTGTGCTTGATTCTCAGGACTCCGGAGTGGCTCTTTAAAAGCCGTTCCTGCACTTTGGAGAGAAGCAACTCCAGGGATGTTAGACAAGTAAGGGCTGTAAAAGCACCTCATGAGGAAAGTTCAGATGCCTGAAGTTGCTGGTGGTCACTGTGCCATCAGATCAGAGGCAGTGAGGCCTCACTGGTCCGGAGTTCTCCATAGTATTTCAAACCAAGTGAGAAGAAAAGTGTGGTGTTCCACGCAAGCCTTACTTCTGCTCTGGCTTTGGTTCACTTCTTGCAAGTTCAGTTCCTCATCACTAAGTGCAGAAGGTATGGGGTGGGTGGAAGAGTGTTTACAACTGATGTAAATATTTGTACTGTTGAGCCAGAGGGAAGGATCGGAGAATATCAGAGAATACTGCACAGTTGTTACAAGTGTTGTGCATTAACAGTAAAACCTAAAGCCCCGTGTAGTTTAAATGAAGTATAAAACACTCCTGAGCTGCTATGCAGCTACAATTAGTGCCTTCTCTGCAAACCCAGAAAGAAACCCAAACACTTAACTGATTCCAAACTCTTTTTTATGCACAAGGAAGACTTGTGCATACACGTAGCTGTCTGTCTTTATGTAAAGCTGCACAGTCCATGACATCTTTTTGTTGATTTCTTTTTTTTACTGAATGAATTTTTATAGGTTAATGCAATGACCAGATGGTGTTAATTTCAGCTGTCATTCTTTGCTTTGTATAGGAATGTAGAGATGTTGTTGGATAGGTTTATCTATGAAAAGGTTCTTGTAAAGCACAGGAAGGTAAAGTGGTAAACTTCAGTTGTACCTCACAACCTTGCAAGGGGGAAAAGGAAAAAAAAATTGCCTGTATATTTTGGTAGTCTAAACTGACAGTTTGTGAAACAAACACAACATTTGGTGTTATTTAAGTGATACAGATGAAAACTGGGCTCTAACGGAAGATGCAACATTTGGTGATCTGTATGCCACGTAAAGGTATACTGCAATAAATGGCATTTTGGCAAGAAGGTGTCTGAACTGTCAACATTGCTCCATACATACTTCTTACAGTAGATGTGGAATGTGAGAGGTGGGTGTCAGGAGGATGGAGCCAGGCTCTTTTCAAGTCATCTGATCATAGGACAAGGGGCAATGAGTTCAAGCTGGAACAGAGGATGTTCCAGATCAATATCAGAAAGAACTTCTTCACAGTGAGTGTAATGGAGCATTGGAACAGGCTGCCCAGAGGGGTTGTGGAGCCTCCTTCTCTGGAGGCATTCAAGACCCGCCTGGGCATGTTCCTGTATGACTTGGTCTAGGTGATCCTGCTGTGTCAGGGGGATTGGACTAGATGATCTTTCGAGGTCTCGAGGTCCCTTCTGATCCCTAATGTTTCTATGACTTTAGGGAAGTTGAATTCCAAATAGGAAGTGTGAATTTCAGTGTTAAATGTGTGGAGGGTTCCTCTCGGAGTTGGAAGAGTGTGAGTGTAGCCCGATTTATCTCTTACAGAATCACGGAATTGTCAGATTTGGAAGTGATCTCCAGTGATTGTCTTTTCCAAACTCCCTACCAACACACAGTTTCCTAGAACATGTTGCAGAGGTCTGAATCCCTGCCCTGGGTGTCTGGTTAGCTGGTTTACTCTGAGGCAGTGATGTGGGATGTAAACGGACTGTAGTGGACACTTGGATGAAATCTTTTGGAGCCCTGTGGGGTATCATCATCATCACCAAAAAGCTGAAAGAGTTGTAGATCTTCCACAGGGTTTTCTCTTGCTATCTGTGTCCTGCCTCCAGGAGTTTGAGAACGGGGAGGGTCTATTAAGGTTCCCAAGAAAAATTTGGAGATTGTACCTGCAAGCAGAGAGAATGGAGCAGACCTGTGCTACATACCCTGCTCTGCAGCGTCAGTTACTCTGGGCTGCGACAGCTTGTGTGGGAGCAGCTAGAGCAAAGCAGAAGTAACAGAAAATGTCCTTAACAAAACAGGGAAGTCAAAAGTTGCTGCCTGTCTGGGTGGGTCTGACTGCAGCTTATACAATCAAAACCCTTACCGGTGTGTGATCCTCAGTGTGTACTTGAGAGAAGCTTTGTTGTAATGAGAGACAATAATCTATAGAAGAGATGGTCAGGTCTGCCTCAGTTTCGTGGCAGAGCATAGCCTGGGTTTACCTGAGTCATGTTTCTGTTCACCATGCTTCCTGCTTCATACATGCTGCAGCAATTATCACTCTTGTTCATGAGTGAGATGCAAAGCATGTGGCTGGCAGAAAATCTGACCCCTTCTTTGTTCCGGAAAAATGACCTAGAGGGTGTAAATACACTGACTGTCACGGCAGACAAACTACAAGAGGAAAGGACTTGCTCTTAATTCTCACTTTGTCAGGTCGCATTAGACCTTATAAAGGAAGCTACAGCAAATCTAAAAGGCTGCATAATCTGAAATAAAGAACAGGATGGGGGGTCGGGGTGGGGGGGAGGCTGCTTTGGAGGGGTTCTGAGAGCAGCTATTCAGGCATTTCATAAATGCCTTATCTGGAGCTTCATCTAGTAACTCGATTGATGAAAATGAGTAGTGGAATAAAGGTGCAAGGGGGGATTTGCCCAGTCTGAGGTAGCAGCAAAACTCAACTCTAAATGTGAAGGCAGAAGCTCAAACCCAATGTTACTTGGCATCCTGCAGTGGTGGTTAGCTCACGACACTGGAAGCCAAACAGTTTTTTTTTTAATGAGTTTGTCAAATTAGAGATCGGCAGTTTTGCTGTGGAAAAGGTATGGCCTCAGCAGGTGGGATCTTGCAGAAGGATCTGGCAGAGAGAAACGTTGAAAGATAGGTAAATGGTGCATGGGGTAAAATATAAAATAGATTCCCTAAATGTAGCGGTGCCAGACTAATCAGAGCTCTTGCTTTTTGAAAGTAGTTTTTTCATTCAAGGACACCCTAATTGGATTTCAGCAAGGCAATTTATCAGTGCCACACAGAAAGGGAGCAATTGAAAGGAAGAAGCTGAGATTCTGGTGGCAGAATTGTGAGGAGTGGCCATGAGGCAGATGCTCCTGTCACCTTAAAAACCTTGAGGCAAAAGGTCAAAGTGGATTGAATACAAAGTTCAAGAAGACAATGGTGTGAAATTTTCCTCAGCTAGTATCACAAAATCCCAGAACGTGTCTGGTTAGAGGAGACCTGTAAGATCATCAGGTCCAACTGTTAACATAGCACTGCCAGGTCACCACTAAATCATGTCCATAAGCATCAGGCTCACACACCGGATGCCTATGCAAGGATCAGAGACTAGCAAAAAACCCACCCTCTTATTCTGGTTTTCCTTCTAGCAATCTTTTAGTATGAGATTGGATTGTTAGATGACTTCAGTGTGAGCTGAGAAGAGATTTCTTTATCTGATACAGACCAGGCCAGCTGAGCCATGTTCCCATGGAGGGCTCTGGGAAGCCTCTGTTAAGGGACTAGACTAACTGGTGATTTCAATGTTGCTTCTGTCAGGTGAAATTATGTCCTTGCTTTGGCTGGGAGAGCCAAACTGAAGCAGCCAGTGGGGTAGCTGATCCCATGTGATGTCACCCCCAGTATATAAGTGGGGAGCTGGGTGGGAGCAATTGTGTTTTATGTTAATCTGTTTCTAGATCATTTAATTAATATTGTTATTTCTGATGTTTCTTCTCTCTGTGTTGCATTCCACTGCCCTTGCCTCAGCCCATGAGATTTTTACCCCTTTCTAACTTCTCTCTTGAGTGGCAGTATAGTTTTCTGATGGCAACATCATTTCTGCCTCTATAGCGGGGCCAGGGAACTGGTACCTTAGGTGACAGCTGTTCCTGTGGTTTTCCTAGAGCAGTAAAGCAGGTAGCATCCTTTTCTACAAGGAGAGGGTTTACATGCCATCCCAGACTCAGCGGCAGCTGGGAAATGCAGCTTCTGAACAAGATACCTTCATTTCTGCGAGGCGAGTGGCTTCTGATTCTCATCAAATTTGCAATTAGCAGGTGCTGAGAGCAAGGGGTTGCTCCTCTGGTTGCTGCTCCGGGCTACTGAGGCTTCCTAAACACCAATGTGTGCTGCTTGTAAACCTGCTGATGCCCAGGCTGTGTGCTGGGTGCTGTTCTCGGCTGTGCAGGGCCAGCTACTAGGCAACCCAAAGAAATCCCAAGAGTTAGTTCATTCTTCTGACAGACCCAGAATTCCTCATGCAAAGCCTTAGTGGAGCAAAGCTTCCACATGTGAAGACACAGGATATTCTCTGTGCAGAACAAAACCAAATCAACTGGAATTAAGGCTGAAATAATTTCAAGTGGCCATAAAAGAATGTTACTGGCCTTTCCAAATAAACCCCCAACAGATTAGAAGCCCTCAAAACAAAGCAGAGAGTGTGTATTTCTTATAAAAGAGTGAGCAGATGGCCCATTTAATGCCTTGTGCCCCCTGTACTTGGAGGTTATCTTTTAAAAGCTACCTTTGCTACTAGAAATCCTCTCATTCACCCACTTCCATGATCGGAGGCCTTCACAGCCTCCTGGATGGACACCAAGGTTTGGCCAGCCCTTCATGGAGTGTTGCATGAAGTGAGTAGGACTGTCCATGCAGCCCTGCAGGTCAGTCCCTTCTCATCCAGTACATTCCCACCTGAACTTGATTGTAACTTAGAACAGCAGTTGAGTATTCCATCTTCATGACCTGAAGCAATGGATTGAGAAGGTCGTTTCATTGTTCTCTGGCTGGGATAGGTGAAAATAAAGCTGTTTTGGAGATACATTACCAGCCCTTTATGCAGACTGAAAATGCAAACATATTAATGTACTAGTGGAGGAACAGCCAGCTTGCACATGCACTTGAAAATGTTGAAATGTTGGTCGAGTCTGCTCTTCCTGCTCAAATACTGCTGTTAATGTTTGATAGCAGCTGCCTGAGAACAGAAGCCTTTGAACTGTGTGTTCTTGGGAAGTGGTTTATCTTTTTGTTATACCTGTGCACCAGCGCCTCACTGTGAATTTTGTGTGCTGGTCAGAGCCCTGCTCCGAGGTGGTGCTGGTGTTCAGTGCTCTTTGTGGATGCTACCTTTGCCTCTTACAAGCGCACGCTCTGGGGCCGCGGCGCAGCTCTGTGCTGCACGGCTCAAAGTAGTGGTCGTGTGGCTCCTCCACAGTGAGGATTAGTCACACATTAACCCCAGCTGTAAAAACACGGCTGTGGGAAATCGCATCCAAATACTGAGAGCCTTTCACTCCACTGCTCATTACTGAGGAGCTGGGTTTCTGATCCATTTTTCTTCAGCATTGTGCAACATACTTCTGTCTTGTTTACTTTGCTGTCATGATTCATGGTAGCTTTTCCTCTGGCACCCTTCTACCTGCCCTGGTTCCATGGTCTACTGAGGTCTTCTAGGTAGAACTGAGTCAGCTCGTGTTTCTAAACCAAGAGGGCACTCGTACTGTCACAGTGCTTAGCCACACAATTTCATTGCTACCTGAGGCAAAGCAGTGGTGCCAAATGATTACTTAGGCGTCTGTGAGCATAACAACTTCAGGCCTGTGAGGAGTGTGGACATCCTTGCACGGTGCCAAGATGACAGTCATTGCTGTAACAAGTTCTTTTGCTTTTCACTCAATAGAAAAGCATCATCTGTCACCCCTGTCCTTTCTCTGCATGTCCTGAACCTCATTTTGCACAGATTCCAGTGAAGTATGGATTCTGCACTCAGTCTCCAAGTCTTCCTCTTCAGATCTTCTCAGAGGTAGTAAAGCTGAAGAGCTTAGAACAAAAAAAGAGGACAGCATCCCCCAGCAATGTATGACTCAGCAGGGCCACTCGAGGTTTGGCTTCTGACAACTGCTGGTGCTGCAGCACACACTTCAGGGCTTCCAGGAGATGGTCCAAGATCATGAGCAATCTCAATCATGGAGTCTGTTGCCCCGCCGCCCCCCCTCCCCCCCCGTAGAATCCTGGGAAAGGAATGACAAACCACCTTCTTGTTGGGGTGGGGTTGGTGCTGGGGAAGGAGGGCAGGGGAAAAGGCAGTGCGAACAAGAGATAAATGGGAAAGCTTTCTCTAAAGCTGCTTTGAGCAAAGGAAGAAAAGCAGTGCTCATGGAGAACGTGTAATTACCATGTCCTCTGCCCCACCCTCGCTTGCACAAGAGAAAATTCTCTCTTTACACGTTAGTCTGACTTCTGAAAGGACTGATTTGCTCCAGGCCTGTGTCACATGGTCCATTGCAAGTTAGCAACCAACAAAGTCTCTTTCATGTAAGTGAGGTTCCTTTAGACTTGAGTTGCTTGTTGAACACATCAGGGAGAAATGAGCTTTGGGAACCAGGCAGTGAAGCTTTCTCGTATTTCTGGAAGTAACTTCCCTGTATTTGGGGACTGAAACCAGGAACTCTCAGCTGGTGTCTGTGGTTCCGTCCGACTTTCTGAAGCCATGTCTCAGCCTGGCTCCTGCCTGGAAAAGGCAATTTACACTGGGGTTGGAATTTGTGTATTGCTGTATTGTGAGAAACTTTGCTGCCCTGAGAAAGTGTGTGTTCTCTGCATGGAGACTATGTTCCTTCTTACCAAGTACTGCTGCGTCTAAGGCCTGAGCCAGCTTGTTTTCCTGGCATCCCAGTGGTACAAGTTTCAGACCATCCTTCCCTCTCCCTACTTGCAGTCAATAACAGAAGGGTGCCTCTAGGGCCTCGCATTTTCTTTGCGTGAGAAAACATAAATTCCAACCTTGCTTTTAGCAAGCAGCCATTGCTGTTTATCTAGAAAACCCCTCGGAGAAAAGGAAGAGCTGCAATTAGCCCATGCAGTGGGTTCCTGTGCTGATCTCCAGTTGTATAAATAGGAAAATTAGTCCAGCATGACACAATTTCCGTGGCCACTTAAGACAATTTGTGTAACAAGTGCCTCTTCAGAAGATTGCTTGTGTTCCTATCAGTCTTCCTGCACATCTCTATTGCATTCATCCATGTGAAATGAAGTAGAGGTGTGTGTTGATTTCTTCTCACAGGTAACAAATGCCAGGACAAGAGCAGATGGCCTCAAGCTGCACCAGGAGAAGTTTAGGTTGAACAGGAAGGAAAGCTTCTTTATTGAAAGGATTGTCAGACTTTGGAACAGGGTTGAATTGTCATCCCTGGACGTTTATAAGTCAAGTAGATCTGGAGTTTAGGCACACAGTTTAGCAGTGGGCTTGGTACAATTCGTTTAATGGTTGGATTCAATGATCTTAAAGGTCTTTTCCTACCTGAAGATTCTGTGAGACAGTGAGATCCTTGAAGAGGATTGACTTCACTGGGTACACTGAAAGTCCAGGAGTTGTCACCACCCTCAAGCTTCTCTGAATGAAACCTTTGTGATGAGGAAGACAGGGAGGAGAGAAAGCCTGATCCCAGCACCCTGGGATTTTCCCTACTGTCCTGATAGAGGTGGCAGGCTGTGGTCTTTGCTGTGAGGACCCAGCCTGCATGTGCTCAAGGATCCCTCCCTGCCTGCTGGCCACAGTATCACCCTCAGGAAAAGGGAGAAACTGTCAGCTCTGCACCACAGAGGTCAGTCCCTGCACAAGGGCACCTTCATGTTTCTCAGGGCCATGATTTCTCCATGCTTTTCCCAACTGGTTGCTTCCAGCCATGTCCCCATCCCCTCCCTAAGTGGCCTTACATGTCCAGAAATCTTGTTAGTTGTTTAACAGTGCTATTGGAGAAACCAACTCATCACCCATGCTCTCCACCTCTGGGTGTACAGGGGGTTAGCTGCAGAGGGACAGAAGTCAATATTAGCAGCCCCTTTCTTGGTGGGGAGGATACCATAGGGAGCTTCTGTGCTCCAGAGGGTTGGATCCAGTTATTGAGTCTACAAGGGCTGTGAAGACTCAAGGAGGCTGCAGTCAGAGGAGATGGAGCTAACAGGGGGTTCTGGTGGACACCAAGTTGAACATGAGCCATCAATCTGCCCTTGCAACAAAAGCTACAGGTATCCAGTGCTGTACTAGACAAAGTATTGCCAGTAGATCAAGGAAGATGATCCTTCCCTTTTTCTGAGCACTGGTGACATCACAGTTCTGGACTTCCCAGAGATATATGAACATGGTGAAGAGACCCTAACAAGGGATTGAAGCATCTCATATATGAGGAAATTCTGAGTGAGCTGGTACCATTCAGCCTGGAGAAGGGAAGGCTGAGGTGGGTGATCTTAACAAAGTATCTAAATACCTATAGGGAAGATGTAAAGAGGCTGTGGCAGGGCTCTTTTCAGTGATGCCCAGTGACAGGACTAGAGTCAGTAGGCATAAACTGAAACAGTGGAGGTTCCATGTGAAGCTCCTTTTCACTGTGGTGACGACAGCACTAGAAAAATTCACCCAGGGAGACTATAAAGACTCCATACTTGGAGATGCTCAAAAGCTGTCTGGTGATAGACCTGAACAACTCATTTTAGATGCCCTGGTTAAGCAGGAGTTTTAGACCAGATGACTTACAGAAGTCTACTTCCAGTCTCAACCACTCTGTGATTCTGTAGTGCAGAATCCAAGTGGGGTTGAACATCATTTATGGTACTGACACTTCAAGCCTGACTTCTGTGTTATTCACCTCTTCTAATGCACTCTGTATTGTTAACCTCATCAAGCTACTTAGTAATTTAGGAGCTTGGATTCCTTGAAAGAGGGATTGATCCTACAGTCACCTGACATGAATTTTGCTCTGGCATTGCCTGTCTTCTCAGTGGTGCAGGCCCTTTGCTTAGCTGCATGTTCAGAGGTAGTGTGATTACTGAGAAATCCATAGATGCCTTATTGGTAGATAAACACACCTTACTGGTTGATAAACATTCCTGACAGAGAGAGATAGACAGAGCTCTACTCAGGCTTTTGCATGGGCTCCTAACAGGCCTGACAATATAAGGATATAAGAAGAGAATTGTCTCCATTCTGCATTTGCTATGTTGGTTCAATAAGATTTACTTTTTAAAAAGTAATGTCCCTAGCTCTGAGTAGGTGTTGGACCCACGTCTGTTGAGCAAGAGTGCCAGATTTGTGTAATCCTTCTTCCAAATTGTTCCATATCTTATACAGTTCTGCAAAGCAAGTTGTAAGTCTGTATGATAGTGAGAAACAATACACATGCATAAAAACACAGGTTTTCTGCCCTTAAACCTTTTAATCATGTTTCCCATATCCCTTCATTTCTGGTATCCTCTTACTACTTCCATCTCTTGTCCTGTTCCTCACAGATGATCCTTACTAAATGTATCGAGGATGAATATTCAGACCTGAAGCTGAATATAGCACTGAATATGACACTGAAGACTTGGACTGTTACAATGCCAAGCATATTGTGCAAACATCTGGGAATCTTGGCAATAAGCTGTTGCTTTGAATAGCCAATTAGTTGGTCCAGTCCTTCACGGGAGAGTGCTTGGAGCACATGTCCTTGAAGATCTATGGAAAAACCTGAGAACTGGAGGAAGCTGAGTGGTATCTGTTTGCTGAATTTTCAGAGATCTTTCCTTCAGTGTGGGCAAGCCTGACAGCTGTTCTAGCTTCCTTCTAGGTTCAGTGACAGTGAACCATAGTTGTGTTTCATTAGTAAATACAGACTGAGTATGAAGTTCCTTACAGTTAATTTGTGTCTAAATGCATTCTGCATTCACAATGGGAAACTAATTTAAGTCTTTCTGGCTTCACTGGTTGAAAAGGTTTCATTCAATAAGCAGAATTTAGATAAGAAAAATAACCCTGTAGTGTTGGTTAGAAATCCTAGGGAATAGCAAGAGTTAGATGAGAAGTATGACCTCGTTCCTACAGGAAACAATTAGACATCTTTTCACTGGACTTCAATCAGGCAAAGCATCACAATGAAAGACATTTACCAGTTCTCCATTCTCTGCAGGTGATATAGAAGGGACTCCTAGCTCCTAATTTACCATAAACAAGTGAAGATTTGACATCTCAGCCTGCCATAATGACAGCTGTCACACAAAAGCTGTCCTGTTGAACAGCCAGGTAAATGGCCCTTCTGTAACTTGGAGAACTTGTACTGTGCCCGCAGACAAGCCACCACGACTTGGGTAAATAATATTAACACCTCGAGGACACTCTTTACACATATCATCTTCTTCTTAACTTACTGCACAAAGTCATTGAGTTTGGAGGAAGATCTCCACCCTGTCCTTTTGCCTTGGGCTATCTTACTCTCCTAAAACAAGGCTGCTTTTACCTTTTTTTCTTGGCATCTGTTTCAAGTAAGTCCAAAAGATTGTGTAATATTAACCAACTATTCTGCCTCTTTATTCACAGAGTGTGGTTGGATTGATTAACCCTTCACCCCACTGTTACGGAAGAGAGTTGAAGCTTTATTCTTGAAAACCTCAGAGTGGAGACTGGCCTTGCTCTAGTGAGGACTGTGAGACTTTGATCCTTGAGATTCAATCATCACCGTACTCTCAAAGATTAATTTATTCTCAGAGTTTGGTGGTGGTTTATGCTCAGCCAGCAAGTGGTTGGGAGAATCAGTAAAAAAAGGTAAACTGTTGTGGGTTGAACTAAGGACAGTATAATAGAATGCAGAGAAGAAATAAAGTAACACCCATAGTACTAGTGAAATGATCCACAAAGTGAGTGATGCATAGTGCAGTGGCAGGGCGACCCAGCCACCATGCCTGCCCAAGCTGCACGTGCTGTGGTTGACTGAAAGTGACATCAGTTTGGGACAGAATATTCCCTGAGCTAGTTTCCTGTCTGTGTCCCTGTTGTGTCTAAGACACAATGTACAGTAACTCCACAAAGTGTCTTCTTCCAAGAGTTAGANACCTCAGCTTGTGGTGAACATTAATCCCATCCTAGCTGAGCCCAGGACAATCTCAGAATCACAGAATTATTGATAGTGGAAAATACTTCTGAGATCATCAAGTCCAGCCTATGAACTAACACCACCACAAAAAGCTGGACCGTGGCAGTAAGTACCACGTACTCAGTACTCTTTTAAATGCCTACAGGGATGGTGGCTCCACCACTTCCCTGGACAGTCCATTCCAATGTCTGATCACCCTTTCCATGAGGAAGTGCTTCCTAACATCCAACCTAAACCTCCCCTGGCACAGCTTCAGGCCATGTCTTCCAATTCTGTCACTAGTTGCCTGGGAGAAGAGCCCAATCCCCACTGACCACAATCTCCCTTCAGGTAGAGAAAGTGATAAGATTTCTCTCCCCCTAGCCTGAGACTCCTACAGGCCAAACAACCCCAACTCCCTCAGCCTCTCCTCTTAAGTCTTTCCTTCCAGTTCCTTCACCATCATTGCTCTCCTCTGGACCCACTCCAGTACCTCAATATCTTTCTTGAAGTGAGTGGCCCAGTACTCAAGCACACAGTACTTGAGGTGAGGCCTCACCAGTGTTGAGTACAGAGGGTGCTCTAGTAAGTTCCCATATGAAAATAGGAAGCAGAAGAGTGGTATGATTCTGTGAGGAGTATCATAAGGTACTGAGGTTACACTGAGTACTGTGCTGTAAGTGGCTAAAAGCACAGCGTTCAGCTGTGTGTTAAAGGGACTTCAGTCATGATATCTATTTGTTTTCAGACTGAGAAAGATGAATTCATAAAACTGGTTACAGTCTGGCCTCTTCCCTTGTAAAAAGTTCACATGGTCACACTGGACTATTCTGTTCCTCACCAGGTCTGTAAGTGTGCAATACAACAAATCTGAGCTCAAACAGACTTCAGAAGAGAAGTAGTTTATGTGTGCAACCTGGTCAAATGAACTGGTTATGTCTGACACTCTGAAGCCTAGGGATGTGCATAAATGTCATTAACTAAGACACCATGTACAGTAACTCCACCAAGTGTCTTCTTCCAAGAGTTAGACTTTAAGCTTCTGTCCACTTAATGAGCTGGTGGTTACTCCTGAATCCAAAAGCACATTTGTTAACTAGTTTACAGCAGAGTCTAATGACATCAAAGCCTCCCTGCCCAGCACAGCCACGTGCATCTGCTTAGTGTGGTGATGTTCTCCAAAGCCCCACAGCTACTTTTGTTTTCTCCATACACTAAAAAGCAGCCCTTAGTAAAACAGATGTTTCAAGCTCAAACGTCTCATAACCTAAAGCACAATTAAAGTTGAATATTGCTATTATCTAATAGTCTAATTATCAGGCATTTTAGAGAGCTGTAGGGCTCATCTAGCTAGCAATCAATTAGCAAACGTAATAGAATCCAAGGTCTGTGGAGGTGTCGATTAACATGGGCCAGGCAGATATCTGTATTGGGCAGTACGTGACTAATCTGTTTTGGATCTCACTGGTGGTAATGCTGTTCTCTGCTAAGATCATCACCTACAGATCTAAGAGCTTTCTCTATTCAGGGAAAAAAACCCCCATGCCTTACGGTAATGATTTAAGAATTAGTACAGACAAGGCTAAAATGTTTTAACCAGCACACTGTGAAAGTCTGCACATAATTGACAGAAGACAGTGGTTTAAAAGCACTTGTGCTCTATCTTTATTATCGTCTCAGCAGCTGGCATCACTGCTGGAGCTAAAAAGAGGATGAATGCCTGTTCCTGTAAGGATTATTGTTTAGTTATCAGTCCTGTGTCTGTGTTCACTGTGAAACCAACAGCTGAGATTTGCTGGAGTCATTTTCCTCCCCTGCCTCTGGTCCACAGAAGTTGTGTTGCCAGAAGGCAAACCGGATCCTGGGCTGCAGCAGAAGTGTGGCCAGCAGGTCACTGCTGTGGTGAGACCCCACCTGAGTACTGCATCCAGTTCTGGAGCCCTTATTACAAGAAGGATGCGAATATATTGGAGCATGTGCAGAGGAGGGCCACGAGAATGATCAGAGGGCTGGAGCACCTCTCCTACGAGGCCAGACTGAGAGAGTTGGGGCTGTTCAGTCTGGAGAAGAGGAGGCTCTGAGGTGACCTTATTGTGGCCTTCCAGTATCTGAAGGGGAAGGTGGTTGGGGCCCCATCCCTGGAGGTGTTTAAGGCTAGGCTGGATGAAGCTCTAGCCAGTCTGATCTAAGGTGGGGTGTCCCTGCCCATGGCAGGGGGGTTGTAACTGGATGATCCTGTGGTCCCTTCCAACCCTGACTGATTCTGTGATAACTTCTTCCCAGGGAGGGTGATGGGGCACTGGAGGGGGCTGCCCGGGGGGGTTGTGGAGTCTCTTTTTCTGGAGATGTGTTAAACCCACCCGGACTTGATCTGGGTGATCTTTCAAGGTTGCTTCTGACCACTAATGATTCTATGATCCTATGATCTCAGGAACATCCTGTGTGTCCCGAGTGCATACATTTCTAATGGACTTGAACATGATGCTTCTTTTGAAGAAGTTCAGCTACCCTATCTGGTGTTTACCTGAGTCACACAGCAAACAAACAAGATGCTATAAAAACACAGATGAAGTGTATCACAGATGGGGGTATCCACACCAGGTTGAAAGTTTCATGGAACTTACTGAATCTGAACCAAATGTCATTTTTTGTCTTGAGAAATGATATACCACAAACCTGCCAGCACTCGCTGACTTGGTCGCTACAAACAAAAGTATTTTTGCAATAGTTTTTGCAAATTAGATTGTATCTTGGTGTGAAGAATACAAAAGCATTGACGTTCAGGATAGAACTCCTGCACTAGAATGAGAGAAACAGGACCACCAAGCAGAACAGCACATGAAGATGTGAGCAGCTGGTGGTGATGAATCAGAAGAAGATAGGAAGGAATCTGCTGAGGAGGCAGGAGAAGAACTTCATGCCAGCAGCCACCACACTTGGTAGCATTTCCTGTCTGTCTGCACTGTGGTTGCTGTGCAGCACACGGCTTTTGAAGTCCAGAGAATTCAGACTGAAGGTGCCTGTCCTAAGTAGGGTTCTCATGTTCCTATTAGTCTTGCATCATTCTGCTTATGCAAGGAAGGAAGGCAAAAACATTGTCCAAAGTCCTCCAGGAGAAAACAGAATCGTGGTGAAACACCATACACTGAATATCTTCATTGCTGAAACTCAGGTTTGCTTCTGGAGGCAAAAACATAGCTAATGAGGCTACATGGGAGCCTTTCTTCCTTACTTCCTGCTAGAAAGCCTGTCCAGGGGGGAAGAACCAGCCAGAATCCCCGCATGTGCAAAATAGGGTGGAATTTCAGTGATACAGCCAGATTTTAGCTGCAGTGATTTGCAGGACTGGTATAAGCATTTCAGGGTTCTGGTATGGTTTAGTGGTTCTTCTGTATACATCAGGTGAATGATCTGCATGCCAGAAGCACTCTGGGAGGTCCTCCCATTTGGACTGAGATTAGAAGTATGGCAAAATGGATTAAATTGACATGGTTAAGAAATCCTTCCTTCCTAGGGAATACCTTAATCATCATGGTAACCTAGTGTTGACAATCTGAGTCAACAATCCCCCCCACTACTGCACTCTTATGGACCAGCAGTTTCAGAGGTCTGCATTTCCCATAGGAAGACAAAACCAGCAGGCAAGTTAACCTCTAGTAGCAGACCTGGTGAGGGGCAGTTTCAATGCAAACAATTCTAGGTAAATCCTGAGCTGTGTTTCACAAAGCTAGACAGGATGTAATGAGGTCTCCAACACCAGTGAACATGGTCCCCAATACTCAGTTTATGGCAGCACTCAGGGCTTCTGGAGCCTCCAGCTGTTTTCTGATCACCTGCATGGTAGGGAAAGCAGAAGCTTGACAGGGAATGTGACTCTAAGGGAGTGCACATGGGGAAATAAGGGACAGACTATCTGTAGCCATTCTGACATTCTGTGGTAGGTGCCATTTTAGCTGATACAGAAGACATTTGAAAGTTGAATTCTGAGGCTGAAATTGTAATGTCCTGCAGTTCAAGCAGTGCAGCCAGGCTAGAGATTGTTCTGTGTTTCACTGGACCTTGTATGAGACAGTCAGAAGTCAATGCCATAGGCTGTGAGTCCATGAAATGTCATCTAGCTCTTTATTATCTTTGTCAACTAGATAAACAAACTGTGCAGTGCTACAGACTTGGGGAAGATTCGTTAGAAAACTGCGTGTCAGAAAAGGACCTGAGGCTGTTGTTTGAGAGCCAGCTGAGTATGAGCCGGCAGTATGCCCAGGTGGCAAAGAAGGCCAACAGCATCTTGGCTTGTATTAGAACTAGTGTGGTCAGCAGGAGCAGGGAGGTGATTGTCCCCTCTCCCAAGTGGTGAGGCTACACCTCAACTATGTCTTCAGTTGTGGGCCACTCACTATGAGAAGGATATGGAGGTGCTAATGTGTGTCCAAAGAACGGCAACAAAGCTGTTGAAGGGTCTGGAGAACAAGTCCTGTGAGGAATGGCTGAGCAATTTGGGTTGTTTAGCCTAGAGAAAAGGAGGCTGAGGGGAGACCTTCTTGCCCTGTACCTGAAAGGAGGTTGTAGAGAGGTGGGTGTTGGTATCTTCTCCCAAGTAACAAGCAACAGGATGAAAGGAAACAGCCTCAGGTTGCAACAGGGGAGGTTTAATTGGGATATTAGGAAAAAGCTTCTTCACTGACAGGATTGTAGAGCATTGGAACAGTCTGCTCAGGAAAGCATTAGAGTGACCATCCCTGCAGGTATTTAGAAGACACGTAGGTGTGGTGCTGAGGGTCATGGTTTTGTGGTTATCTTGGTGGTGCTACATTAATGGTTCAACTTGATGATCTGAAAGGTGCCTTCCAAAAAGTTTCTATGACTCTATCTACTTGCTATGTGGGATCCCAGCCACATTGTAACCGCATAAATTCAGTAAGGCTTTTTTTTATTGCAAATGAGAATTATGCAGGTAATGACAGGTAAATCATCTGCAAGCTTTCAGCCCTAGTTATTCCTGAGTCCTAAACATGGTTACAGCTAAGAACTAATAGAGATAGACACAACATTTCAGGGGTTTGTCACTGGCCTCAGAAGGCCAGTGCAGCTTGTTAACTGCAGCCAGGCTACAGGTAAATGAATCCTGAGGAACAGATTTTAAGCAGAGGAGCGTCTCATTCCTGCTTTGCAAAGTGCTTCCTGAGAGCCACACACAAAGCCTTGCAGTGCTCAGTCACCATAAGAACCTGCTTGTGGGCTTCATCTGTCTGGGGTCAGCTGGCAAAACCTGGCTAATGTCACGGGTCCACTTCCTCGTTCACACCATGGCTGAAGATGTCTAAGACACAAAAGTGTTCAGTGGAAAATAAATAGCCAAATAATGGTTTCTGTGGGATTTATTTCTTCCCGACAACTAATCAGTCTGATCTAGTCCTATTAAAGCAACCATTCTGGTCTTTGAGCTTGCACTAGAGGACACCTACAAGATCACAAATGAGAGTTGTAAAAAAATTAAAATTGATAGTCCTTTTGGGTGAAAGCATCGGTGGCTGTGGGTGTTAAATTGCATTGGTCAGGTTTCCCTGGGCCCTGTCTGTGCTTTGTCCCCTAAACTACCTGCACATGTGTTTCTTCTGTCTTTCTCACCTTTGCAGATGTAGCTTTCTCAGGCCAGGCTTGCACAGCCTGACCCCCTGCTTGACCATAGCCATAGAATACAAAACTTCAACATTAATCAGCAAATAGCAACGTAAATGAAATAAGCATGCCATGGTTTTTCGTTCATTCTACTTCAGACTACATGTGTCTAGAAGGTGGCAGGATTTAGAGAACTAAAACTGTGTGAAGTAATTCTCACCTAGTACCTCTATCTGCTAAATGAAATGAGTCCAGAGAGGGAATTCAGCTGTGGGCACACAATTGCGGGCATGTTTGGTTGCTGACATGCACCCTGTTATTGTTGGCTTATATCAACCAGCACTGTCCCAACAGCACCCTGGCACCATCTGGGGTAGCGCAGGCCAGTGACTGCTCTCAGGGCTTAGTTTTCCCTCAGCCCCAGTGCACTGGGGCAAAAAGAGGGTTCAGCCATATGGATGTGAGCTGCACTGTGCCACTTTGCCTTGGGGCTAGCAAATGGTCCCTGGCCTATTTTATTTATTAACAAAGGTTGAAGAGAGAAGCTAAAACTGGATACAATCTGTTAAGTGATTTTAAAATGGAAGTAATTAATAAGCATGAAATTAGACATTAAAAATATTAACTGTAAATTGTGTCCACCTCAGTTCCTTCATCATGTCTATAAGATGGAAATAAGTGTTTTGGACAAGGACACAAAGCTCCAGACTCCTCCCTTCATTTTGTGTCTAGGTTTATGAAAGCTCTGGACCTGGTGGAGTGGGTTGTAGTGCACTGCAGTGTCCTGTCCCCTGCTGTGGTCTCCACCACCCTTCCATCCTGGGGAAACCAGGACATAAACAGAAGACAACCTGGACCCAGGAGTTCAGGGCCACAGAGCTTCACCAGGCTACCTGAAGTGATCAAGGGAGCATTGAGTGAATCTTTAAAACAAAGACAGATTTTCCTTTTCAGAAATCATTGTTCACTGGCTTTTGTGGTGCCTGTTGAGGGGCTTTTACAGCATATTTAATATAGTGGCCAGCCTGCAAAAAACATGCTGGACCTGCTTTTCCGCAATTCTATCTTCTACAATAAATGGAAGACTCATCTTCCCAGCCACATTGCTCAGAAGATTTTTGCACAAGACTCAGTTAAACATCTTTCATTTAAGCAACTCTCAATAAAATGAGATTTTTCCTCAGTCTGGGCACCTGCAAAGAGATGTCCCATCAGCCCACAGTGTACCAGCAGATAGGTAAGTGTTTGGTGGGTGGAAGGTCTAAAAACATCAGTACATAAGTGACAAAAAGCCCAAGGGATGAAACATTAGCCCAGGTAATGTTCCTGAGGCAATATAGCGGTAAGAAAAGAATTTCTTTCTTTTTCATCTCTCCACAACTCTCTCTCTGCTATATTTACTTGAAGAGTGCCCACAGGAGGAAGATTTCCTGAGACCGCTGCTCCTCTTTTTATTCCTGCTGGAACATCAGCCATGAGGAGCCGATGGTGCCCCAGGGCAGGAGAAGGAAAGCTGGTGTTCCAGTGGGGGTACATGCAACAAGGGACAGGAAGGCAGGCTTGGGGCAGGCAGTGCACCCCATGGGTTGCTGTGTGTGAAGTAGTGGGGCCTGGGACATCAGGGCGTACCTGTGAAAAAATCAAGGCTCAGGTTCCAAGCCAATGTGCAGAAGAAGAAATGGAGAGTGGAGATCTGAGATCAACTTCAGTATCGCATCCTGTGCTATTTCCTGGGTCAAATCACGCATCTTTGTCTGAGCTTGGTGGGCTTCAGGCGCCTGGGGTACTTGTGCTGCAGCAGGGTCAGTTTGCACAACTACAGCCCAAAGGCCTGCCAGAGTGGATGTTCATAACCATCCAGCCTTGGTGGAGCTTTGTTCTCAGGAAGCTGCAGAACCTGCCTAAGAAGACAGGTGAGTACCTAGGATCCAAGCAGCCTAAGCTATCCCTTAAATGGCTTTTGGAGGTGATCCATGAGGGGTGTAACACATGGGATTTTGCAAAATGCTCATCACCATCCTTAAGTCTGCTCCTTTTGCAGTCACTAGCAAGTTTTCACTGCCCAAGAGTGAATCATACAGAACGCTACACATAAAACTTCATAGCCTGTGAGCCATAATCTTAGGAATGCTGTGCCACTGCTGCCAGTTCAGCTGTTCCCACAGTGTGAAACAGTCTCACAGCTCCCTGTAGGACTCCTTGTCTTGGTGCTCAAAGGCAGAGGACAAGTCCTACTCCTCCTCATCTAATGCACTGAGCATGCACAACATGGCATGATCAGGTTGATCATCTCAGAAATGACTTCTGGTGTCAAAACAACAAATAAAAACATGTGTACTTATTGCTGAGCTCTTCTTGGTCTGGGGTGGTGGGATAATGAGCTGCTAACAGATTTGGTCAGTAGTTTTCAGTAAGTACTGGCTTAGACAGCGAGTTTTTCTTTTAAGACCTAAGAGAGTAAAAGGTGCTAGGCACACAATTAATGCCATTCTGTCAGGGTATGGGCTGCATTATTTTATGTCCTGTGTTACGGAATACAAAGGACACTGTATTTTATAGTATATTTAGAGGCAGGGCTGAGGTAGGACTTCCACGTCCACCATCTCATTTTCAGACTAAGAAATCTCTGCCTCACTGCTGCATTGTTTCTCTCTCCGGGTATAGATGGAGAGAGAAATCATTCTGACAGCTAAGAAACAACATCCCTTTCTGAAATGCACAAAGACCTGAAATGAAAAAGCAAATGAGTGGTGTATAATCAGGCTCCCAGCAGTTCAGGAGAGGAAGTAATAAACCTCTCATTTACCTGGAACTGCAGGAAGAACACTGCATGCTGCATGCAAGGATCCATCTAGGCACCAAGAAGGAACCTCCAGAGCGTTCTCCCGGTGCACAAAATAAGCACAGGGGCTCCTGTGAGCACAGCTGTTGGGCATGGTTTTAATGTTTCATTCCTAAAACTTTCCCTTCAGTGAAACAGCACATTTTCATGGTTCATGAGTTCTTTAGAGACAAAGACAAATCGTTACCAACCAAATTCCCCACCTACAGCTATCCCTGGCTGTTCTGTGATGCCAGGTTTGCTTGGTTAAGTTTTGCTGGTATTTGCTTGAGAATCATTCCCCAGTGAGAGCTGTGCTGAGTCCAGGTGTGGAAGGAGCCATGCGATATCTGTGACTACTGCACCTTTAGAGTCTAGGAAAATGGCTGCATTCTCCTTCAGGAGAACAAGTGAAATCATGGCTCAGACTGCACTGGAGATCTGGCTCTGAGTCCAGACGAAATCTACTATTTGATAGCTTTGCTTATTGCAGGAAATCTCACACCCCAGGACTGTGTGTCTGAACAACATCTTTTAAAAAGACTTTACTGACTACCTAATGAGGTAGGAACTCAATGATGAGAGTTTGCCACTCCCAAACCCACATTCCAAAATAGTACATAAATGTGCCTCTGTTTAATTCTCGGTTTAACGTGTTGTGCTTCTTTGTTGCTTCAACTTTATTAAAGTATTTACTGCTTATAATAACACTGAGTCTGTAACAGAAATGAGCACTACAATCCTGTAATATTTCTACCTTTAGATAATGGTGAAACATTTTATATACCTTATTAATAAGGTATATGTTACTTTGCCCATATGCTATGTACACTCCGTTCACCACTTTTAAATTGTGTTTTAATGTCTTAGTATACGCATCTTACCATGGAAGTTCTATCATGGCTGACTGTTAGAGATGCCGTGGATATGTAATTGTGTTCAATGTCTCTTAGGACCTGGTTTTCAGAGACCATGCAATGCATCAGTGAAACGATCGTTAAATATTGGCCTTCTCTTATTCCTATTAACTTAAATGGAAATATGACGGACATCCGTATAGTCATGTGTCAATGTATGTCATTAATAACAAACATCGTGTTCAAAACGCCTTCCTTATCTGTGGCCACAAAAGTCAGGTTCTGTGTAGTCTGCACAGCTGAAAAGCAGTGTCTGAGTGACTCAGGAATGAAAGTTAAACGCATTCTAGTGGGTGATAATTCAACTCGAAAAGGTTGGGTAAACATAACCCCCAGAAGGGAAATTTACTGTATTTTTTTCTGTGAAAGATCAGGTGAACTTTGTGTTTATCAGAAATGCAATGAGTTCTGGCTAGTCCCTATGATTTAGAAACTTTTCACCCTGCAATTTTGGCGCTTTATTTCCAAGCTCCCTGGAAATTTAATTTAGACTTGATCTGGATTCCATTATAATTTCTTTGGTGAGAACAAAAGCAGAACTGTTATTTCAGTGTGGTGGGTTTTTAGTTTGGGTTTTTTGTTGTGCTTTTTTTTTTTCCCCGGAAGAAATCACATGATGAAGGTGTAACTCCAAAACGTTGCTTCTCAGAGCTGCCCAGTGCTTCACATCTGTTCTGACTTGCAGAACCTACTGTATGCATTGAACAAGGCAGCTTTTAAAATATGCTGTGTGCCCCTAGTCAGATGTGTGCTCAAGAAAAGGAAAGCTTTTCAATTGACATTAAGACAATTCTGGCTTCCTCTGACTTCTTATTTTCTATCTTTTTAATTTCACACAATAATCCCCTCTGGCTGCATCTAGGAAAACAGATCATGCACCCATACCCCTTTTTTTATTCCATAGGTCTCTCTGACTATCTGCTCACAAACACTCTCTGCAGGGGGGAAAAAGAAACAAGTATATTCCTGCACCTTGGTCACTTCTGGTTTGCACTTTGTCCCAGCCAAACTTATTTTCCTGTGTGTGCTGTGGTAATAAGCGTGTTTATTCAGGTAGTGACATGACACCCTTCTCAGGGGAAGGTTTTCACTCATCAGAGTAAACGGACACCTAGATTATCTCTGTTGCATCTGTGAAAGCTGTTGAGTTTATTTTATGATTTATTCTCCCTTTCTGTTGCAGTCAGTGTTGTGTGAAGTCTCTTGAATGCTCTATGGATGAAGGGGTGAAGAATCTTGGCAGTGTGGAAGAGGCAATTGGCACTATTTTACAACCTGCCAGACCTTACGTGCAAGAAAATGTGGAAGAAAAATCCCCATAATGGGCAAATAATTACACTTGTCCCTCCTGGACAGTTAACTGAAAATAATGATGTTGCCTATAAATGCACAGTCACACCCTGAGAAGGTACAAAGCTCCTCATGGTCTTTCCTCATGCAGTACATTGAGCTTTATGTAAGTACAGAGTAACAGCCAGAATACACATCCCCAAACCCCTTTTTCTCCTTTTGGGGGGAAATAAACCAGTTGGAGGTATTCACAGGTCTCTGTGGTATAACAGAGCAGACTGCATTTTATGGCATGAGTGTTGTTTTCTATGGTGCATCAGATATCAATGATGAGGCCACATTTTCAAGGAATTATAGAAAAAGTAATTTGAGAGCAAGCTCTGGAAATACCAGAGTGTGTGTGAGCCCGGCTCAGGGCAGGACTAACTTCAGATGAGGTTTCACAGGGGGTTTGTTGAGAGTGAGAAGGTGGAGAGTCCATAACACCTTCACATTATCTAAGTTGTAAGGTCTGGAGAAGTAAAAAATAAATCCCAAGATGATGGACAGGAAATATTTGGAAAACATGGACTAAATTGTCACACGGACCAAGTCTGTATTTCTGGCATAGCGTGGGGCTTTCTCACTTTATTGTTACTGTGCCGTCACAGAAACTTGTTGTATTGCTCTCTGTGGACAGTGAGTAAAGGTAAATGTGCGAAAACACGCAGAGGTGTGGTGAGGGGTTGAGATAAGCTGAGAGATCAAGAGGCACCCGAGAACTTCACCCCCACCCAGCAGATGGGTGATGTTTTGCAGGAGACATTTCTTCTTCCTTTCCTCACTGCTGAGCAAGGTTACATTTAGATCTTATCTGAATGCAGACTCTGTATTGCTTTAATGACAGACGCAGTCCTGGGCCGTTAACGCAGTCATAAAATCAGTTTATTTCTTTGTACACTAAAAATCCACAGGAAAAGGGAATCAGCCCTGCTGCTTCCTAGTATTTCAATACATTGATGAAAAACAATGCATAGGTAAGTGGCCTTATGACAGTATTATGAAAAGAAACAAGATGACAACACAGGTATATAATTAGTAATTGTATTAAAGCAACTCGAGATCCACATTAATTATTTCATGGACAATAGAACAGTTCCAGCCAGAAAGGCTGAGGGAGGGTCATTCAGACCATACAAGATGATGGGGACAGAGAATAGAGGTCCAGCTGAATAAAGATATTTTCCTCTGCAAAAAAAAAAAGGGTTCTGTGTTTATTGAAGAGGGACAATTACTTGATCCCTACACGGGAGGCAGACGCAGTGCTGTTTGGAGGACTTGGGAAAAGCAGTAAACAGCTGCAACCTCAACATTGCCATGAAAACGCGCGCCATGATTCATACACACACACTTGTACAAGTATGTATGTAAAGATATATATATATATGCACATTTATTGTTTGTAGGTAATTTTATATATGGCCTTCCAGTGCCTGAAGGAGGCCTACAAGAAAACCAGGGAGGGGCATTGTGGTGATAGGATGACAGGTAATGGCTACATACTGAAAGAAGATCTAGATTAGAAATTAGGAAGAAATTCCTCATTATGAGGGTGTTGAGGCACCAGAATATGTTGCCCAGGGATGCTGTGAGTGCTTCGTCACTGCAAGTGTTCCAGGCCAGGCTGGATGGGGCTTTGGGCAACCTGGTCTAGTGGGAGATGTCCCTGCTCACAGCAGGGGAGTTAAAACTAGCCAATCTGTAAGGTCCCTTCCAACCCAAACCATTCTGTGATCTATGATTCTATGATATATGCTCTCTAAATATATTGCACAGCCTCCCTTTCACAGGTCCCCATCAAGGGTTACATTGGAAATAATCTCAGTATCTTCCATGATAACAAAAAATTCCAGTTGTTCCCAGATCCAGTCCATTGCAAACACTTGTCACAGTCTCTGAGTACTCAAAACCCTTAAGTACTGAGAGTACATACCAGCCACTGTAAGCTGTCCTTAAATATCCCATGCAAGTATTTACATTTGTGGAAACTAAGTTTCTGCTGCTTCTTTCTTCCCATCTTCTGCTGCTTCTTTCTTCCTGTTTTGGTCTCACAGCCACCAAATTCTTGTGCAGTTGTTGATAGCACTCGTTAACAACAACAGTTTGACTGTGAGCCCATGGCTAGAAAACCCGTGATAAATAATCCTTACCTGCTTTCTGCACTGCAACATGGGCAAGAAGTGTCACGTTAAGCTCAGCCCACCTGTCCAAGCTGGGCAGGACGTCTGTGGTTTTGTATGGTTATTCATAGCGTGGGGTGCAGCTCCAGTGGGCAGCCTTTTTAATAAAGTAATCCAAAAGTGAAAGGGTGATGTTTACCAAACCTGTTTCAAAATGGCTGATTAATCAAATAAATGGGTGTTTATTGAGGCTGTTGCTAGGTGTTTTCTGTTGTTGAGATAATTGTATGACTCAGCTAGGGCAGACAAAGAGCTCTACTGTTGCTCTAAAGTACTGACTGGCAAAGTCTGGATCCAGACACCAGAATAAGGCAAGGAACTTTTCTCTTTCGTCTCAGCTTTTTCACACAGCAAATCACATAGTTAATCCTCCCATCACCCACTTTTAAACCATTTTGAACATTTTCCTCCCATAAAACCAAGAGCCAATCACCCTGCTGCAGGACCCCTTCGTTCACAGGGCAGTGGTGATGGGCAGGTGAGACTTCTGCTCTTCAGCCTCTCATCTTTTCCAGCCAGATGTGTCCTTCTTTCCAATAAAAGCTATTGTTTCTCCCTGAAATTCTTAACCCTCATGGCTACAAAGACAAGGCTACTAATGAAGAACAAACAGTACTTGATTGGGCAGACTATAAATGGAGATTTTAGAAATTAGATCATGCAACTCATGCCTCATGTTTTTCATCTGCAAAACTAGCAACATTTCAAAAGCACAGCTACTAATGAGTGTAATTAGAGAAAGCTCTCCTTGCTTCTCAGAGGAAAGCATGAAGTAAATGAAGCCTGGTATACAAAAATATATCTATATCTGCAGACTGAAGAGATCACAACACATACCTCAGCTCCAAGAAAACTCCTCTCATTTGTACATTTGGCTTGGGTTTTTTTTCATCCCAAAGTAGCTCATCTATGTTCTGCTGGCGGTAGTTGGCACAGGGGAATTACAAAGGACACAGGAAGTCAGCGGAGTGTGTTTATTTCAAGTATTCCCTGACCATCACTCTTGAGTTGAACCAGTCCAAACTTGAAATAACCTTATCAGCAAAGCGTTCTCATTAGATTGACACTGATATAGCTGAGAGTAGAGTTTAACCTTCACCATGTTCTGTAGCATGTTTTTAAATTACTTTAAAATTTAATCTTCAACAAAACTAATTACATATTGTAATGAAACAGTGCTTCACTTGCTCAAGATTGTATTTTGATTAGAAAATCTTCTGGTGTATGTCAGAGAGAGATTACTGCTGTTCAGCTTTTCAGCACTTTCACTACCTGGAAATGATCAATATTAATTCAAAACACTTTCTTTGTTGTAGCATCCAGGCATAACTGATAAAGTCAAGTCTACCCTTTAACAGTTTGTGGAGGTTTAGAGGTCAAGGTCTGACCTCAGCTTTGAACCAGGAAGCAGGTTGTGTTTGAACAGCCTAACTTGCATTTGATTTCCTGAATTAATGTTTTACCTGTAACTGGAAGTCTTTTCACTAAAGGAAGAGTGTGATCCTACTGCTGATTTAACACCTGTTACACTCCCAAATATGTTACTGAAAAAAATGGTAATGCCTGAGGTGTCTTTCTGCTTTTACTGATCACGAGCATAAATCACATTGCACAAGTATTGGAGCCTGCAGCCAGCCTCCCAGATATGATTAATGGGACTTTGTGGATATCCAGAGTGAGAAAGCTGGGAGAAACATCACCAGAACAAGACACTGTACAGAGGCAGGTATATGGTGATTCCTAAGTGTTCAAGTAAAATAAATGAAAGGTGGAGCATAAATCCCCTCCCAAATTCTGCATGTAGCCCAGAGAGAAATGAATGATAGCATGTCTCCAGCCCTCTTGGTCAACCCCATCCAAACTCTAGGCTACCACCTTAAATTGTTACGCTGGTACAATAGGAGCTGGTATTTTTTCTCATATCCTAGCTTTGTGAGGCTGGGGCAGCATCACTCCACCCCTTGGGACAGGAGATGATTGTTTTTGCTGAGACTGTTGATGCCAGTGAGGCATGACGGTGTGAAGACTAGAAGTGGGTCAGGTTCCAAGGTTTTATATTTATCAGATTTTCTGCAGAGGGCAGGACTTTTTTCAAGCCATTAGCTGTCTCAGATGATTCAAGAGACTCTTCTGCAAGCATATGTGAAGTGGCCACCACGGGCAGATGATAATGATGTTAATTTGAAAAGAAGTTTTTAATACTAGGAAAGGTTAAGAGGCAGCAGCTCTTCACTGGAGTGTCCTTTACCATGTCTCAGAACTGGGACCTCTCAGCTCCTGCTGAGAGGGCATCACGAGCCTTTTCAGAGTCCCATATTCCACTTCCCTGCTGTGGGGACTAGCAACCATGAAGAGCTTTCTCTCCTAAAGCAGCAGGAAAGACAATCATCAGCCTTTCTGAAATAAAATCATTTTAAAGGCCAGCTAGTGTATATGTAACTCTCCTCCCCCCATGTCTGCAAGCTACCTTTTTGGACAATGTAGTTTAGTGGCAGCTTCAGTACCAATAACTTCCACTCTTAACACTTCTCACCAGGTAGAAAATTGGATTTTTAACTAAACTATCAACTTTTTTTAAAATCCTGATTTTAATTAAGTTGCATTTTCCCTGAGAACAGTGGGAAACATATTTGGAGGAGTATAAGACCTTTCAGAAGCTCTTATACTGAAAGCCCTTCGTCTTTCAGCCCCTTGAGGCTTGGAAAAAGAAAAGCATGCTTCGATTTATAGCTGACTCTAGTTAAAATCTTTTTCTTCTGTTTGCAAGAAACCAGAAGGGAAGAAATGCTTTTTTTTAAATGAAAAGTTTCAGTTCTTCCAGCTAAACAATTGTATTTGCCTCCTGTACAGCCCAGCCAGGCCTTGATTACAGACTGGAAATCCTCAAGGGATTAATTCTACCAGAAGACACCGATTCCGTTCATTCCTTTTCCATTACCAGTTCCTTGGACAATGCTAAACAGAGCTGGAATGCAGGTGCACGCCCTTGGTCCTCTGAAATCTCCCACTTTCCCAAGGGCAAAGCAGCCCATTTGCAAGTGGTTGAACGCTACCACCTTCAATATGAACAAGGATGACTGGCTAAACTGGTGAAATTGCTTTGGATTCGGGCTGCCTTGTAGCAGCCTTGTTAAGCCACACCTAGATCATCTACCACATGAACTGCCTTGATGAAGGACAAATTGTTGATTTTTGTTTTAACGTGGTAATCCGTTAATGTATTTGCACAATTTCCAGAAGTGGGTGGGAAGGCAGGGGTGCATGAAGGGAAAGCTCTATCAGAGCTTCGTCGTTGCTGAATGACTTGTCTGTGGAATGCATTTGCCAGAAATAACAGGACTCAGAGGAAAACAAAAATCTCAGTATCTGGCATTTGGTGCCATCTGATCCATAACCTGAAAGGCAGCTTCCTTGTTTTCTCTCAAGGTGGTGAATGCATTTGTATTGTTTTCATTCTATTTGAACCATTAAGCATCCCAGCTGGGAGCACAGACCAGCTCTTCACTGACCCCAACCTGTCCAGACACCTACACATGGGATACATTTACTGGGGGTAGGGTCACTGTCTGGGAAAGGACGGAAGATGTTCAGCATCTGATTTGGTAACACTTCTGTAGCACCAAACCAGGCTTGTAAGATGAGATGTCCTGGCTCTGTGTGAGAAGCCTGGCCAGATCATGACCTGAACAGAGCAAATAAGTCAAGCACATGGTCCTGATGGTGTTAGAGAGGTTTCTTACCTGTAGCAGTATTTTCACATGTATCCCACCTCTCTTACACCATGCAAAGGGATGCACTGGACTAACAGATTCTCAATATGCTTATTCTTCACTGGGAGAGTAACTTTGAGTAACTTTACCTATAGTTCTGAGCAGCTATTTCTGGATGTATCCTCATCTGTCTGTCTGCAGCTGAATCAGTTTGCCTTTTTTAACCCTTGCTGAGCTGCTGGACATAGTGTATAGCACAGTGAATTGAGGGGTAAAGCTTGCATTACGTCCTAGTTTCAACTTTAAAATGCTAACCACTGAAATAAGAGAAGCTGCACAGAGCAGTTAGCAGGGAGGAAAGGAAAAAAAAGCTAAACAACTCATTTCAGAAAGGCTCTGAAGGGGGTCTGTGCTCATCTCCCCAAGAACAGCAACTGTCACAAGCTCAGTAAATAAATGTCCTCTTTCTTTTTCCACGTCTAGGCACATAAATACATTTTCTTTCATATAGGAAGATTTAAAAATAAATGTTAGAGGCTCATTATGGATGCATGGGAACACACACAGTACCAACGTCCTCATTAAGCTGCTACAGCCACAGTTCTAGGAAGCCTCATTTAGAAAATGGAGTCCTTTTTGCTGAAGTTACGTGGAGTGTTGAGCAGCTTATTGGTGGCCACTGGAGCAGTGCAATGTCAAAGTGCTGCTCCTGCAGCAGAATTAGCACCACTTTCATTTCTAATGGCAGTACTTAGAGCTTGCATTAAAAAGGCTGAGGTTTTTCTAGGTAAATTGCAAAAGTAATGAAAGGACAGTCCTCCCTGGGAATTGCACTAGATTCCTTTTTCCCGTCCAGAGGCATCAACACCATGCCTTGATGCCTCTGGTTAGTGATGAAGGAGCATGATGAGGCATCCTTGGGACCTTCCAGTTAACCACAGGGGTTTTCTAGACTCTGCTAGAGTTGGACACCACTGCTAGCAGAACTGCTCCTTCTGCACTGGTTGCTGTTGACATGGAGGTGTTGCCCCTATCACCAACACTGCAGCCCAGCCAAGAACCCAGGAGCCAAGACTGTCACAGTTTTCCACCATGTTTCATTGTATATCTTATGATGGAGGATGCTGAGGGTGGATAAGGGGGAGAGTAGTGGTTTCATTTCATCCTTACTGCTGCCTCCCCTTTACCTCCTTCTTCACATTTCTGGCTTCTTAATTTAAGAGTGGTGGTCTGAAGCGGGAATGCTGTGAAGAGAAAATCTGGAGTGAGTGCATCCAACATTTCTTCAAGTGCTTTCCCAGTCTCCAGCTACTCTATCTCTGAACACCTGCTACCTCCCTGAATCCACAGCACCTTTCGGCAAGGAATGCCACATGTCCACTATTCTCTGAGTCCAAAAATTGCCTGTAATTACCTGTTTCGAACCTGGCTCCTGTGTGTGAGGTGTCCTGCCTGTGCTCAAAGGCACATGCAGTAGTCCATCCCTGCCTACCCTGTAAACTCTATATAGCTTTGCAAGCCTCCACAAGATGTCTCTTTCCATAACAAAATGTTAGGAGATCTTTAGAGTTCCTGCCTCACTGGGCAGCCTGTGGACCACATCTTCACGAGAGAACCATGTGAGAGCTGCCTGGTTCCATTCTGGTACAAGCTGGCTGTGCCAACTTGTGGCACTAGCCCATCACCAACCCCATACACGTAGGGGGTCAATGTGTGTCTCCACTCCAAGCAGAAAGCTGTGATGCCTGGCTTTTTGCACTGGGAACAGTGTAAAAAGCACCAGCCTCTGTGGGCTGAGCTGCTTGCAACAGGAGTGCATGGCTGTGATTTCACTGATCAATCAGAAAAGACTGAAATGCAGCAGTGTGGCACACTAAACCAGTGCAAACTGATGAAATGCCCTGGCAGGGCTGTTTCCCAATCTAGACAGGCCAGGCTCAACTGCCCAGAGGTTCCCCCCACAAACATGCAGACACCTAGATGCCCTTTATGAGGGGATGTAGTGATAGGACTAGAGGGAAGATTTCAAATGGAAAGAGGGTAGATTTAGATTAGATCTTAGAAAGAAATTCTTCACAATGAGGATGGTGAAGAGGGGTGCCCCTGCTCTTGGCAGGGGGATTGGAACTAGATGATCTCTGATGTCCCCTCCAACCTAAACATTCTATTCTATGATTCTATGGCCTGCAAAATGAAATGATATGTCCATCTTGGTGACACGTGGCACTTACCAGCATGCATATAATGAGCCTGAAGGTTCAAACCAACCTGGAATTTGTTAAGGAATGGCCAGTTCATTGCTTGGCCCCAGCAGAGACACCAGGTCTTTACCTCTACCCCAACAAAAGCAACCACAGAAGAATCACAGCTGCTGCATCCACAGCTCTGAGTCCTGTGAGCAATACAAAGATACCATTTACTCTTCTAAACTACCTCCACCATCTTATTCTATTCTTAGTGGCTTATTGTAAACCTGCATCACTACAGACCCTCAGTTAAGCCAAAGAAACTCTTTCCATGGGACCTTATGGATGTGAAACCTTTACAGGATTTCAAAATAGTGGCTGAATCAATCCATCCAAGAACAATGTCCACAGTGGGCATTAATTGCAAGGTCACTACCTCTGCTGCAGGAGGCCCCAGAGGGGCTGAGACACTGCTTCCAGACCTTTTCTCCTCTCTTCAGCCAGAGCCCTTACCTTTTTCCAAGTGTCAGATTTGCAGCTGTGGTCCATGCCATGTCAAATCAAAGCTCAAATCCCTTGGTTTTCTAGGAGCAGGGCCAAAAAGTGAAACTTCTGTGTTTTGTCTGGATTCAATCCCGGTCTCTTGGTGAGATTAGAGATACCTGAAGTTTGGCCTGTGTGCTTTACACATCTTGGGAGCCTTGAGATGAGTGCAGAGGCAACGTCTCATTTTTAGCAAAGGACTTTGCTAGGGAAAAGCATTCTAGTTTTCCAGAATCATGGAATGCTTTGGGTCATAAGAGACCTTTAATGATTATCTAGTCGAATCCCTAGTTTTAAAGTTCACACAGTTGTTCCTTTTGTGCATCCTTTATCTTAATTGTATTAAGGATTTAATCACAGGGCTCTCTGCAGAGATCTTGACATAAGAGAAGGAAAAGAAACTGGTTGCAAAATAGGGGAAATGTAAAACAGATATTTACCTACACTTCTTCTCTGTAACAATGGACTGCCATTGTCCAGGACCCCAGTAAATATTCACTACAGTATTTGTGTTTTGTAAAGACAAGAAAAGAGAGGTTCTGAGAACACAATAGCTGGATGTTGTAAAGTATTTGTGCTAATTAGATGAGTATTCTTTACCCAAACACAAGGACAAAGTGTCACATGAGGGAGGCAGCAATGAAACTGTTCCAAATGAACGTGCAAGTGTAGGCCTTTGGTCTATAGCAAGGACCTAAGTCTGTGGTTTCATCTTTAGAAAAGGTGTCAGCAAGCAGTGCTGTCCAGCAGTTTTTAAAAGCAAACCACTGTATAAATACTTCACTGTGAAATTAACAGCCTAGTTAAGGTCTTGCTATTGATGCCTCACCTGGTAAACATTTAAGGAATTTGCTATAATTTTTTTTCTCATTTGAGTATAAGTCAACAAGTCCAGTGAATGCTTAAAGGCAGATGTGTGTAACTCCCTGCTGCGCAGTATATAGGAACTTCAGATTCTTTATAGAAATACTCAGAGACTATAGACGCTTGCATGGGAGTTGTTGCTATTTTTTGCCTCAAACATGTTAGTTAGGTGTTAGTGTTCCAATCTTGCAAATATTTATGGCAATAAATAACTCCAGTCAAAGGGAGAAACATTGCTTGACACGTGGAACATTAGTTGCAATCACAAAAATATGCAGGACTGGGGTTTCATCTTGTAAACCTTCACTTCCTGAAATTGAAATCGTAAGAGGTCGCGTTCCTGGTAACAGTGTACGCTTTGGCAATTTCAGTTGGGTTATTTTATCTCATAGGGCACCATTAGTAATTTAATGGCTTATTATTGAAGCAGTTCTTGCAGCCAGGTGCCAGAGCTGTTTGTTCCTTCATGAATGTTCATTCATGAACGAGTATGGGATAACCTGGCTGACTTAGTATCCCATGTGTTTCACTGCAGTTGCCCAGAGCTGACCTGGGATCTCAACATAGCAATTCTATTCACCAGCAAATGTCCAAACAAGAAAATCTGGTATTTTTCAGGTGTTGGTTTTGATCAAACCCACTTCAACAGTAGCTTTTTAACAGTGCAAAAATAGTTATTAACTTTAGATAGTGCCATTGAAGAATAGCTGAGCTCCATTAACTGGTTTGGGTCAGGCAGATTAGAGACTTAAACCTTATTCTCACATATACAAGGAGAACAGCCTGTTACGTCTACCTTGCTCTTCGCTTTCCTCACTTTCTGGGTAGTCCCAGATAAGATGGATAATGTGTGCTCCTGACACATTGGGACATACTAGGAGTTCAAGAAAAAGCAGCCAGTACTGCAGACTCCTTAGAAGGACAGCAGCACTGCACAGCAGTGCATCCATGTGCTGATACACCTCTGTAACCTCTTAACAGTGACACACCTAAAGAACACAATTGTGCAAAATGCAAGCAATCGCTAAACTTGTTTTCAAGCCAGGAACCCTTTGTGAAATGGCGACATGATGGTATTTATGCAGCCGCCCACCAGGTTCTTACAGCAGAGTTGCATCACTCCTAAGTAGGCTAGAAGAAAGAACTGATGTAAAAGTATCAGAACAATGAAAAATGACCATGACAGTTGTTACATGAGATGTAACGCCTGCTGCATTAAGCAATCTGCTTTTTACACCCTAGGGCAGCCTGAGTCTGCTCTCACCAATCTTGCTTCATTACCTGGCAAGACAAATATTACGATACTTTCAGAAAACAGCCTGAGACAGGAGAACCATTTTTAAACTGTTTAGGGACTATTTCAGTCCCCAGTGAAATTTATTTTAGGTAAAGACAATGCAAAACCAGATCAGCAGGAAATACCCGGCAAGAAATAAACACGGAGCATCCTAACTTCAAACACCTTAATGCAATAATTTGTTGACAATCATCCATGAGATGGAAAATATGAGGAAAATGTAATATAAGTGTCCAAGAATAACAGCAGTTAGCTGTTTGGCTTTCAAATCAAAGGACATTTCCATGCTGTTGGAGGTTTCTATACCAAGGGGCCTGTGCAAACTCGGGGTGTGGCAGGTTTGCATCTGCCAAAACCTCTGCATACATTGCACTTGTCCTCCTGCACTGGGACAGCACTGCAAGAAGCCGTGTTAATGAGGCAGTGTGGCTTTGCATGCCACAGCTGACACTCCTTGAGGCAAACAAGCCTGGTCTGAATCATTCCTTTTGTTGAGATCCTTCCCCACTGCCAACATCTTGCTCCATCTATGCCTCGTAGCAGATCTACCCATACCCTTGTAGGTGTTAGGAGGCACTGGCATGGTGCTGCCTTGGGCAGCAGGCACTCCAGGAGGTAGTAAGCCTAGAGACAAAGTAGTTAGAGGACCACCTTGGTAAAAGCTAACCTTTGAAAAATGTCTCATTTCCATGGTGATAAAAATGAAATGTCTCTCCCTGGTCACCCTGGGTGAGCAGTTTCTCCCCCTTCGCAGGCACTTTCAAACCTGGTTTGGGAAGGAAATAAATTTTTATCATGGGGATATGGAACACAGAAAATCTCCTACGCACCTGTCTGCTTCTTTTGGTGCCTAAATACCTTTGAAAGTCCTGCCTTGAGTGCCAAACCTATGATAGATCACACAGTATTTCCTTTTTATTATTGCACTGCATCCTTTGGGCCTCACATTAACATAATTAGGGCCATATGGCGCCAGAATCTCTGTTGGTTCAAACTGATGCAGCTCCTTTGAAGTCGAAGAGCCTGTGCCAGTTTATACCCGCTGAAGATTTGGTTTATGGTCTGGGAAATAAGGGGGAGGGGTGGGGAAAAGGCACCCATACAATTTTTTTAGTTAATTAAGGTTTACATAGTTATAGCTGTCCTGCTTCTGCTGCCCACCAGAAGATGTGCCCCAAATGCCTTCGTGGATGCCATGTCCTTTGCATGATTAGTCTCACTGGCAGCTGCTCTGCCCCTACTTGTGACTCAGGGTTTCAGTGGCTGTAGGTAGATCTGCATTCAGTGAGTCAGAGCCAGCCAAACCACCTCTGGGTAGCAATCAAAACCATGCCATTCCCATTCATTGGATCATAAGGAGACAAAGAATTGCCTAAGCAGCAGTAATTTCTGTGCAAAGTCTCTGTTATTATTAGTATTATTTTTCCTTTTAATGCATTGATAATTATAACAAAAAAAAGTTGGAAAAATATCTTCTGGGTAAAGCCAAAAAGATGTCAAAACTTTGTTTACTTAGAAAGTAAATAATGTAAGTCCAAAGCAAACTCCAAACTCCAAGACCCAAACTTTATGCTCCTGAAGGCATCCAGATAAAAAAACCACACAGAAATCACAGAATGGCTTAGGGTGGAAGGGACCTCAGAGATCAACTAGATCCAACGTGCCCTGCCATGGACAGGGACACCTCTCACCAAACCACTTTGCCCAGAGCCCCAACCAACCTGGCCTTGTCATCTGATCTGGCCTTGAACCCTTCAACAGTTTTGTCACTGAAAGAGTAGTCAGGCATTGGAACAGGCTGCCCAAGAAGGTCGTGAGTCACCAGCCCTGGATGTGTTTAAAGGTTGTTTAGATGTGGTGCTTAGTGATACGGTTTAGTGGTGAGCTTGGTAGAGTAGGGTTAATGGTTGAAGCTGATGATTTCACCGACCTTTTCCAACCTGAATGATTCTATGATTCTATGAAAAGAAGCTTAACTGTTGTAAAGTCTGTAATCAACAGATGCAACTGCAGTCACTGACCTGTCAGTACCTGAAAAACCCTGAAAACTGGCACCCTGGAAGGTAGGGTCATGTTTTCTGGGAATCTTAAACATAGGTTTGTGCACCCACATTCTGTCCAGTTCCTGTAACGATCCTAAAATTTGAGGAGTTCTCATTGTCATCTAACCAAGGATTAGGGCATTTCCAGGTAAACCAAGAACTGTAAATGCTGCGGGAAGGGCTGCCAATCCGCTTCTCCTCTTGTAACAGCAGGATTCTCTGTGACAGGAGCAGGAAAACAGCAGCAACAGGTACTGCTGAATGCTGCTGTTACCATTTTCTACACATATGCTCCTTCTGCTGAACAGGGGAGAACAGAATTCAGTTTCTTCCTCAGGATCAGCAAACAAAAGCACAAGGCTGCTTTCACATGAGTCAGGGACCCACGTACTGTGCTCAACAGCAGGCTGTGCCACGGGGCTGCCACCGCTCACTTCTCCAACTGACATCCATTGCTCAGATCCAGCATATCTCAAATGATAACTGCATACAGACAAAACACCTCTGGGAGTCCCACAAGAGTCTGAGTTAGCATTGAAATGGTCCCCATAGAGAGCTACTTGTTTCCCAGTGCTGTAGCTCTTATGTAGAGTAGGATAATTTGAGTGCTTAGCTCTGGATGGCACAGCACAGAATCACAGGATGGTGGTGATTGGAAGGAACCTCTAAAGATCATCTAGTCCAAAAGCCCTGCCAGAGTAGGTTCTCCTGTGACTTTTGTATGTCTCCAATACCCAAGGTAAGTCTGAACCCAAACATGCCTATGTGCCTTAGCCACTTGGCACATGACGCTCTATATCCAATAGCTGAGCCACTTTGCGGTCATGGTCATTTAAATAAACCTTTTAATCAAGCAATGAAAGCAAACATTTGGCCTCAGAGACTCCTTGAGAAGTGTAGCAAGTTTGAGCCAAGACTACATTATCTGTTTTTCCCAGATCTCTCAGGTTGTCTAAGAATATGTGTGACCTCTCCATGCAATGCATGTTCTTCCCGTGTTCTTGGCTGCTAACACCTACAGCAAAATGGCTCCTGCAGCAGGGTCACCTCTCTGTGCTCTCAAGCACTGTGACTCAGGTGAGAGCATTTACATGACATTGTCATGGAGCACAGAGAAAAACCCACTTTGTTTCACGTTTCTGTTCCCTTCTCCTTTTCAGTTCTGTAACAATAGGTTAAACACATGTGGGAGAAAGCCACGAAGGGGAGCGAGTGGGAAGGTACGTGTGGAGGGGAGGTCTCCCAGGGAACCAGGAAAACCTTTTTAGGTTTATTTTTTTACTCTAATTTTGAGCAGGAGATGTTCTGACATTATGATTGGAAATTATTTTTGAGCGGGAGTCCTTGGCTCTATGACTGGATATTATTTTGAGGAGGAAATCTGTTCAGCTCTGGGATTGGTTTACCGCCACTATTTCAAGGAGCTTTTTGGGACTAGTTTAGCCTTCTTCATCACTTTCTTTGCTGCTGCGTTTTGCCACTTCTGGACCTCCCACTGTTGGCCGTGGACTTCTGTCTTTTCCTCCCCGGGAGCTGCAGATTTACTGTCACTCACCCCACTGAAGTTTCCCTTTCCCAGACCCTGTGATGGAAGCTGCTCCCTGTGGAAGCCACTTTGTGGCTTTTTTGCTACTGCTTTGCTGCAGCTGCTTTTCCCCACGGATTTTGTCCAGGCTCCAATGCCCTACCTCCTGCTGCTTCCCTGGCATCCGACGTTGACCCTACCCTTTCAGGTTTTGGGGGGCAATATGTTTTTGGTATAGGATACAGGTTTGGGGAAGGGGAATTACATTTGTTTTGTTAGCATTGTTATTTAATAATCTTCTTTACAAAGGTATTTATTTTTTCACTTGCATTCTGGGTATCAAACCTTTTTTATCACATAAATCAAGGGGAGGGGAATTCCTAACCAGGTCTCTCTGCCCCCCAAATTTGTTCCAAAACTGGGACACAGATACAAGGCAACTAGCAAGGAAAAAGAAGAATATGGGCTCTTCCCATGTGTCTGTAGGGAGAGAGCACCAGCATGCCAAGGGACAGTTGGCCAGCTCCAGGCACAGTAGAGCTGGTGCACAGAGCCCTTGCCAGCTGGTCACAGGAATGCTGGATGCTGCTGTAGCTGGCGATGCTGTGCAGAGGTCTGTGTTTGCTCTAGGGGTAGCTGATTTTCTAGACCACACCTGTTCTTAATCTTCTGCTACTATGCACAGTTAAATATATCACAGTGCTTTTATCAGTCAGCTCTCAGCTGGGACTGGGAGCTGGTTATTCTGAGGAATTTCCTGCTTCTAAATTAGACTATCACAGGGCAGAAAGGGCTCGTGTCTGCTCCTTCCCTATCTTGCCGTATGGCAAATTGATTTCATGAGGCCATTGCCCCTTTCTAGCTGTGATAAAAATCAGCAGTCTTTTGCAGGAAGGTATTCACGGAACAGACATAGTATTTTTTAATCGGAGTAAAGAATGTGAACCTAGACAAAGAGACCAACATTTGAACAATTACCTTTAAAAGAAATGTACTTACCAGAAAGAAATTTTAAACATCTCCATAATCTCATATCTCATCAATGTAAATCAATCTCATCTGAATAGTGAAAAATTATACCCTGGGGATGAACAGATTGGAAAAGGGACTTCCCTAGTTGGGAAGATTTCAGTAGGCACAGTAGAGTTAGATTACTGATTGGACTAGATGATCTTAAGGGTCTTTTCCAACCTAAACAATTCTATGATTACAGTTAGGGGAGAAGTATAGGTCACAGCTATTTGAGGCCACTCATTTGATATGGGGTCCTTCAGTCCCTGATTCACAGTAAAAGGGGAAGTTCTGGATCAGGCAGGTCAGTGGGGTGAGAGACAGTACCTTTCTCCGCCCTGTTCCTCCTTTCTGTGATGTAGACAAAGTGAAGATTCATGCCCCAGGGAGTCTGGGGAACTTTGTTGAGATATATAACAACACACAGAGCAATTACCAAAATGTAGCAACTGTTTTAACAGAAAGATCAGTAATTAATTGCCTTGTCTTCTGCACAGGCAGTAATGTGGGTCATGAAGTTGAATTCTTAGCACTTTTTAACTATCCTAGCTTGGAAAATCCTGACTTCTGTTCAGTGTGTTTGGTGTGGATGTTACTGTTTTAATGTGGTTACATAGCTCACAGCAATTTAAAGCATTTCATTAAACTTGTTTTGCAGGATATATATCACTTCATACTTCTCCTTCTCAAATGCCCTTCATCAAATCACCTTCATGCTTTCTGTAGGCATTCACTGCACCCTGTGCCTCTGTGACAAGGGCAGACAACAGTGTCACCAACACTGAGGAGCGATGTGGCAGAGCAGAGAGTCATAGAGTCATGGAATCATTATGGCTGTAAAGGATCTCCAGGATCCTAAAGTCCGGCCTCATCATCTCCCTAACCCCTAGACCATGGCCTCAAGGGCTCTATCTACTTGTTTTTCAAACACCTTCAGGGACAGTGATTCTACCACCTCCCTGGGCAGCTTGTTCTGGTGCCCAGCCACTCTCTCAGCAAAGAACTTCTTCCTAATATCCAATCTAAATCTCCCCTGATGCAGCTTAAGACCATTTCCTCTCATCCTCTCATGGGAGAAGAGACCAGCACCAGCCTCGCTACAACCTCCTTTCAGGTAGTTGTAGAGAGCAATAAGATCTCAGCCTCCTCTTCTCTATACTAGAGAACACCAGTTCTCTCAGCCGCTCTTCATAGGGCCTGTTTTCTAGACCTCTCCCCAGCGTCGCTGCCCTTCTCTGGACCTGTTCCAGCACCTCAGTGCCCTACTTATACTGGGACACCCAAAACTGGACACAATATGCAGGGTATGGTCTCACAAGTGCAGAGTACCTCTCTACTCCTGCTGGTTACACTGTTCCTGATACAGGCCAGGATGCTGTTGGTGTTCTTGGCCACCTGGGCACACTGCTGGCTCATGTTCAGCTGGCTGTCAACCAACACCCTCAGGTCCATTTCCACCAAGCAGCTCTCCAGCCATTCTTCCCCAATCCCTGTAGCACTGCTGGAGGTTGTTGTGACCGAAGTGCATGACTCAGCACCTGGCCTTGGTAAACCTCATCCCACTGGCCTCAGCCCATCACTCTAGTCTGTCCAAATCCCTCTGCAGTGTCTCCCTACCCTCAAGCAGATCAATGCTCTGGCTTAATTTTGTGTAATCTGCAAATCTACTGAGGGTGCATTCAATCCCCTCACCCAGGTCTTTGATAAACAAGACTGGTCCCAAAACTGAGCCCCGAGGGACCCCACCTGTGACCAGTCACCAACCGGATTTGACCCCATTCACAACAACCCTCTGAGCTTCGCCATCCAGCCAGTTTTTAACCCAGTGAAGGGTCCACCTGTCTAAGCCATGAGCTGCCAGGTTCTGGGATGAGAATGATGACGTGCAGCCAAGCTAACTCCTACTCAAGCAGCAAACTACTTGCATTCCCTTGTCTTCTCCCACCCTTTCCCTCAAATAGTAACAATACTGACTTCGTTGTGAGCCAGCTCATGATGCTAACCCTTGTGAACAGCAACCCCATTAAATAATTAATAATTTTGCCAGGACTGATTCCCTGAATCAGTTTACTGGGGAATAAGCTAAGTGCCAAAGCAGGGAGGCAGATAGTTAGAGACTGTACAGCTGAGGATGAAAGAGAGAGAGCAAAGCAGGGGCACTGTGTTAAACACCAACTTCTTCCAAAGCTGTTGTGTTTGTAAGGTGAAGCTGTGCTGCCAGAGATGAGGACGCATCAGCAGCCACAATGGCACACGACAGTCAAGCAAAGAGAAAATAATGGCAACACAAACCAGTTGTAATCAGAAATGCAGCCGATCTCAGTGACCTGCTGCAATATAGATTTGCTGTGGACAGGAGCCAGGCACAACAGCTCCACCAAAACCTCCCTCGTGCTTCTCCATTCATGCAGTACTAGAACGAAGTAGGTCAACAGCTTGTGATTGACTGTGTAATACAGCCAAATCTGAGCAGACATGCAGTAAGAGAAAACCTTTGTATTTTTCCATACATGGCCATTCTTCGTCACTGTTACAAACGTGACTGTAGGCTAGCTGAGCCTTTGGCTGGAGCTGACACAAAGAAAACGCAAGTAGGCAGTGAAACTTGCCCCATGTACTCTATCAACCCATACCTACCCATAGCTTAGGGACTCTGGCACAGTGTAGACATGTATTTCATTCTGTGCATTTTGAATTTACATGTCTTGTCTTTGTTTTGATCTCGTATTCATAGTAAAAGCAGACAAGTCCTCTCAGTTGATCCTCTTCATGATTTCACACACATGGATCTCAAAGCTCTCAGCTGTCTTCAGTGGCAGATGAATTGAGGCACACCTAAGGATTCCTTATTCAGTGACCATCTTCTGCCCTCACTCTTCCCTGCTGGCCTTCTTGTTATTTCCTTTCTGTGTGGAGGAACCTGAATCCTTGCCAAAGGGGAGAAAGGACTATTTTCTGCAAGGTATAAGTTGATAGGCTTGACGTTAAAAGAAAGCCAATGCCATAAAAGTGTATGGCACCCAAATTCCAGAGCAGATGCAAATGAGAAGACTGGGGATCCTACACATGTTCCTTTTCTATACCAAGGTCTGCTGATCTATCAGTCACTCTTCAGTGCAAAACTCCTGTTATCTTTTCCTGGTAAAAGACTATTTAAGGAAAATTTTGCTGTTGTTTTAATTAGTCAAATATTTTGAAGACTATCCATACAGTCATGATGAGTCACTTCTGACACATCCCATTTACAGTGCTCTTAAAGCTGCACATAATGTCTACTGTATGACCTCTAGGAGTATTTAAAAGAAATGCTTAAGTAACCTACATGCTGAAGTCCTTTTTGGGAGTTACTACTCATGCTTAAGGGTCTAACCAGAATTTGAATTTAAGGGCTACATGTACATCTCTTCCTTAAACACTACTGAAAACTGCCTAGAGCTGAAACACTCATGAAATTGTGGCCTCTAAGATAATGTGTGTGGCCGCTCATGAAAGATTCGGCCCCTAAGATAATGTGGAGAATCTGGAAATCACAGTTTATTTTATAAGTATTTGCATTTTTACTTTTCTTGCCATCTCCTTAGTGTCTCCACCCGATAACAAGAAGCAGGAATTCATGTAATAGGGCATTTAGGACAGCCAAGCAGGACACACTGAGTGAAGCATAGCCAGCAAAACAATGGAAGAATCAGTACTGTTATGCAAAGCCTTGAGAAGACCTCATTTGGTCATCTTAAGGTCAGGGAAGAAGAATTCAAATTGGAACCAGTTCAGAGAAGAACAGCTTGAACGGCTGGAAGAACAGGGAGTCTATTAGACATGGAGAAACCAAAGCACCTTGGCTCTTTACCTGATTACATCAAAGACTGTGCTGTATAATATAGCTGTTGTACAACACAGAAGTACATGTGAGGGATGGCAAGATGCTTAAGAAAAAGGAAATTGTTGGTGCAGCAAAATATTTCTAAGGTAGCCCTATGAGAATAGCCAGTATAATGTTAGGCTGGAAAATGGGAGGATGCTTGTTTTGGAGGAATGAGATACTCTCAGGCTTTCCCAGAGAAACAAACAATCCAGGCACTTTTAAGCTTAAACAGTATGTGAAAGGGATTGTATCATAAGGCCACAAGATTATGTCACAGCAAGTTTCTGACAGTCCTATTCACCAACATGCTCATATCCAGATAGAGCTGAGCCAGACAAAAACACCCTACATCAACAGGGAACTTGGCACAGGGACCAGACTTAACAACTTCCTTGTAAAATTGCAGTCAGAAACCTCCTTTTGGGAGCTCCACAGAAGAAAGCGAAAACATTCAATAAATACTTCTGTACTGGACAGAAAGAGAACAGGAGGTTTCTGTGGCTTCCCAGTCCATCAACAGCACAATGGTGAACTGGTTTGAGAATCAACAGCTCCAGGTGACTTCAACTCAAGAGTCATAATGGAGTTATGGATAGGAGACTTGGTGCACTGATAATTAAGATTTGAAAGGCTGGAAAATTCAAGAGGACTGGAAATGGGCCCATGTGAAGGCAGTCACATCTGGATTTCAAGACTATTTGCATAACTACAGGCCAACATCACTTACACTCTCAAGCAAGGTAATGGGAATACTTCCATGAGCAAGATTCAGCTAGCAGAGAAGGAAACAAGAAGAGTATAACTATTGGCAATCACATGGTTCCCTGTCTGCCTCAGAGGAGTGTGGGTTTGTTATTGGGAGGATTGCAGAATTGAGTGATGATGCTAAATAGGGCTTTTTACAGCTTGGTACTCCTATAGCATTGCTATTAAAAATAACAGCATACAAACTTAACGAAGCACACGCTAACTGGATTGTGAGCAGACTAACTGATAGGTCTCAAAAACTGTGTCAATGAGAAATCATAGAATCATAGAAAGATTAGAGTTGGAAGGGACCTTAAACTTCATTGAGTTCCAACCCCCCTGCATGGGCAGGAACATCTCCCACTAGCTCAGGTTGCTCAGAGACCCATCTAAGCTGACCTTGACCGCTTCCAGGGATGCACCTTCCACAATTTCTCTGGGTAACATGTTCCAGTGTCTTACTGTGCTCACAATAATTGCTTCCTAATCTCCAATTTAAATCTCTCCTCTTTCAGTTTAAAACCATTACCCATGGTCCTCTCACCCTCTGCCCTTGTAAAAAGTCCCTCCCCAGTTTTTCTGTAGTCCCCTTCAGGTATTGGAATCATAGAAACATTAGGGATGGAAAGGGACCAAGAAAAATCATCTAGTCCAATCCCCCTGCCACTGCAGGATCACCTAGACCAAGTCACACAGGAACACATCCAGGTGGGTCTTGAATGTCTCCAGAGAAGGAGGCTCCACAACCCCCCTGGGCAGCCTTTTCCAATGCTCTGTTACCCTTACTGTGAGGAAGTTCCTTCTGATATTGATCTGGAACCTCCTCTGTTCCAGCTTGCACCCATTGACCTTTGTCCTATCACTAGATGACCTTGAGAAGAGCCTGGCTATATCTGATGAATTGTAGGGGTCAGTATAGAGTTGACACTGCTCAACATTTTCTCTGCTGTTCTGGAAGCAAATACAGAATCATAGAATTGTTTTGATTGGAAAAGACCTTTAGGATCATTGAGTGCAACCATTAAACCAGCTGTCCCAAGCCCACTGCTAAACCATGTCCTTAAGTCATCTACATGACTTTTAAACACATCCAAGGATGGCAATTCATCCCCTTCCCTGGGCAACCTGTCCCAAGGACTGATGACCCTTGCAATAGAGAAAGTTTTCCTAATGTCCAATCTAAATGTCCCTCTGGTGCAACTTGAGGCCACTTCCTCTTGTTACCTGTGAGAAGAGACCAACACTGACCTCTCTACATCCCCATTTCAGGTAGTGATAAGATGATAAGAGAGAGATAAGGTCTCTCCACTGCCTCCTTTTCTTCAGATTAATTAGCTCCCTCAGCTTCTAAGAAACATTGCTGAGATAATTTGCTGTAAATGATCCAAAGTTTTACAGACTGGTACATAATAATGAAGATAAGGTTGACACCTTATTTGGGAAAAGAGCAAAATTGAGATGATTCAAAGAACCGGTGTTTTACATCAGAGAGATGGAAAAATCACAGAAATAATGTCATAATGAAGATAGCTGACCACCTACAGAACAACGCTGCCTCTGAACAGCAGTAGCACTGGAAGGATTTAGGGGTCCTAGCTGATGACATGAGCTCCCAAGGTGACAGAATAGGATAAAGCACTATTTGTCTGTAAAAGCCGGGAAGCTGTTTAGCAGGAGCAGAGAAGGCATTTTGCCACTCTAATTGTCTAAAGCTGCTCCTGGAAAAGTTACTGCAGTTATGGGGTCAGAAGTTGAAGTATGCTGGCAAAATGCAGGGGTCAAGAAATGCATTGTGGGCATTAGCTGAGCACTAGACAAAAACCACTTCCAATGAGAAATAGGAGCTCATCTCCTCAAACTACCAAAACCAAGAGTGAAGTGGATCTGACTACAGTGCATGCATTTGTTTTGCAAAAATGCAATGTGAAAAATAAGAGAGGCATAAAAGAAGCCATGGCTGCACCCTGTGTCCAAATGAGGTTTGAGGAAATGAAAGGTACATTTTAACTGCATGTGTGCTGCAGGCTTAGAAATAATGACCTGTGGCTTATAGGCACCACACACCTCTGAGCATGCGCCCTGCATGCCCTCATGAAACTTGGCCTATTTCTAGCTCCAAATCACTGTAGGATCGAAAGGGTTTGTACATTAGGTCAACAAGCAGGATGATGTGTAAGGGAATAATTGAGTCTGACAGCAGAGCACTCCAAATGTTGACGAATCCAAGCTCTTTAAAGTTCAGGCCATTATCCTCATTACAGCCACAGCTCAGCTTTGATTGAGATGTGACTTTTTCTGCTCTTACTTTTCCGAGCTGTGGACATTGCTCCAAGCCAACAGAGTGTCTGCAGAAACTATTTGGCCCCACCTTTACTTAGCCCCATTGTGGAAGGTTTGTGTTAGAGCTACCTTCTGCATGAGTGGTCTCTACTCCCTTCCAGCCCCTCAAAAGCCATACTGAGAGCAATTAAATAAAAACAGCAACTTTAGGAAAACTAGTAGGGTGAGCAGGTATTGGGGAGCAGGTATAGAAGAGCCTGCTCTGGTAGCTCTGGGAGGGTTGGCACCAACCACAGGGTAACAAGACCTGGAGAAGTCTTAACTACAGCCTCTCAACATGGGGGAGGGGATGGCCCTGCACAGCTCAGCTGTGAAACACCAAAGCTGTGATGGAGGTTGAGCAAAAGCTCCAGGCTAACATGTCCTCCCTAGCCTTTGCTTAGGTTAACTGTGAGGTACCATTAAGGTCTCTTAGGAAATCAGGACCCACAAACCCCAGTGTAAGCACAGAGAAAGGCACTGATAACATGGGAATTCCATAGGTCCCAGAGAAGATTTTTTTGCAGGGATCATTTGGACTTTGGATGTGCAAACAGAGCAATAGGTGAGTCCAAAACAGAGCATCAGAGAGCTTCAGCTCGGGAGCTACAGGAAGCACAAGCAGACAGCCTGAAAAATCATAGCTATATAGAGAAAACCTGGGAAGAGCTGGCATAGTTTTAGAACTGTGATTAAAATAAAGCCAGTTGTGCATGACTAGTAACTTAATGCTCCTGTAGGGAAGTCCTGTAGGGGACTCAGGGAGGTAAGTAGAACACTGACTTACTTGCAGCAAACCAGCTCCTCAAAGCAGGTATGAAAATGTTGGAACATATCTTCATTTCTCTCTCTGTAACTGAAATGTTTTACAGGATCCTGACTTTAGGTGAGCTGCTTGGGTTAAAGAAGTCAGTGCATGTTGGAGAGTTTTAACTCTGTGCCTGTGTGCAAATGGGAGCTTAGGCACTTCCCAGTATGTTTCAGCTGCCAAGTGAAGGCAATAACCTTCTCTGCAATGTCAGCGCCTGACTGGAAGAGCACATTTCTAATGAGAGAATTGCAAAGTCAAGCCAGAGCGAATTTAGGAGACACACCAGAAAAAGATAACTTCAAAATATTGCTAGAAATGAGCTCATTAAATGTGCTTGTTTTGATCTCTGCATCCCACACAGTACGAAGGGTCCACTGGCTGCGGATCAAGAGGGATGGAAAGATCCATTTCTATCAAGGACGTAGCAGTGGTACGCAAGGATATAGGTGTCTTGTTTCACTTGTGGGGGTTTTATCTTCCACTTATGACGACATCTCGTTTTAAACTTTGAACTTGAGAGCAAAGGTGCTCCAAATGGCAGATGTTGGAAGACAAAAACAGGACCAGGCAGCAGGGCCTTGGATGTCACAGGATGTAAATATGGGCTGCAGAATATAAACACGAGGGAGTGGCAGGGTCACAGGCAATAAACATAGGCTGTCCAAAGAGATCCTGTATAAACATGATGTGTCTTGCAGGAGACTCTGGGAACACAGAAGTTTTGCAGAAACACTGAAGGAGTTAGGTTCCTTCTCCCTGGAGAAGGATTAAGGAGATCTTTTCGGTGTTTCAGTACTTAAAGGGTGGCTGCTAAGAGACTGGAGGGTCTCTTCACAAGAAGCCACATGGAGAAGGGGCAAAGTGTACAAGTTGCACCATGACAGATTTCAGCACAAGTTAAGAAAGAAATTCTTTACGGTGAAAAAAAATCTATCACTGAAACAACCTCCCCAGGGATATGATGGAGGTTGTTTCAGTGATGCTATTAGACAAGGTGCTAAATAGTCTTATCTAGGTTTCCTTTCTTACAAAATGCACTGGAGTACATTTTCAGGTACCTTCCAACATGGGCTTTTCCATGGTTATATAAAATGTTTAAGTTGCAAGACTTAGGACAGAGTGCTGCTGGACCATGAGCTACCCACACAGAGGATGAGAAAGGAAGATGCTCATGTAGGCTGGAACAGAGACAATCAGGACATGGGGCAACAGCAGAACTCCAAAAGGCAGCCACCCCTGGTTACCATTGCAGCAATACTGTGCTGGAGATACATGTCATAGCACAGACAGGAGGCTCTGGTCTTCAGATCCTGTAGGGGTGAAGAAGCTGGGAAGAGAATATATTCTTTCTTAAGAATATGTGGGTTATAGTGGATCACAAAATGCAGCATCACAGAATGACAGAATCACAGAATCTCTTTGGTTGGAAGAGACCTTTAAGATCATCAAGTTCAGCCACATGAGATAGGCTGCTTTTTCGCAGGGAGAAAGACAACTTGGAGACAAATCATTATGGACATAAAGATCATTTTCTGGAAGAAACTATTCTGCGCAGAAAACTGAACACTGTTAACTCAGTAACTGATGCTTTACTGATGTTTCAGTAACACTGGAATTACTATCTTGTACTTCTGCTCCTGACTTCATTGTTTCCACTGAATCTCATTTGGCTGAGCACAGGAATCTAACAGCTGTTGCCACACCCATAAATATGATCCATACTGTGAAGATGATCCTATAATACTGTGTTTTTGCTCCTCTTATCACATTTACAGTGAAGTTGTTCTTGTAGCAAAGTTGTAGGGAGTGACATTGGAAAAATGAGCATGCCCTTTTTAGAGGGAAGTGAATTAACAAGGAATAAATGGTGGTTAGAGAAAGAGACTGGGTATTTAAAGTTATAACTGAGGTGGCATGACTTTCCTCCCATCCTCTCCTGTCTCATTGTACATGACACAAACCCACAAGCTCCACATTCATGGCTCACCTGCACCCAATCCATGGACAACAGTGACTAAGACATTGTGAGCCATCCTGTGTTAAACCAGGTCAGAGATGCTACCAGGGTACAAAAACCATCAGAGTAATTTCACTGTTCCACCCACGAAGATCTACACTATATATTAAGAAAAAGATGTAGTAAATGGGATTCAAACTGCAGATGTACTTGTTGCAAATGACATCAGTGTCATAATAGAGGTCATTGACTTGTAGCTGAATCAAGGAAGATGACCAAGACTGTAAGAAATCTGGGCATGTATTATTTATGGAAAGGGAGGCTCAGCAAGGAGCTGTGTGGCAATTTATGGGGGTGAAAAGACTCATGGTGTCTGGATAAGGAACAGATTGTGCAATCTGTCTAGGAAAGGAGAAGTCATCGGATTCAAGGAGAAATGTATACAGATAACTAGAACAACTGCACGAAGGCTCCCAGTGAAGTTCAGAAGGGTCGTTAGGATACGTTTTGGTAAACACGAAAGCACTGCAAAGCACTGAGAACACAGAGAGGAGCTGAGGTTTCTTTTAAAGACTGTGTTCACCATGGCAGAAAGCAAGGCCCAGTAAAAACATGAGACACCATCAAAAATCCAGGACAAATGCATAAAAAACGCAGACATCATGCAGTGATAGGAGTGATCTCTGCCTGTAGCCTGTCAGATCCTGAAAAGGCAATCGCTTAAAACCCTGGGGAAACTGCTTTGATATGGAAGGTGTCTGTGTGCTCCTGATGGATTTACAGTGAGTTTTCCTCCTGATCACTGGGTTAGTCTTTCTACCAATGCTTTGGGCATGGTAGCAAATGTGGCATTAGTATTTTTCTAAAATCTGAACTGTTAGGATAACATAGTCTCTTAACACTTTTCAGGGCTTTCCCCCAAGTTTCTAAAGGCTTGTACTCTCAGGTCAGCTTGCTCATGTGCTCAGGTAGATGATCCTCAATGGGGTTTAGTAGCAGCAAAACTGAAGAGTTTAAGCCATGGAACTGCAGCAAATTGATTCATTCTGGGCAAAACCTTTCAGGGAAGAAGCACATAGTACACAGAAGCAGCAGAGGCAAGAAGCACCCAGAGTATCAAGCCAGCCCTGTCCTTGGCAGCAGGGAAAGACAATGAAACAGCAGAGGGACTCTGAAACAGGAGTGGCAATGACTCAGAGAGCAGAACATCTTCTGTGTGTCTTGGCTAACCATCCCTGAGTGAGGGAGGTTAACAGTACTGTTCCTTCTGAACGCTCCTGCTCCTAGGGTGGGAACCTCATTTTGCGGATCACTGTTTTCTCACTTGTCCTTTCACTGTCACCCCATCCCTCCCAGGTCCTTAGTTCCTCCTTCAGCCTTCAGACTGACATTGACTTATGCTCCAGTAGGCATTTGGTACTGTTATAATTCCAAAGTGTATTTGATGGATTTAAGCCCAGTCTGCCCTTCCCAGCACTTCCCTGCAAGCAGACATATCAGTTTTGTGGGAAAACTAAATAGAAACCTAGAATACGATCTTCTGGGGGGAGACCAAAACAAGACTGAACCTGAGCATATTTTGTGGCTGAAATCTAAATGTCTTTAAGGGTAAAAAAACGGGCCAATAAACAAAAGATATCATATAAATGAAAAGTGTTTCCTTGCCCATAACAGAGCTGCCGACCAGAGCCCTGGCTGGTGTTCATGCAGACGTGCTGGCATGAGGAGAGCTGCCTGCTAGGTGAGGATCAGGCCCTGCAGTAATATCTTACTGAGACGTTGATGCAGCACAAATAAAGCAGGGCTAAAGCTGTGGCTGCTACAGGCAAAAGAAAAGGAAACAAGCCAAGTATGTTGTCATCATTCTTCATCCACTCACAAGCTACAGGAATGTGTTTTGCTGGCCTTATGGTAATCCAGACTTTGAACATACCCATTTCTCTTCCCCATGACACAAAATGATTCCTCGGGACTGTCTCTAAGCCCCCAAGTCCTTGGAGCTTGTTCTGTGCAATGTTACACCACCGAAGCGCCTAACGCTGTTGTGTAATGGAGTGAGATCACAGACTAGCTCAGTCCGCGTGGCTTGCGCTATCTTGCCCGCCTGATAGTTAGCTGCAGCTAAAATACTAAAAAACAATTTATGTAGGATAACAGCCATAATTTTTAATACGGGTAGGAAATCCAGACATGCAAGTGATCTTCCATAAGCAAGAAATCCATTGATATGCAGAAGTTTCCCACTGATGTCTATAAATTCATTGGCTCTGCTGCGGTTGCAGTTTGGGAAATCCAGCCTTTATTTTATGGGCTGTACAAACACATATGGATGTGTTGATTGTGTAGGCTGGTACAGGAGCGAGGACAACAGCAGTGCCATGCTTGACCTCTGAATATTAAACAGAAACCTGGATGGTATTCATGAGTATAACCTCTCAGCAGATGCACCATGATGTTCAGATTAAAATGTCTCTGATAATCAGAACCTACCGTCCCATGGTGGGACTTTTGCTCTGAAGTGAGTCATTGGCCTCTTTCAAAATCTCTTGCTAAAAGGCTTTCAACATGTGCAACACAGAGAACAAGGCTCCAGCTGCTTGGGCTTTGCCTTCATGAAAGTACTGAGAAGTCATGAGGCTTTCATTCCTCTTTTCATTACAGAGAGCCTCTGGGAAACACAATATGAAAATGAGCAGGGCATGTTTTGCTGCAGTGGATCCTGACCAGGAGGCACAACTGGGACAATTCTCAAAGCTGTAGTGTTGGTGATTTCTTTAGCTTTCAAACCACCATGAAAATTATGGTGCAGCATGTTGCTGAAAATGAGAGCACTAAGTCAAAACCAGGATCATTTGGGAGGCTCAGACAGTGATCGGGTGGCTATATTCCATTCACTAACACTAAACGAACTAAAATGAAAACAGGTTTGCACATGGACAAGTGAAGATGGAGGTTAGATAAGTAAGACACAATGTGATCACTGATGGAGGAGTAGGAGCACTCAGCTTCTAGCAAGTCTGGCAGTACATGGGATGTCAAGGTGGTGTTACACCTGTCCTGCTGCTGTTTCCATGGTGTCTGTACTTGTCCTTCATTATTGGCTGCACAGAGTTGATGGAGCATGACACTGTGCATTGGGAGAAATTAATATGACCATGATTTATCAGCAGGTCATTTTCTGTTGGCTTGTGGCTATAAGCTAGAGGGAAAAGATGCTTTGAAAATTAGCCCTTTGGTAAGAGGATAAGCTGTGGTTGCAGAATGCCATGCACTGTGTAGGATGGGAAGAGAAGATAAGGCTGCAAACTCCCAAGAACTTAAGCATTTACACTTGAAGGTAAAACTATTACATGCAGCCACTCCGCAGCCTGGTGCTGGCATTTGCAGCTTGCCTCCAGATTATTCTCTGGGCTGTTTTTCTGAAGCAATGTCATCCCAGACTGATTAAAGACCAAGCCCAAGCCATACAGAGGATGGGACTGTGCCCCTGGGTCTAACCTGAGGAGCAGAGAATGAAGATTTGATAAGAAACAAGTTTCTTGTTTGCTTTATTAAATACGAGTATAAAATTGAGATAGAACATAGCCACAGCCCCCTGGAGGTATATAGTGACGACGCACCGCTTCATGTTGGCAAGGTGATTTGGAAGTGAAAAATGTGGCAATAATACAAAGCCCCGTTCTCTTGCAAGAAAGCTGATTGCTTCTTTTATAAGGTAACCAAATCCAGAGAAGGAGAGTGGAAATCAGCATGTCTCCGGATCTCTGGCACCAATCCTATCCCTTCCTCCCTAATGCCAGTGGTTTTAGCTCCCATATAACATGATGGTGCAATCTTCTGGAAAGAGAGAAGAAAGCTCTGTAGCACTCACTAACTTCACAAGTCGCTCTTCTTATTTATAAAGAGGGATGTTGCTGCATCCCCAGAACCAGGACTTCAGGCCTGCATATAGCAGCCATTGCAGAGAGTGCCATGGCCTAAGAAAAATCTTGCCAGAACTTTATCAGTGTGTCTACAGCATTTTTAACTCAAGGCTGGTGAGCAAATGCTTCTTACAAAAAAGACAGTAATTGGTAGTAATGCCTCTGAGAACTGGCAAAACTACATGACAGCAGAAATAGCACTGCTCTTGCTTTTTCAGAAGCATTTGTGCAGCAAAGATCAATATACACACACATTTGTGAGCCTGTGGGACACGGGGCCATGACAATCTTGGAGGGGCAAGACTATATGCAGGGCCTGTCAGCAGTTGTCTTGAAGAAGGCTAAATCCTTAATTTTATTGGAGGACTTCCGTAGAATACACTGCCATGGGGACAGGCAGCAAGCATAGTGTGAACTGTTTATATCTCCCACATGTACTGATTAATCTTGCTTTGCAATGGTGTGCTGGAGTGTCTCTAAAGAAGCGCAACGAAGCTGATGAAGGGTCTGAAGACCAAGTCATATTAGAAGTGGCTGAGGAAAATGAGGTTGTTCAATCTGGAGAAAGGATGCTGAGGGGAGACCTACTTGCTCTCTGCAACTACCTGAAAGGAGGTTGCAGTGAGGTGGGGGTTTGTTACTTCTTCCAAGTTACAAGTGATCGGGCAAGAGGAAATAGTCACAAATTATGCCAGGGAAGGTTTAGATTGGACATCAGGAATAGTTTCTTCACTGAAAGGCTTGCCAAGCTCTGGAACAGGCTACCAAGGGGGTGGTTGAGTCCCTATCCCTGGAGGTGTCTGAGACATGTAGATGTGCGGGGATATATGGTTTTGTGGTGAACTTGGCAGTGCTGGGTTAATGGTTGGGCTCGATGGTGGTAACTTAAATGATTCTAACTTTATGATTCCATCTTCTCATCTTTCTGTGCCAATATCCAGTTACCCACCAAATTATTTGAACATATTTCTTCACTGAAGGGTAATTTCAGGATTCTGCTGCAATTGTAGTGGGCGCTTACACTCTGCTTGTTTGCCTTCAGAAAGGCCTTCTGTGTGCATCCCATGCAGCTTGTTCTCATCTTCTGCTGCAGCTCACCTCCACTTGTTCTGTGCTGATGCAGAATGACCTGGTCTTATTTACAGTAGGGATGTTTTCAGTGGTGCTGTGGATAAGCACAACCTTGATACCCTGGAGGAGACAGCAAGTATGAACAAGCAGGAGGTAGAGGGTGATGGGGCAGGAACGTTTTACCCATCGTTTTCTGCTGAAGGAAAGATGGAAGGTAATGACCTTCTCATCTTTCTTCTGCTCTAGACTGGGTAAAAAACAAGGCATGGCTTGATGAGGAGGCAAAATGCTGCATTAAGGGGGTGTCACCAGTGGGATCCCATCTCTCCGTTTTAAGCAGAGGAGACATTGCCCACTGTTGCAGGTGACAGTGCTGTTCATGAGATAAAGCACTGCACAGCCTGGTGTGTAGACCAGACTAATCCCCAGGCATGGAGTTACTTTGGACAGTTATGGCTCAGCCACCAGCAATGGGAACAGGAGTCCAGAACCCTCTGTGCTAAACCCAGCTCTGGTCTCCTTTGGGACTAGCCCCAGGACAGAGCAAATGAAGTGTAATAGTCACCACCCCTCCTGCAATATTTTTTATCATAAAAGCTTTATTGCACATCCATATATAAGTCTGGGATAGCAGTACTGACCCACCTCCTGGGGCTGTTCATTTCACCAAGTAAATTGGTTCCAGTTCCTGATTTAAACTTGCATTTTACGTTCATCACTGACTTGTGCAGAATAAAACTTCTCCCTTCTCTTCCCATCCCTTTAGTAAGAAGCAAAATATCTTTTTAGGGAAGCTGTGTAATTCCTGCTGAAATCCTCTGAAGTGCTGGCTGGTTCTTTTTGGTTCCTCCAAGCTATTTTTTTATAGTTTCTTAAGCTGCAGAGGAGAGAAAAGCACAACAAAAATCCAATTAAGGAAAAGCCTTGGGAAAGAGAAAGTGCTTGTGATTTAAACGTGAGCTGTAAGGAGAGCCAGGAAAGGTAGGTTAAATGCAGAGCCTAAATATCCAGAAGCCATAGTTGTTATCTGAGCCTCTGTGCCATTAGCGATGCAGCAATACTGGTTTGGGTTTTCCCCTCTGTTCTCCAGTGTGTGAGCAAGTCTTCACAAGCTACTCGCTTATTGGTTTGATATCGTAAAAAAAAGAAAACAACCCTGCTAAGAACAGAAAATGTATTAGGAGGCAAAGCGGTGATCTCAGAGCTCTGGAAAGAATCTTGGCTCCAGATTATCATGGGGCAAATTTGTCAGGTGCCAAGAAAGAAAAATATACCCAAAACCAACAGCCTTGCTCAGATTTCCACCCATTCCAGCTGATCACTTGTCTCCAGGCTAAGCTATTCCTTTTAAAGAGTGCTTCATATTTGGGAAGCCACAAACAGAGACTGCCAGGGAAAAGCACAGCCCCACTTTATTTATGGCATTTCAATAAAATGACAATTCTGTCCTTGAAAGTCGCAAAACCTACGTGGAAAGAATACAGCATGAGCGATGCATATTGCATCAGGATTTCCTTGTACTCACTTAGGCACAAGTGACCTGAGTCCCACTCCCTCCATTTGACTATGGAAAAGGAAATGAGATGAAGACTTAGAAGGAAGAACAAGAGGATGAATGCGAAAGCAGAAGGCACCCACCATTCATTCCTCACCTGGTTTCTGTTGCAATTGCAAGCTCTTTTTCCGGCTCTTCGACCTTTTACTTTACTAGTTTAAAATAGCTGCTAATGGACTTGTTTTCTCAGATGATTGCACGAAGCCAAAGGCCACAGGCTGAGTACTGCTGACCTTCTACACAGAATGCAGCCATCAGCAGGCAAGGGGTCCCACACAGGTGAGTGACTGGATCTGCAAGAGAAGACAGTAAGAAAAGACACCAGCTCACTCTATGGACTAAACCCTGCCAGTCACTCCTGAGTTGGGCACAGCTGTGCTAAGGGCAGTACTGGGCCCTGTGTGCATGTTTGCTTCATTAGAGATTTTTCCTTTTTCCCAAGCAATCAGAATAGTTTTGGTTTATGTCTGCATCTCTCTCTGGTCTGTCCAATGCTAACAAGATGGAAACACCTCTTCCCTGTTGCTCAAAGGCACAGAACATGGAAGGATCCTTGCCTTTGGCAGGGAACACAAGGGAAGTTGACGTGTGTCTGTGTGTTTGTCTGTCTATATACATGTGCATCATCTCTGTTGACAGCTCTTAGTTCAAAACAAAGTCACTCAGGTACATTCAGGGATCTATTTGTATAAATAATTCAAGCAAGTACATGTGTAGATATATACAAAACATGCACATACAGCTGTATATTCAAGGTTATGTATTTCCATATGAACTTATTTATCTTGAGAGGCAGGCAAGGATCAGTCTCTGGAGCAGCTCTCTAATGGGAAGATGCCGACCAAGAGTCAGCTCCCTTTGGTATTTAAGGAGTAGTGGGGTCAGATTGAGATCTCTGAGGCTTTGAACATTTAGCTTTCGCCTTTCTTCAACCCATTTGCCTTTCTTTCTTGTATTATGTAAGAGATAGTCTGATAAACACACTTGTTGTGGGAGAAAATGACGCAGTTTTCACAGGTGGATACGCCATGAAACATAGCCACTGTCCCCTCACAGGTCTTTGAACAATCAAAATAATATCAGAGGTGGAGGCAGGGTCCCAGGGGTGAGGTGGAGAAGGAAGTCAAAACTTCCTTTTGTATTATCTTCACCCAACTCCCACAGGCTCTGAATCACAACCCTGTGCACAAATAACTCAGTCATTTGCAGGAAATCACTACAATTGTAATCATTGTCCTTTTTTACTCAAGAATTTGCAGGGTTAAACTGTTAGTGGCACGATATGTACACACACATGCAAATCATCTCTCTATTGTGTGGGGTATAGTTTCTGTAAACTAATTCGGCTGTGAAACATTGCTTGGATGTAGCTAGGGAGAAAATCTAATGCAATAAACCAGGCTTTTATCCACCAAGGGAGACAAAAGCTCATCATTTCTTCAGACTCGAGACCGAATATACCTAATTGAACCACAAATTGCTGGGTTGAGCAGAGTTTGTGGCACAGCCAGGCAGACTAATTCCTTCCCTTGCAGGAATTACCATGTTAAACTCTGTGACCTGGGTTACACAGGAGGTCAGATTAGATTATCACTGTCCCAAATTCTGGTCTTAGAAACCAGTTTTCAGTGCCCATCTGGCTGCAATCCCAGGTAAACATCAAGAAAAAAATGCAAACATGTGGTTAGGGTATCTCGATTCTCTGTGCTGTGGTGGAAGGACTCTCGCTGTTGTCGGTAAGAAAGCAACAGACCTTCCTGAAACTGGGAAAGGAGAAAAATTGTAAGTGGATGTCAGTGAGTCTTTTTAGGATCAGCACTTGTCACCGAGAGGCTGTCCCAGCGTGGCCTGTGTATGTATGCAGGCAGTTCCCACTGTCAAAGCAGGGTTCCTAAATGCCCTGAACTTGATTAAATACAGAGAAACTCCCTCGCGGTGTGGTGAGTCGCAGATATGCAAGCGATTTACAATGAGCAGTGCTGCCTGCTTGTTCTTAGATTCTCCTCTGGGTGATTTGGGCTCTGATGGAGAAAGAGATGCCATCTTGCATGATGCAGTCATTCAATAACTTCTGTGCCCAGGGGCTGGCCATACACATCCCAGAGAGAGATCAAAGAGGGACCACTGCCTGTCTTCTATCCCTGCAGCAGCCAGCCCTCAAGTACACCAGGAACCTGGTGTCTTCCCATGCCATGGATTCTCCCAGCTGTGCCAACCCCCTGCACCTGAAGGACGCAATAAGGCAAAAAGCTCTTTCCAATCAACGTAAGAAGCAGGACTTTCTCAAAGGGCTGTACGAACATCTTCTCAGTAGCTCCTCACCTTCCAATGCAGCTGGCAGAGGCAGTTTCTCTGCATTGTCAGTGCTCTCTTACAACTCCTGCTTATCACCAAAGTCCTATGATCCCTTTGTAGCACCTTGTGTTATGAAATGCTCAGGCAGATGGTACCAGCAGCTCTAGAGCTCCCTTCAGAGGTGCCATGAAATCACAGGGTGATTGACTTCTCCCAGAGCAACTTGCCTGTCCCTGATTACTGAACACTTGCCTCTGCCTGCTTGCCTTCTCCACACCCCTGGAAGGATGGTGGAGTAACAGCAGGTTGTGACTAATGGCAGCATGAGCAGGCAAGGAAGCCATCGGCCACCTAAATGAGCTGAATCAGAAGGAGCAGAGGAAAGGAGAGGAAAAACCACCTATCTAAACAAGCACTAATGGCTTGCAAGCAGCTACACGAACAGCTGGGCAAATGGCAACTCACAGGTGAAACATGTGACAGCCACTTTGGTGAGGGGTGGGAAAGGCTTCGTGCCTAGGTGGTGGGAGAAAAGGGAGTGTGGCAGGGCCAGGAGCACAGCAAGCTCAGTTTCCCACACACATTCCTCTACTCTGTGCACTATGAAATCTGGTCAGAAGATAAACTGTGGAAGCAGAAAGAAATTCCTAGGAGTAAAGCAAAATAGAAAAACAAAGCAGCATGGTAATTTCTTGCTTGCAAAGGGCTGTTTCCATGTGTGGGCTTGCTCCACCTGCAATTTTACATGTGTACAGTGATGGCTGATACGTGCCTCTGGTAAGAAGCTTGATCTGTCTCAGGAAAATCCCTTCCTTGTTAATTTATTATTTGATATATATGTAAAGCAGCATACAATATAGCCTCAGTCCTCAGACTCATGCCTTCGGGGCTGCAGATAAAGGAAAAAGAACATGAGGGATGTGCTAGAAAGCAAAAGAAGCCACCGGCTGAGCACCTCGGTCTCAAGAGTAGTCCTGATGTTATTTCTGCTGTGACTACCAGCACCATGGTGGCACCCACAGGCTGTGCATGAGGCTGGACGTACATTCAGCAAGTACTGGCCAGTGGGCATCCCTTGGCCCTGCAGCCCTGAACACACAAAATCTAGCCTGGGGAATTTTCAGAGAAGGGTAATGGGAGCCAGGCCTTTGGTGGCACCGAAATGAGTAAGTCCCTGAAGAAGTGCCTTCACCTGGACACTTTGCAGCAAGGGAGCACTTCTGAAGGCGCATGGTCCCTTCCAAGGACCTCCCCACACTACAGACCTCACCTTGATAAGGTGAGAAGTACACAGCCCTCCTGCCAGTGTCAGCACACGTCATGAGTTTTACATGCAGTGAGCTGGGATTGCAACACAATGACTTGCAGTGTATTAAAATCTAACAAGCAGTTAAATTATTTGCCAAATCAGGTCCTAACTTGAGTGGAGATGCAAAGTCAGCCTAGCAGAGGAAGCAAAGGCGATGGAGGAGAAAGTGAGCAGCACTCCGGATGTGCAGTAAAAATAAACAAACAGCATGTCTTACTTGATGGTTACTGATCTGAGTGTTTTTTCAGACATCCTAGAGAGAGGAGGTAAATGCTAGAAGCCCACCACAGGGCCACAGCATGAGGAATCTGCTGTCTGGTTCTCATGCGTCTTCAGCGTCTTCTCCACCTCAGCACGTGGTGCAGCCATGCCTCACAGCAGCAGGGCCCCAGGGGTTTTACTCTGTGTTAGCATGACCCAGCTTAGAAGCCTGCATGTCCTTTGCTGTTCTGCATGCGGACACTGCCAAGACAAGCACATGGTGTCTGCTGCCCCTTGCTTCGCCACTTGCTGCCTGCCCGTGGTATTTTCCAGTGGTTCAGCACATCTTCTGCTGTTTATCCTGATGACTTTTGTACAAAAATCACTAGACCAGGTTGCTCAAACTGTCATTCAACCTAGTTCTGAGTACATGTAGTGATGGAGCTTCCACAACATATTCCAGTGTCTCAACATCCTCACTGTGAAAAATCTGATACTGCAGTAAAGAGAACACCAGCACAGGGCTAAGACCATAAGCCAGGTGTCTCACCAGTTCCTGTAGCACTTGTGGGTGCTAACAGAGAGCTAACTAGTTTTCTGCATGACTTGCTTAGGTGACTGGCTGCAGTGGGACACTTGTGAATGTGTGAGTTTTACTCAGCACTGTCTTATACAGATGCCCAGAGGGCTGTGCAGCAGCCCTTCACAGACCCTTCCATTATGTGTTAATGAGTTATCATGACCCTGGTTTCCAGTTCTCTGCTCAGTTCACACCACTTCCTCTCAGGCAGCATAGTTTTAATAATATAGACTTGTTATAGCAAAGAGATTGAGCCTTTCATCCTAGTATGAAGAAAAAGGTATCCCCAGTTCTCTTCAGTCTTGCCCCTGCTCTCCCATCATCCTTACATCATAAGGACTTTTCTTTTTGTAGCTGCAGTCTCTGAAGTGTCTCTTTTTTGTCACTTTAATTGTGGGTTAGAGGAAGGCTGGCCTTGTGACAGATGGGCAGAAGCACACTGAGAAGGTGCAAGGCTCTTCTTTGACATAATTTCCATGGGGTACATGACAGTTGCAGTCCTAGCCTGGCCCCAAACTTAATGGGGAGAGAGAGCCTGCTGCCACCCTGACATTCCTGGCAGATGTCAGAGAGGCTTGGGAGGAGGAGAGACATCATATTGCTCAACACCCTCTCCACAATGAAATGCAATTACAAGATCCTGTGTCAAATGAAGCCTTTGGTAATTCAGGCTGTATCTGGGGCTGCTGTAATGAAAACGGAGCTGAGCGCTGAGCTTCTGGTGCCACCGAAGTACTCTGCCTTCCCCAAACTTCCTGGGAAGTGTTTTGAACTTTATTTTTAAAAGTGCAATTAATCACAGAGCTGAACTTGAAATCAATCCAAGCGCAATAAAAGTGCCCGAGCAGAGCTGCTCAGCGCAGGGAGCATTGTTTGCCACGGCCTCACTTCAGGCATCGGGAAACTTCCAGATGTGTTAACTTTGCAGCTCCTGGCTCCAGCAGGAATCTTAACTGCTACCATCTGTACAGAGAAAAGGCTTCAAAAAACTGCTCTGCCTCTCGCTTGACTTAACGTTTCTCTAAGCACCAATAGTTGTTACCCCACGGCCTCTGCAGTTTCTACTGGCTTCACTCTCATCTACTGGCTTCACTCTGCAAAGATGTCAGTTCTTCCTGCTCCCGTCCTTCAGATGGAGCATCTCAGCAAAGCCTTTCTGTCGGGTGGAGGACAGGCTCCCTCCATCTGCTCCTGTTCTGCATGTGGTTTACAACACGCTACAGGAAGGCATTTTCTCACGCTATTAAGTTTTCACTAGATGCGGAGGGGGATCAGGAATGCCTCGGATGGCGTAAAAAATTCCCTTCTTGGTTTGGTTATTAGGATCTAGCGGGCAGCAGCAGGCAAAATTATAGCCACCATGAAATCCGAGTCTGCTACTCTGCCACAGGCAAGAGCTGCTGCACACTGTCCCCTTTCCAGGTATGCTCACAAACCTCCTGGGACAGCCCCAGAGCTTCTGCAGCTACTCCTTTAACCACAGAGAAATGTATTCCTGTGCAGGCTCCTATGTTAGTGCCCTGAACTAACAGGGTCAGGCAGCTTTGGAGTGAAAAGGCCCTAAACTGGTGCTTCCAGCTTAATTGCTGCTCTGGGAAAGTTCTCTTTCCCTCATTTTGACTTTTTTCCAGTGAGAGGTTGCTTTTTGCTGCTTGTTTGTCTCCCTTTTCATCTTCCCAAAGAACCTTATGCACAAGCTCCACAGGCAGTCGCAATCATCCTAAACACAGTTAGCACTTACACAGTACTCTGTACTCATCACAAATACACTTTATCCAGCCTTTTCAACACCCAGGGAATGGAGGTGAGTGGGAGCTACAAGCAACCTGTTTTGCTAATGGGGAGGCTGTCACATGGACAGGTTCATGGCTTTGCTCAGGGCCACACAAGGAGTTTGTAGTGCCGTTGGGATCTGGCTCCTAAACTGTGTTCCAGCCACCAAACCTCATGGCAAAGGCAAACTGGAAGGATTGGGTCCAAAAGACAGTGGTGCCTGGGACCATAAATAATTTCATCTGATGCAGCTTTTATGAAGCTTGTGTGAAACACAGAAAAGGTTGCTGTTATCCTGGGAGTTATGATTGTTTCCTTCAGAAACTCAGCAGATGATTCAGCCCCCAGTACCAAGATGAGTCCTGGAAATGAAAAAACAGTGAAGAAGTCTGTGGGTGGAAATGTTGTCTATGGCCAGGAGTTCGAGTGCTATCACAACAAAACCAATCATGAAGTGCAGCTGATCAAAAGCTAAACCTACACATGAGGACTTGAAAGAGCAGAGCGGTGAGTGAAGAAGCGGGAGGAGCAGGGAAGAGATGGAGGGCAAGCGGGATTCTCTGGTAGAAGCTAACAGGAGGCACAGGTTACCTGCCTGGTACCAATATAACTGGGCATGTTTGCTTCCAAATGCAAGGTTGAATCAATGTGTTCAAGACATAACCTTGCCTGCCTCAGGCTCCTGGCTGGGAATAAACCAAACAGCACGAGGCTATATGAATTTAAGATCACACTTTCCCATATTCTTCCTTAACACCCTGCAGCTCCAAAATGAACCCTTGTGTGGGTTCATCTTCTTGCTCTGCTGCTTGGAAGAGGGGGAATGTGACTCATCCATACTTGGCATGGAAGAGCTCCAGTCATCCTGCCAGCATGACAGACCTGTGGTCCTCGGGCTGTATGTGTCCCAGGGTGATGTCTTCCGAGAGGAGGGATGGTTTTGTAAATACTGCAACAGAGCTTGAGGCAGGATGCAGAGACATCCGAATTACTCATCCTGGCTTAAACCTCACAGGATGTCTCAAGTGACTGAAGTGCAGGCTGCAATACAGGCTCAAACTATAAGTTTGGGAATTTTGGCATTGAGTAACTGGCCACAGAGAGGTCCAACAAGAGGTGAATAAGCAGATGACCCCAAATGGCAGCAGAAAAAACTGACAGATGGCGTTGCCCATTCCCAAGGGGTTTTGGCATCACTAGTGGCAGCTGATGACTAGGCTTTATTATGACAATGTCAGAGTAGAGAAATTATAGTCATGGGGGCAACAATACCTAATTTTTACTCATCTGTGCATTTTTCAGCTGTTTACATTTTGGAATCAAGACATTTCCAGCTTCTTCATTTTGTTGCCAATGCAGCTTCTGTTTCTGAAAACAGTTCCTGAAACAAGAGCACTGGAAATGGTATGTGAAATGAAAATTCAGATTTCACACTAGAATTAAAAAATGTGAAGGGCAATTAGCTCACCCGCTTCACTTTGTATTCAGGACAAATGAACTCCCTCCAACTTCCAATGCCTTCTTAGCTATTTGCTTAATATGATGGAACAGTTCTTTTACTAGGAGATTAAAATGCTTTAGTATGATTTCTCAGGAAACAGGTAAAATATATTTAAGGACTACAGCTCACAGAATCACAGTGTTGTTTAGGTTTGAAAACATGTTTAAGATTACCAAGTCCAACCATTAATCCAGCTGGCCCAAGCCCACTGCTAAACCTTGCCCTTAAGCTCCAGATATACACGATTTTTGAATACAGCCAGGGATGGCAATCCAACCCCTCCCTGGACAGCCTGTTCCAAGGTCTGATGGCCCTTGCAATACAGAAATTTTTCCCAATGTCTAATCTAAACTTCCTCTGGTGCAACTTGAGGCCACTTCGTCTTATCCTATCACTTGTTAGTTGTGAGAGGAGAACTCTCTGCAACCTCCATCAAGGTAGCTGTAGACAGCAATAAGGTCTCCTTTGAGCCTCCTTTTCTTCAGAATAAATATGTCTGAACATGTTAAATAAATCCGGGACTTTAGTATCTGATCTATAGAGGAGGTTGGAAGAGATTTATCTGAGCAGCTATTCGAATGCCTGTTAATAGTGCATGTAACAACGGGAGTGAGAAGCACATTGGAAGACAACACCTGTGACAGCTGTGACTGTGGAAATAATTCAGTGTCCCTCATTAATGCTGATCAAGGGGAGAGGAAAGAGAAGTCAGGAAGAAGATGATACTGCTACTTCAGTCAGACATCGTTTCTGTCATCTTTGCTATTTCTTAGCTCATTACCCCTAAAACAGACTCCAGTCATCCCCATTTCACAGCAATTAAACCCACAGACTTAGTGGACTCAGCCATCCCCGTTTCACAGCTATTACATCTTCCACAAAAAAATGAAATCAGGACAACTTTGTTCAGCTGACTTCATGTGATGACTCTCTAAACTGCCAGTGATCTGCTGCCGGGATTTGGAAGCTATCATCCTCAAACATCTTCCCAGGTAGAAGGTTTTCCTTGCTTGTTTGCCCTTTTCCTTGTGCTCTTGCCTTGTTTTAACTCACGTTCAAGCAGCACCATAGATATCCTTCACACTTGCACAGACTTCTGTCCCAAGTGGTCTCATTAATAACTGTGTAGAGTAGGCAGGATTATTATGCTTCCTAGTGCTGGTTTTATTTACAGTGCTACTCATTTCAGGGATCGCTTGTGTTTCCTTGTGACTGATAGTGCCACAGATGTTGCACCACAGCTCTGATGGCAGCTGGAATGTACAGCTCTCAAAAGCTTCTGCAGTAAACCAGGAAAATAATATTCCCTCTTCTCCCATCCCTTTCACATATGGACCACTATGAACAGATGAGAGCCTTCACAACATTTATTTCCTCAGCTCTTTGATATAGTTTAGAAGAGATTTTCTTTAGGATCTGCATCAAATGGCGTTTGCTAGAGCAAGTCTGCTTGTCTGGCTTTATTCACTCATGATGTTTAGGTGTGCATTTCAATCTGTTGATCATGAAAAGAAAATAAAAAATATATTATTGCTGCATGCTGCAAAGGCCTGTGCTCTGCACTTTTTGGCAGTCCAGGGTGTGCACATCTGCAGGTCTGGCTGTGGGTGTCATTTCCAGTTTCACTTACTGTTAAAATGTTCAGCACCTGATCCACCTCTGTACAGAAGTCAGGTTCCCAGTATCTTTTTAGAAGTAGGAGTGGAATAAAACTGTGAACCAAACATCATGGTATCTTGTATAAATCTGTCCCTGTGGCCAAGCTTCAGGACCTGTCCCTACCTGTATGTGGTCGAACCACAGCATGCATAGAATTCTGGAGCTTTTTCTCTTCAGGTACTAGGTTACATCTCCAAAATCTGCATCCAAATCTGTAAAGACAGTAATTTTCTCTGTTCTAGATGTCTGAGCAATTTAGTAGCTCAAACAGCCTAAGAGAGCTAGAGTCCCACATCACCAAAGTACCTGAGCAAAGGGTCTGTAATCTGTATAGCCACTCCCTGGTGTGAGGCGACAGGCTCTGTGCTTTTGCTGAAGATTATTGTCATTACTGTCTGTCATCTGTGTGTATTCATTTGCCCAAACCTGCTTGGGTAATTGCCCTACACCTGATTTGCTTCGACTCATGGCATACTTCTCCATGAAATGATGCTGGTGGAGTAGAAAAGAGCAGGAGAAGGGGTCTCTTTGCTTCAAGACCTTGACAAACCCAACAGTGTATAGGATGACAAATGCTGAGGGTTCTGACAAGAGTAAACAAGAGAGCTTAAATCTATAATTTTACAATCTAGAATTCTACTGTGATAGCTCAGAAGTTAAATTTACTTGGTTGATTTTAGGTTGGACTGGATGATCTTTAAGGTCTTTTCCAGCCTCATCATTACTGTGTAAACTGTGTGTGTAAATACAAAATGACAGCAGCTGTAATAGAAGCTGTGGGCAGGACAAGGGTATGGATTCATGCAGATATCCTCACAATGAGGATACATACACACACAGTGATTCTCCAGGTACCGAAGGTGCATGGATAAATGTCTGAGCTGTCAAATGCATGTTACTTATGTAGCACTTTTCTTTCAAAGGCCTCAGGGATCTTTGCAAACATCAGTGAACTGAAGCAAATAAATATTGACCATGCAACTCAGATGGGATATCTTGACCTTACTTTGAGAAGGGATGTTGGACCAGATGGTCTTCAGATGTTCCCTCCAGCCCCAGTGATTCTGTGAAATAGCCCAAAACATCATGGGAAATCTGGGGTAGGAACAGAGATTCCCTGACTTCATTTAAGCTTCATTTAAGTATTTGGTCTAGCCTCTCATATCTGGCAGGGGATGGCTTTAAGAGCAGGCTGGAGACCATAGCACTCACCAATGAATGTTGCAGCTCTTTACAGTTAAGTCTGCATTTGCTAGCATGTTTTATATTGCAGTGGTGGCTTGCTGCCTTAGATGTGCAACATCCAAACAGTCCTTCTATTGCTATGCAGAAAGTATTTCACCTTCCCGTCTCACAGAAGATCAAGACACCAATTTATTCTTGACTGCATTTTCAGAAACTGCTGAAGCAAAGTACATATCTGAATTGAGCTGCTCTGAGTGTCACAAATGAAATATTGCTTGTATGGAGAGGGCCTCAGTCCTGCATTGATTTATGAAGCAGGTTCCCAGAAGTCAAAAACCCACTCAGTATCCCTGAACGCTGAATTCTGCAAGTGATCCTCTGTTAACTGGCACAAACTAATTGCAAATTCAATTGTGTGACATGCAAAGAACAACCTACTGGCTTCACGCCTGAGGGGGTTCATGCGTGATAAATACCCTGGGAAAATGAAGTATCTTATGCCCATTAGTGAGTGGGAATGTGGGGTGAAGTTAGAATCTGACACATGTTAAGCCTCACCAATCAATTTGCGATGCAGAGAGATTGATGCTAAATCTGTATGAGTAAATAGATAGTTCCAGGGAATACTTCATGAAACTGTTGGGATGGTCTCTGGTGTGGCTTTGTACGTCAGTATGGGCCAAGGACTGTTCCCAGCATGCAGTCTGGATGTAACACCTTGTTTTAGTGGCAGCCAGAGGCTAACAGAATGGATGTGGGCTATCCCATGCTGTTGGTTCTGTGGTATTGTAAGATCCCAGGCATTTCATAGCTTAGTATGTCTAAATATGAATGGACACATGTATTTGCATAGAAGCAGAATGAGCCCCAGCAACAGCAGCACATGCGGTACATGAGTCTTCTGAGGAGTGGACCAGCAGGTTGCCTGGACAGTATTTCAGGTGACACCAAACTATAAATCCTCTGCTGAGCTTGTGACACAGTTTTATGAAAGTAACAATTTTTGGTTATATAAAGGTAAAAATCTAGAGTAATTGCAATGATTAGTAACCATAGTTCTTCCTTTTGTTAATCTGCATGTTTCTTTCTTTGCTTGTATTTAGTCCCACACTCTCCTGGGTTACCTGGGACAATGGATGATGGTGAACCATCAGCACGGTAGCCCCATTTTCTACATTTTCATTATGAACCACAGCTGATGGTATCTGTGCTGGAGGAGCCTGTGATTTTTGCACTGAACAGGCAGATTGCCACTAGAAACCAGTACCCTGCTAAATAATAGTGCCTGGAGCAAACACAGGGGCAGGTCCTCTGATCACTGATGAGGGATAATGGCTCACTTATGCATCAGTGCTTATTTAGCTGGGAGCTCCAGGACCACTGACAGTCATAGCATGCACACGTGCAACCACAGAACACGTAATACATGGATACACTCTTCACTTTTCATTTCTTTTCTCATTTATGCCTTTCCTTAAATCACTTACTGCTGGGATCTGATGATCTTCTGTCACCAATGAACTAGCTTCTGAAGGACAGGCACAGGTACATCTGATGTTGGCTCTTGCTCATCAGCTCCCTCAGTTCCAGAAAATTAATACTGTCATACAACATTCTTAAAATTTTGAACGTGAGGTAATAAATATTGTCACGGTTTCGTAATAACCAAGTGTTGCAGTTTGAAACTTACCAAATTTGCAAGTGTTAATTTGGTGCTTTTATGAAGATGATAGACAGGGTGAGCTCTTTAGCCCTCTACCTCCCTTGTTGTCTAACCACAGTTAAAAAGCAAGGAAGGCTCTGCAGAAGACTGTTAAAAAGCCTTTGATGGAGGCCTGAAGAGAGCCAATTTGCCATAACAGGCATATCTATTCACCACAACAGATGTGACCCCACATGACCAGTGCCATGTTGGCTTTGTCTCCACTGGATTGGCAAAGATCCTGTATACACTGCCACTGAGAGACTGAGAGAAGCCTTTACTAAGAGAGAGAAAGATCACAAGTACTGATCTAAGCCATTGGCAAACAGACAATGGATTCTGCTGTATCCTCTACATTTGATGCTTCTATAGCCTCAAAGAAGAGGCCCAAGTTGATGTGAGCTAGAATTATGCTGGAGACATGAGAGAGGGCTGACATCTGCATAAGGACCAGAAAAGGAACTTTCCACAAGCATCAAATG
>VZRI01007541.1:0-11197 GCA_013397515.1 Upupa epops
TGAAGATCAGTGTAGCTGCCTTTCGTGTTGATAATAATATCCTTGTTATCCAAATGGAATGTTGAAAAGGAAAGGTAGGCATGGGGCATCCACAACCTTCTTGGACAACCCATTCCAAATGCTTCAGCACCCCCTCAGTGAAGAACATTTTCCCAATATCCAATCCAAATCTAGAAAAACTGGGCAGCTGAACTGTCTTGGGATTTTATGTTAAGATAGAAAAACCAATTACATTAAAATGAAATTTTAAATTCAAAAATGGAATTTAAAATGGCTAAAAAATACGTTCCTTGTCCATGCTGAGAAAACATAGATAAAAATAAGAATCAAGAGAAAGGAAGATAGGCTTAATGATACCATTTATGCTATTTCAGTGGTTGAAACCATATTAAAGGAAATTGATATTCAAGGTTTTTCCTGAGTATTGATAATGCAGGATCAGGGAATTGTAGGATCACCTGGGTTTGAAGAGTCTTTTGAGATTTTCTAGTCCAGCCATTAACCCAACATTGAGAGGTGCCTGACTAAACCACATCCCTATTCTATTCCCTAAACTACTCCCAGGTGGTAAAGACAAAAAGAGAAGCAGTAGCTGAGGGCCGTGGAAGTTTGAAGAGCTCTTTGGATCCTTCTGCACAGCTGCAAATAGAGGTACGTGCCGGGCTTGTTTTGGGTTTGTTGTGGTTTTTTTCCCCTTGGGAGGTCACTTTTAATGGATGCAACATAAATACGATGGAGAAGTACTCCAATGTAGCTTCCTGGGTCCTGATTTACTGCATTGGACAGAACTTCTTAACAGCCTCTGAGACCTTTTCAACAGTAATTACATTGCAGGACTGGGCCATATGGCCCTTCCTTAACAGTGCAGAGCACTCTGCTGACCCTTGAAGCTGTTGCCAGGTCACTCGTGCAAGTAGCTCGCACGTAGCCAAAGAAGAACACTAGGTGGTGACCTGACTATGTTGCATGATAGCCTTCGCAGAGAAAAATCAGGACTGAAGTTAGTGAAGGAAGATTTAACAAGGGCCATGATGAATTCAGCCATGTAAGACACATCTGGAAGTTTTCAGCCTCTGCAAGAAACTGCCAGCAGAGCAGATCCTCTACATACATCTTCAAGTTAAACATGGTGATTCTAGGGACATGTTGTTGGAATGTAGTGTTTTACTCAGACAAATTTCTCAGGCCAGTAAATGGATCTCAGATTAAATGCAGTGGCCTGTGGTGCACTTTAAGCGAGGATACCTATCTGTTTGTGGGATACCAGGTAGAGTTCCATGTACCACCTCTATCCAAAACCAAAAGCTCAATATAATGTGACTGGTTCAAAAGTACCTGACAGAGCACCCGTAAGATGCTAAAAAGTAGGTTTGTGAGTTTGAGAAGACTTCTGAGATCATGAATACAATTGCAAGGAGTATGTTTTCAGTTCAGAAAGATAAACAGTGAACTCCCATGCCAAACTTTCTGTTCGTCTCATACACACTTTCAGCTGGATCAGAATTTATTAGACAATAAACAAGCAGGGTTTTTGATTCTCCTGTTGTTCTTCTCTGTCATAAACAACAGAGAGGGTGCAACTGTACAGAGCATAATCCAACATGAGCCCAGAACTGAAAAGGAAACCTGAACACCTGCTTGTAGAAAACTCTGTGTTCACAATCTATGTCTATATACCCTGAAGGTTACAGCCTTAATGTATGATGCCTTTTGGAGAAAGTAGCAGAGCTGAGCCCTGCTGTGGTTACTACGTTCTTTGCTCTTGTTCTTTCAGCTCTGGGAAGGACACGCTTGGTCCAGTTGTAAGAGCAGACAGCAAGAGGTATTTGTGTTCTCCCTTTGTTGTGCCTGTGTCACACATGGTGGGTTGGTAAGGGCTTTTTTCCACTTTTCCAGCTCTGCTGCCTTCTTTCTGCAGGACGGCATGTGCTTGAACACTCGATGCTGTATTACATCAGTCACTGGCAGAGAAGAGAGCCTGGGGTGCCTGTGCAAAGGCTGAGATGGAACCTGCATTTTCAGTCTAGTTTCTCTCATGAGAGACAAAAAGGGAAGAACTAGCTGAGGGTCGTGCAGGGCTTTCCTTATGCACTTCCTGAAGTCATCTCCCACTTCTTACTTACTATGAAGTATATCAAAGTAATATCTAAGTGTGCAAAGTCAGCATCATGGTTTGGCCGGCAGAAGTTCAGATTGCTTTGAATTTATTGCATTTAATGTTGATGTAGTTTTAATATTAGTAGTGAAATGATGTTGTGAGGGTTTTTTAATCAAAAAGAAAAACTCTGTCTGGCATATGGAACTTCTGCCATAAGCACTTCCTCACAAAGTGAGTCAATACAAGGAACCATGAAGAGTACAGCAAACTGCTGCCTGCTTAGCACCAAACTTATGGCAAATGTAATTTTAAACTTTACTTTGAAGCAAAGTGTACTTTTAAGTACATATAGGCTAAATATAGACTGGGATGCATAAAAATGTGCTGGATGAAGATGCACGGTAATTCAAATGAAGATTGAGACTTCATGGTATGTTGTTTGTTCCCCTCAGGGGAAATGTTCTGGAGGAGCTGGTACACCATTTAGTCTTCTGTAGTCATTCTGCTTTGACTTCTAATTTGAGTTCCTAATCTGCTGTTTTAATTAGAGAAAGCATTCCCTATGGAATGTCTCTGGACAGGAACCCCCACACTAGAGAATTGTCCACTCTGCTGCTGAAATAAGGAGCCTAAAAGAGGGGGAAAGCACACTCATGAAATTTTGATGAACAATTGCCTCTTTTCTGAGCTCATCAATTTTTGCCTTATGAAATAGCATTTCTGGAGCATGCTGAACACATCTCAGTCTATGCTTTTCTCCTCTTCACAGCCTCCTCTCTGCTCAACTCATTTAGTACAAACTCTGCCTCTCCACATGCCTTCAGCGCTGTTTGTGCAAAAATCGGTACAGCTTGTGCTTAATAAAAAAGTCGTCTTGCATCTCTACTTCACTGATTCTCCATCTGTTCACCATCCAAACCAAAGCTGAAAATGTACCCTCTGCTTTGCATAAATCTCTTCAGCACTTCTTCCAGTGCTTTGGTAAGTTTCAGTTCTAAGTTTACAGCCTTGTGACAGACACTATATAGGATACTTCTGCTCTGCACTGCACTCCTGGATCATTACTTGAAAAGAAATATTTCTGCATTCACTTGTCCATTTTTAAGTGCATGCATGATCTGACCACACAATAGTGTGTTCATAAATGGGGAAGGGGCAGTGCTATTCTTTAATATCACAGAATCACAGAATCATCAGGGATTGGAAAGGACCTCAAAAGATCATCTATTCCAATCCTCCTGCCTCAGCAGGATCACTCAGACCAGGTCCAGGTGGGTTTAAAACATCTCCAGAAAAGGAGACTCCACAAACCCCCCAGGCAGCCCCCTCCAGTGCCCTGTTATCTTTTCTGGGAAGAAGTTATAGAATCAGACAGGGTTGGAAGGGACCACAGGATGATCCAGTTCCACCCTGCCTGCCATGGGCAGGGACACCCCACCCTAGATGAGGCTGGCCAGAGCCTCATCCAGCCCAGCCTTATCATACCATTCTAATTGATATATATTATTCTCAAGCCTTTCTATAAAACTGTAAGCATCCCACAAGAACAGCTGGGGTCTTTTTTTGTTACCAGACAAGTTGTGCTGGGTGATGACAGCACCTTCAGGCAGATGAGTTTCTAGTTAGGTTCAATAACCCTTAATTTGTATAGCAGTGGAAATCAATGTCACCGAAGTGTAACAAATCCAAAAGTTTATTAAGCATCAGAGAACTTTTTTTTTATTATTTTACAGAGTCTCATCCTTACCCTAAGTGTTCTATGATATAAAATGTTTATTTGCCTCTTTTTAGCTCTGCCAAGCCCAACTTTGGTAGCCATTCAAAGAAGCTCCTTTCTCTTCTCCTCAGACAAATAGTCGTATAGGGAAGTATTGCATGAAATGTCAGTGTGGCAGACTGATGATGAGGTATCTAATGATAAGTTCTGAGGCATTTTTGATGCCTAGATAATCACTGATCTGTTCTGGTCATGATTTTCACCTTCTCAGAATTTCCCTTTTGGCTGTTACAACATCACTAAGAAGTGAGAGCAACAAAAGGTGGAATGTAGTATTTATGAATACAGGAAGTATTTATGAGTGATGTATATAATGAACTGAAAGAAACTATGCAGTATGAACAAAAAAGTCTTGGTGTAGTATCAACCCATTTTTTCCTCAAGTTTGTACATTTAGAATGCAGGACTGTTCCATGTAACATGTTTTTTGTGTTTCACTAGCCTTATTTCAAGTAGACCAAACTACTGGACTACCACCTGTAGAAGATGATATTTCTAAGAAAAGATTCCTTTAAATTCTTCCTTTAGTTGAGTCTAAGTAGTCCTCTAAAATGTAGCCTCCCATCATGCTAGTTGGTTATAATAGATTTCTGGTTTACTTGTCCGTAAGTTTTGTAAATACCAGATACTCTTGTGAGACACAAGGGTGTTGTTCAAGTATTTGCAGGGTTAGAAAGACAGGCCAATTTGAGATGTGCTGTGTCACTGGATGACTGTGAGCCAGCAATATGCTCTTGTGGCCAAAAGGGCCAACAGAATCCTGGGGGAGATCAGAAGGGAGGTGGTTAGCAGATCGAGACAGGTTCTTCTCCCCCTCTAGCGAGGCCACATCTGGAGTATTGTGTCCATTTCTGGGCCCCTCAGTTCAAGAAGGACACAGAGCTGCTGGAGGGTGTCCAGCGTAGGGCAATGAAGATGATGAAGGAAGTAAAGCACCTCCCTTATGAGGAAAGGCTGAGGGAGCTGGGTCTCTTCAGCTTGGAGAAGAGGAGGCTGTGGGGTGACCTCATTAATGTCTATAAATATGTGGGGAGTGCATGTCAGGAGGATGGAGCCAGGCTCTTCTCAAGGTCATCTGGTGATAGGACAAGGGGCAATGGGTGCAAGCTGGAACAGAGGAGGTTCCACATAAATATCAGCAGGAACTTATTCACAGTGAGGGCGACAGAGCATTGGAACAGTCTGCCCAGGGGTGTTGTGGAGTCTCCTTCCCTGGAGATGTTTCAGACCCACCTGGCTGTGTCCTGTGTTTTGGTGACCTTGCTGTGGCAGTGGGATTGGACTAGATGATCTTTCAAGGTCCCTTCCAATCCCTAATGATTCTATGATTCTATGACTTAGATATTTGGTAATAATGCCTTCCCTCACCCCATGAAGCCTGCGAACCTCTGTGTTACTTGATTTTAATGATTTGTGCTGATTTCAGTGAAGGAAAGCCCGACTCCATTCAAACTCTTCAAGCAGTGATAATACAAATACCCTCTTGAACACCATGCAAAGAAGCAGGGGAGACAGATAACCAAGTAATTAAAGTAGTAGATGTTATTAATAGTTAAAACCTCAGATTTATTTTGGTTTGGTGTTTTTTTACAAACAGTAATGCTCCTTCAAGCTGCTTAAAGGTAGTACAGTATACAGTAGCAGTGCATACTCATGGCTGTAGGTGATTCAGAGCAATGATTCCTCCAATCTGGGAGGATGCTTGCATGACACTGAAATTTAATTCAGTGAATTGAAACTACTTCTTTATATCACGAGGAACACCTGAGGATCACGTGATTTCTGGCTGCATCACTAGAATGGTGCTAACGCCAGACTTCCAAACACATTGCCTTCAGACTTTCTTGAAGGCCTTCTCAAAGGATGGAGTGTTGTAACTAGATTTTATATCATATACATGCCCTATAACCAGGTTTTCCCTGATTCTCAGGCAGGGAAAAAAGACCTGAAATGCACAGTATGAAATGTAAGCCTTTACAGTATCTTAAATCTCTTTTACATGTCCCTGAACGTACAGGGTGAAGGAAGCCTGCATGGTTTCTGCTGGGGCATGTCCAGTGAAACAGAATTCCAGACCTTATGCATGCGACTACTCATTACACTTTACTCATCGCATCACATTTAGAGGAAGAATGTTGGGAAGTTCATTCAGTTCTTCCCTTGTGCCTATTTTTGTCACCATAATCACAGTAGTTTAATATTCATGAATCTGCGTGCCTGCTTCTCAGATGTAACGGCACTGCGTTTCCTCTCAAAGGCAGAGGTTCATCTGACTTAATGTGAATGTTTGTGTTTAAACCACTCATCCAAGCTTGCTGTGGCAGTCAGTGGAAAGGAACAGGCACTCAGTGACTTACTTGATAGGGATGGTTCACCCTGATGAGTTTTAGAAATGTGTGTTGGGGCACGAGCATCTGCTGTGCAAGTGCTTTTATTTTTTGACTGCTCATACAGCAGTCTAGATGACGAGTTAGGGTAGACACCTGCAACATTTATGTTCAGTGTCTTTGATTCTGAATTTAACTTGCAAGGGTTTTTCTTTCTCTCCTGTGTGCATGCCTAAATCTACACGCTGTGTAAGAAGACACTGACAGGAGGCAGTGATGCAGCCTTTTTAGTAGTTTAACATTTTCATATAAAAATGAAGCATTTCTGAAAATGTTGCAGGTTTCCATGGGATCCAGCTGGAACAGCACGGAAATTTTCTTTTTCTCCCCTCCCAGTTCTGTTAATGCTCTGTAGTCGCATTTTCTTCAGCTTCATGTGGACTATGCACTGCAGTTAAAGTAGGGGCTCTGCTCCAGTCCACTGGCAGCCTTTAATGCCAACAGCTCGGGTAAAGTTCTCTCTAGGTCTGATCCTTCAGAAGAAACCCCGAGGGTGCAGTCACCCCCAGGATTTAGCTATAGTGTGACCACGCCACAGATTTTACCATTAAAGTACATTGGAAGTAGTGAAGACGGCTTTCTAGAGACTTGGTTTGTGACACAGCAGAGTGTCCCTGTATTAGGAAAGGTCATTAGTGTTCTTTGTTCAGAAATTATGTCACTCTACTTGGTGACCGCGTTGAAATGGTTTTCTTGTAGGAGTGACCTCCACAGACTTCTGAACTGTCGGTTCCATCCCTTATGATTATCTCTTGTGCTGCTTTGAATGTTAATGGCACAAAGCCGTCCTTGTCTGCGGTGAGCACAATCCAAGAAGAGCCTACAAAAATTAAGCATAAAAACAAGATAAGGAGTGTTCTGCTCTCGTTATGTAAAATACACAAGCACATTTTAAGAAGCCAGCCAGCACAGGAGCAGAGCTGCTTTTTCTTTCTGTACACTAAAGCTTCATCAGGCTAATGGCATTAAGGTCTGACAATCCACACTGAACACACCTTTGAGCAAATGCGGATGAGAGCTCTGTGGAAGGTCTTGGAAGGTTTGAGACATTTTGTCCTAGTTTAAAGTGGAAAATTAAAGTTGAAAAGCAAGATGCATCATTGCTAGTTCTGGTAAACTATCAATATCTTCCTGTTCTGAAAACTCAGCCAGCCTTTTGACGCTGACTTGTGTTCAGTGACACCTACTTCTATCAGTTTTGCTCATCTTCTCTGTTGAAATTCTGAAGAGATCGTGAAAACTGGCAAAGCTGGCAAACAAAATAATTGTGCTGCATTTGTTCTGGAAGTATGGTTTCTGTCTTCTTTACTGTCGAGCCAGGATTGTTCAGCATGTTTTCAAACTCATACAGAAGTTGTCAGGACGTTACACCTTGAAGATGATTTTTAAAAGATATGATTTACAAAACATAACTTACAAAAGCTGATATAAATAAAATGTATTGCCCTTTAGTTATCTTCTTATAAAGAAAATAATGAAAACACCCTTTTTCTTTTTTCTTTGTTTTAATTAGAGGAAAATCATTCGGGATCATTTTCTTGCACAGAAGCAGAAAACAAGCTTCTCCCCCTCTGGCTTGTAAACTCCTTTTCGAAGCAGCTTGACCATGAAGCTCCATGTACCATATAAATTTTTTCTTAGTGATAAATTTTGGAGAGGATATTGCTATGGTTGTAGAAAACAGTGACTTCTCTGGTTTTTCTTTCCAATTTAACATTTTATGAAAAACAAAATTAAAATCCATGACAACTGAAAACCATTGCTGGAGTCCTTGTATTACACGGTTTTCTTAAAGCGTATGATCCTGTCCTTACTGCACAGAGGCATTAGCTATGATGTGAAATAAAGAAAGCCCTGATCTGTTTAATTTGGGAAATAAAACTGTATTTTGAAAAGGAATGTGGAAAAAAAAGGAAGTATATAAAACCCAGAAGAGCCATGCTTAGCTTTTGTCAGTGACAACAAAGTACTTTGCTGGAGAAGCAGATGTCCCATTATACCACTAATAAAGCACTTTTCAAGGCTGCTGCACTCTTGCATGTTGTCATGTCACCTGTTACATCATAAGAAGATTGTCATTCCAAACCATGAAGCTTTAATCTTCAACTCTTAAGGATTTCTTTCTAATCCTGGACGACTTCAGATTCCAGAAGCAATAGGCCTGGAAGTGGAAATTCTGCTGTCCAAACTGCTAGCTACATTGTAGGTCAAATTGATAAAACATACTCTTGTCAAACTTCTGGAACTTTTTCTTTTCATTCATTGAAATTATTTAAATGCTCAGTGTCGTTGATTACACATTCTTGGAAGCACATTCCACAAGCTATTTCAAGTGGAAAAACCTTGTGCAGACCAGGCAGGGTACCCTCTGGCTATGCAGTTATTACCATGATGATCTGCTGAAGAGAGCGACTTCTGCATGCTAATGCCAGGGCACTATATGACAGGCTATATTTAGTACAGGTAATGGTATTACAGTCCTAGGCTTAAAGTGCAAATGATGAGACCAAGTTCATTGCTTGTGTAACTGTGATGATGTTAATAGCCTTGCCACGGGGAAGAATTTGGCCTACAGTTATAAACTTTCCCCCCCCAATATACTTCAGTTGAAGTGTATTCAAAGTAAAAATGCCAGGCTCTCGCTGTAATGTAGGCACATTCTTTATTATATCCCCTTTAATTATATAGTATTAAGGGATGGGAGGGATATTTTAAACATCATATTTACTATTCATGCCTTGTGGCAAAGGAAAGATTTAGGAATACAAACCTGTGTGGTCAGAATGGAGTAAAGAGCTGCATGACTACTTCTGCCCCAAACCTGGCCATTTTGCAGGATTTTGGTGATTTTTAGAAAGATTTGTGGTTCAGTTTTTCTTCTGGCCGTCAACAAAAAGACTCAATTTCAGAAAAGCCAAGACCACATTGAACAGCAAGAGGGGCACGTTAGGGTAATTTTGAGACAGTGTCTTTTTCTGGTCTGTAAACCCTAATTCACAAAACAGAGGAGCAGTGTTCTGATAATTAAATATTAAATATTCAACTCTTCTGTAGTGCTGAAAATCATTGTGTGCAGGAGCATGTTTAAATATTTTCCTGAATTCTCAGCCTCTTTTTATGTTATGGCCATTTGTTTCGCACATCAAGAGCTGGAGGTACATGCCAAAAATGGTATCCTCCTTGCCCTGCAAATCGTGTTATTACAGAAGCCTGCTGAGAAATAGCAGCAAGTAGAGAGGTTTTTATGCTTCCACTGCACTGCAGAGCCAGGAGACTGCTGACACAAATATGAAACCTGCATCTTCTTGAATAACTCCTCAGAAACTGCTGTCAGCTAAGAGAAAATTGAAATGGCCCAATGTGTCTTGGATAAAGGCGGCTCCTTTGATCTGTGCTGGATTTGTTGCTCCTCCACTCTCGTGGTCTCATGAACAACAAGGAGATTAACAGGAAATTAATGGCAAGAATGGCTCATATTTTATATTTTTTGCCCACTGATCTAGGTTCCAGCACCAGTGACATCCCAGGTTTGGTTTCTGTTTCATCCCTAAGCCTATCATACTGCAGTCTGTATGTAATTGTCATTTAGCTTGTATTATCATTTTCCGTTTCTTTTTGACTTCAGCAACAGATGAAGTAACTTCCTATAAAACAGAGTATACTGACTAATCCAATATGTCTCAGCCTGTCAAGGGATAACACTGCGTCTCTATGTGAGAGCTATGCAAGGAGATCATAATATAGATTGACTGTGGTGAGAAAAACCATTAGAAGCATTACAGAGGAATGGATAAGAAAATAACAGCATGTAAGTTGCTGAGAAGAAAGCATATGGCAACAGATTGGGACAAGGTAATTCAGTGCATCTGGGGCCAGGATTTCTCTCACTGCTTCTGCCCTTACAAGTTAATCAGTGGTGGGTGGTAGAAATGTGAGCTTGGCAAATTAGAACATTGAGCTTCATTGCTTACCTTACAGTAAAGTAAACCCAAATGCTACATGTTATATATAGACATATATCTAATACTCTATTGGCAGGTTTGAGACATGCTTGGAAAGATGGGCAAAGTAAAATGCCAAAAGGTCTCCAGGAGGCTTTTCTGTTTCCAGGTAACACAACGTACTGATTATTTTCTCAGCCTTCCTCTGTTGAGGCATCTAAAATCTTACTCTGGTAATTGGTACTTCTGCAGTTACTTAGTATTTGTGTTTTCAAGAGATATCCTGCATTTGAGACTGAGGAAATCACACGCTTATATTAAAAAGGTAGCTATCTCAGTTTGCTGTAGCGTAAACTGAAATGCACTAGTGGCTAGTTTTTCTGCCATAAATGCCTTATATCCATATCCCACAAACAAAAAGGACATACAGTGTTTCATTTCAATAACAGGGAGATCAAACAGCTGCTGCACTAAATTCAAATGGATCTTGCCATCACAGAGGAGAACATCTTTTGTTTCTTCAGTAACTGCGCCATTTGAAAAACTCTTCTTCAAGGGCATGCATGTAAAAGAAAAGATCTTGTTAAAGGCTTTGACTTTGCACCTGAAATCTTCTAATAATTTTTCTGCTCTTACTCCTTAAAATATTGTAACCATTTTGCCTTTTCTTTATCTGAAGTTAGCACACTTTAAACAATGCACCATCATGCAGTGAAATTCTGAGCGCTCTCTCACAGTCTCATGTCAAGAGGATGTGGTCTATCTTGACCTCAGTAAGGCATTTGATACAGCGTCACATAGCATCCTTGTGGACAAACTGAGGCAGTGTGGACGGGATGATTGGGTAGTGAGGTGGATTGTGAACTGGCTGCACAATAGAGCCAGAGAGTAGTGGTTAATGGGACAGAGTCTAGTTGGAGGCCTGTATCTGGTAGAGTCCTTCAAGGATTAGAACTGGGACCACTCCTCTTCAATCTATTCATTAATGACTTGG
>VZRI01007541.1:11572-28753 GCA_013397515.1 Upupa epops
TAGGTGATGGTGCTATGGCAGGGGGGTTGGACTAGATGATCTTTCAAGGTCCCTTCCAATCCCTAATGATTCTATGATTCTATTATTCTATGATTCTATGAACATGAAGCTTTGCTTTTTGCCTTTGTGCTTATGGAACTCTGAACTTCATCAACTCTGTTTGCCTTATGTATTAAGTCATGCCTGAAGAGTGAATTCAGTGGAAGGGAATATATTATGCCTGGAATAAAGTTGTCGAAGATGCTTCCAGAGCAAATGAGTACCCTGCCCAGTTTTCAGTTGTACGCGTGGGTGAGTTTGATATTCATTGGTCAGATATTCCACCCCAGTAGAATAACCTCAGTTCTGGCACAGTGAGAATTGCAGTGAGACTGGACATAGCAACGGCCTCTCTCAAAACTGTCATAATAAGGTAGCTTGGAAATCCTCTGATTTTCTTTGAGAGAGAGGGAATGTGCGGATCTATAGCACTGGAATTTGCTCTGACATTCACTGGAAGAACACATTCTAACATAAAGATGGCATATGTGTACTTCACAGAGTTTTGCTGGCCTTGAAAATCAACAGTTTTGTGTTCTGCCATTCTGATTACAGCAAAGTGTAAGGAATCCCAAAATAGTTGAGCTAATAAGGTTATGGAGTGGATATATATTTATATTTTCCTATCTGCTGTCATTTGAAAGTCATTTTAGCATTAAAATTTTTCCAGTGACTCAATGCCATTATAAAATTAATGTGAATTGGACATTTTCCTCTAAATATAATCATAGAATATCATAGAATCATAGAACAGTTTTGGCTGGTAGAAACCTTCAAGATCATTGAGTCCAATCTTGTCCTAGTCCTATCACCACACCTCAACATCTACCCTCCTCTTAAACACCTCCAAGGATGGTCACTCAACCACCTCCCTGGGCAGACCGTTCCAATGCCTGACAATCCCTTCAGTAAAGAACTTCTTCCTAACATCCAATCTGAACCTCTCCTGGTGCAGCTTAAAGCCATTTATCCTCATCTTATCACCTGCCACTAGGGAGAACAGATCAACCCCTGCCTCTCTACAACCTCCTTTCAAGTAGTTGTAGAAAGCAGTAAGATCTCTCCTCAACCTCCTCCAGGTTTACCAGCCCCAGGTCCCTCACTCCTTCCTCATACAACACAAGTTCAAATCCTTTACTAGCTTGGTAGCTGCCTATATAACCTTTCCAGCCCTTCAATGTCCCTCTTGTAGTGAGGGGCCCAGAACTAGACACAGTACTCAAGGTGTGGCCTCACCAAAGCTTAGTAGAGGGGAATATCCTTGCTATACTTCATCATGTGAATTCCATTTTGTTCTTTCCTCTCCATTCTTTCCCCCTGTGCAGTTCCCATTGTTATGTTGTGGTTTTTTCCTTTGTCATTTCCTTACATTTGCAATAGCCTCTGATGTAAAATTTTAAATTGAATGAACAGTCTATTTATCTTAATCTGTACATTTCTGTGTACATTCAGGAGGGTTCCAAGTTAATGTTTTAGAATGGATTGAAAAGACGTCATCTGTCCTAACTTCAGTTCCATCCTACCCTATTACTCTTGAATCTTTATTCTAATATGAAATGGAAAGTTGAGTTAATGACTGCATCATCTGTCTGTGCATAGTAATCTAACTTTTGACTACCTAAACATACCTTTTAATGCTTGTCTTTATTCTAGGCACAAATACAGGCTGGGTGGTAAGCAGATTGAGAGCAGCTTTGAGGAGAAGGACTTGGTAGTGTTGGTCGATGAAAAACTCAACATGAGCCGGCAATGTTCACTTGTGGCCCAGAAAGCCAACCGCATCCTGGGCTGCATCAAGAGAAGTGTGACCAGTAGGTTGAGGGAGGTGATCCTCCCCCTCTATCCTGCTCTTATGAGAGTCCATCTGCCTCCAGTTCTGGAGCCCCCAACACAGGAAGGATATTGAACTGCTAGAATGTGTCCAAAGGAGGGCCATGAGGATGATTGAAGGGCTGGAGCACCTCTCCTACAGAGACAGGCTAAGAGCTGGGGCTGTTCAGCCTGGAGAAGAGGAGGAGACTGGAACAAGTTGTCCAGGGAAGTTATGGCTGCCCTCTCCCTGGAAGTGTTCAAGGCCAGATTGGATGGGACCTTGAGCACCCTGGTCTAGTGTAGGGGGGTGTTCCTGCTAATGGCAGTGGTGTTGGAACTAGCTGATCTTTAAGGTCCCTTCCAACCTGAACCATTCTAGGAACCTATGAATCTAATTTTGCTGTATTTTGACTCACTTTTTCTCTGAGTTAATGTGTTAAGGTTTTTTGTGTACCTTTCTAAATCAAATATGTCTGTTTTTCTCTATGTAGTATGCCGTGCAATCACATTAGATTCTGTAAATCAGAATGTCTGCCAACTGTTGCAGAAAGATTTTTCCCCACTCTGTCATAAATTGGCCATGCAGATTGTCTATAGTTGTTTATATGTTATGATGGATTGAAGATGTAAGAAATGTACATTTCTTTTAAAAAGTGGAAACTTTCCAACTTTCAGAGATTTTCTTAACTCTTTCCCCATTCAAAAGAGCCAGAAATTGGATCTGTGTAATTAATAGGGAAATTCCTAAGGAATGCATCAAAGGAGTATAATTTTATTAGTCATAAACCTATACAGAACTTCTTTGTCTCTTCAAAAGATATAGTTCTATATTCTGTTGAACATAAATACGCTTAACACCCAAAAGACAGTGAGCATGTGCTTTGCATTTATATCATAAAGATGCTGTTTGCCTGTCGAATATTTGTGCAAAGCTTTTCATTGCTGCATATTGTGGATTAGCACATCTAACAACTACTTCATTTGCCTGAATCCAGGTTGAAATGCCAGAGTTTATTCAAACTTGTTCTTCAGTTAATGTTATGGATAAAGACGGACTGTAAATGGGAAAGGCACATTGCCTTGAGCCAAGTGGTTCATTAATTCAGATAGGTATGCTTCATCTCAAGATTAATCAGAAAACAATCTAGTTCTGCCTCTCTTGACTTGAAATCAATTGCATGGAAAGGTATATGAAGGATTACTTCATTCCAGCCTGTTTTCTGCTTAACCTTGCAAATTGTTGTTGGAACAGCCATTGGAAGACATTTTTGTGTATACAAAACAATATGGCACCTATTTTTTAACCCTAATTATTTTTTCAAGTGTAAGTCCTCAAAGCTCAGAGCTGTTTGCCTTTGATCATTTGTGAGCATTCCTATTGGTTATTCTCTCTGTCACAATGATAACCTCTCTTCATAATGATGACTATGAATTTTACGTTTATTTTTGTCTGCTTTCGAATTCTGACAAGTCAAAACCTGTCTCTGTTTTAATATTTTAATTACTTAGACTTTTTAGTTTAATGTTTCATTTAAGTGATATTAACATATCTTCTCTTTGAAGAATATGTTCACACACATAATGTCACAGAGTTTAATCCATGGCTTCTTTAGGTAACTATTAGTACTTCCTTTTTATAGGTGAGCAAACCACTACATGGGGAGATTAAAAAATTAACTCAAAGTCACAAAAGCATTAGAAATATAACTAAAATTTCACCTTAGCACTTCCCATTCTTACGCCTTAACCCAAAGACAATTTTCTAGTCAAATCTAAATTTAATCCATCTCTTCCCAAAATAGGTATCTGGGTTTGCTGTGCTGCTGTTTAACTCTGACAGAAGCTGGAGGACTTGCAATTCTCAGATCAAAATCCCTTAAAGTTGTTTCATCCTAAAGCAAAGTTATTAGTAGACTAAGAACATACTAATCAAAGAAGAAACAAATACATTTCCACATATGTGAGTGGGTATTTTCAGATTAAGTTTCTTTAGCCAACTGGTAGTATGCCAAGTCCAAATCTTTCTCAATTAAAATCCAACTGAAAGAAATCTTTAAGAATAATTTTTCTGTCATCAATGTCAGCCTGCCTCTTGATCAGATTTTATAGCCTACAAAGGGTCTTCTGGGCAGCAGCCAGCCTATCACAGTGTGGCCAAACTGTCTTTCAGAGAAGCTCATGTTTTGGAATTCAAATATACAGGAGAAAAAAACAATTTAACAAGGCACAAAAGGCTCGTGGGTTGGATGTTGTGAACTGTATATCTGCACAATGAATAAACATGTCTTTCAATACTTTTCTTACCACCACTGGATCGTCAGCTAGTTCTGCCTCCTGACCTTTTTTAGCTGTTTATCTTGTATTTCCTAACACACTGCCTACATACGCCTGGATACTAAGATCAACTTCATGAACTTAAATTCAATGCTTGATGAAACAGCGAGGTAAATAAGAATATTTGCCAATGAAGACAGCTTTTACTAACAGAGTTAGTGATCAATTGCAATTAGAATGTGGTTTTCTTGCCAAGGATGTCTAGAAATGTAGAATGTTTTCCAGATGGGGACTCACAGCTGAGTTGCCCAGTATTGTATTTCTTACTGGATGTACCTCACTGCTATTCTCATGGACTGCCTTTGTTCCTTCATGAATCTATCACACTTCCGATTTATGCTCATGGTCACTAAGCACATGGCAGCTTTCCCACACTTTGTTGTTTCTAGTTAATGACTAATATCCAGTTTACAGCAGAACTATCTCCCATTATTCCTGGATTATATCGCTGTGTGTTTCATGTTAGTTCATTTTTTTTAATTTCAGATCCTGGAGAGAAAGAGTCTGAGGGGGACATATGACTGAAGCTCATAAATATCTAAAGGGTAAGTTATCAAGAGAATGGACCAGTGACAAGACACAGGGCAGTGGGCACAGATGGGAGATTCCATCTAAACGTCAGAAAAAATATTTTCACAGCAAGGGTAACAGACACTGAAACAGGCTCCCAGAGAGGCTGGGGAGTCTCCTTCTCTGGAGACATTCAAAACCTGCCTGCATGTGGTCCTGTGCCGACTTCTATAGGTGATCTTGCTCTAAGTTGGACTAGAGGATCTCTTGAGGTGCTTCTAGCCCCTACCATTCTGTGACTGTGATTCTAAGGTCATCAAATTACAAGTGCAATATCCTGATCCTTTATTGAAAATATAACTGACAGTCTGCCATGCACAGATTTTATTAGCATATCTCATTAGATTACTAATGAAACTTTTAGATTAGCCTGAAGATCAATCATGAGAAAATCCACTAGTAATTTTCTTCAATTTTCTTTTCATTGCTATAACCATTTACTAACCTGCTTCCAGCTGATACCTTAACCATGTTGTATTTCTCCTGAAAATATAATAATCCTTATTCTGTGCTGTTGAACAAATAATTTCCCCTGTGGCACGAGCTCAAGAACTGTGCTGAATTACAGGTATTTTATATTTTCTTTGACAGCCTTTGCATTAATAATCTCTTCTTTTGTATAGAAAAGGTATCAAGTTGGGCAGCCACATCTCTGCATTGTGAGATGAACTGTGCTGTGGTTGCCTAGAACTCTGTTTTCATTTTCTTAAACCTGTGATTTCAGCTCTTTGTCTTGTGCAGCAGCAGTAATTTTAGTTTGGATACCTTAGCACCCAGTAGTCAGCTTGCTTTTGCCTTGTCCCCTCATTTTTTGTGTGGGATGAGATCAAGTTAGTAACTTAAAGCGACATGGGGGTTTTGGCCAAGAAGAAAATTTAAGGTTAGTTAAAATGGCTAAGAAGAGTGCTGAAGAGGAATGAGAACTATAATTTTTCATATTCAAAGTATTGTGCCTCATTAAGCTTTGTGCATCATTGCCTCAGATAGTATCAATAAGGTTTGACAGCCTGTACCATCATGCACCCCTTTTCTGTCATGATTTCTGCTTGTGGTTTGATTTCCGTTTGATTTTTGGTGGATCCTGGTTATAGTTTGATGTAGCTCTTAATACCTTTGCTCGTCCTCATGTGGGACATTCCACCTGCAACCCTAATTAATCTGTCAGAGAAGCATAAGCCTGTAAAATGTTTACGTTGGAAGAGATCTGAGGTGCTCAGATGTGCTTAAATCCCAGGGCAGTTTGCATTTAGAGCGCACGTCAGCATTTCAGATTATAAAATGTTAGGATTTCCCTACTTCTCACTCCCTGGTAATAGTTCTGCAGCTACTCTTTCAGATATACTGTATTCTAGGAGATACCCTTCATCCTCATATTTCTGCTTCACTGATCTTCCTGGTTTGAGCACAGGAGTTTTTAAACTCAGATCTTCACTTACTTTACACAGTGCAAAAAGTTGGATTACTCTGACATTACATACTACTTTTCTTTTGCTTCTGTGTATCCAACAAATAAATCGTCTGCTCTGCTAACAGGTATTGTGTCTCCTCCACAAGCTCTGCTTCTCTGCTATTGACTGTTTTGAGAACATTGCTGTCAGAATTTGTTCTCAAAAAATTCCTCAACTTTTGCTCACAATGTTACCCACACATTAATCGCACCCTCTCTTGACTACTGCAGGTCTTTCTTTCATGATCATCCTAAATCTCTTCCTTCTAAACTTCAGGAAAGCTGACTGGTTTCTTACTCCAGGGAGCAGCCATAGCACTTTCCTCTTCCATCATTTTCATTACTTTCATTCTATTGCTCAACCAGAGTCAAAATTGTCCTTTAGATTTCAGAGAGGTTTGTGGGCTTATTACAGCCAATCATTTCTGCTGCTCTTTGCTTGTTACACTGTGCTGCCTTTGTGCCTCCCTTCTTTATCTCTGCTTCCTGTATTTCTATCAGAAAATAGATGTGCCTTATGTTTGGATTCTTTCTATTAATCGCTCAGCTCTGTGTAAGAAAAATTGTTTATTTTATAGCTGACCTTGGCAATAAAGTTTCCCTTAGCAAATGGCATGAAGATGCTATAAAAGCACAAACTGACTTGTATAGAATTACTGGTGAGTGCTAAGAGAAGGAAATCTTTGTGTCTAATAGCTGAAAAGATAATTATTTCCTGTTTAATTATGCAGCGTGTGCTCTCAGTGGTACACACTTTTGACACAATGCTGCTTGTGAGCAAAATCTGGTTGAAGATATTCTTCAGATTAAGATGCATTTTATTCCTTCTGGAGAGGTTTGCCTAAATGCCATTAATTTCAAATCCAGCTTGGCTTTATTTCCACTGTAATTTAAATACTCTGCAGCTGTTTCTTTTCTGGAAGAAAAGGATGACAAAAGTATGGGTTTGGAAAATGAAACAGAAACAAATGTGTGACAGACCCTCATCTCCTCTTTTTTTCTATTTTCCTTTTTAAATAAACCCCTCTTATAGTGTTTGTCTGTCGGCCCTCCCACACTGTCCTGAATCACAAGGCTGTATGTGATGAAAAAGCAATAGTATTTGCTTTCCAGGGTTGAATGATCAAGTCACCTTTGGTGGCTGAATGTGATTACACTAGCAATAGTGCGGTGACATTTCCAAAGTGTGAGTGATCGTGTTTTTGTTCTATGGCTAGGGGCTACAAAGAATATAAATTCTGGTAGTGCTGCATGGCCCTGACTTCAGAGGAGCTATCGGCAGGCTGGCACTAACAGGATAAACAAAGGTTTTGAAGACAATTTAGTGAGCAGACACTATGAATTATTAAATAAGACACATTCTGGTTAATATTGTGGTTTTCTAAGCAGAACTGGAAACATGCATAAATATGTCAATAATGCTTCTGCACAGCAGAATCTTTTTTAAGATTTGAATTTTCCTTTCTTGTTTTTAATGCAAAAATGTGGTTATGCAGTACTGATCATTATATTTTACAGTGCAATAGATTTCTCAATCAGGATAAAGCCTCTACCATGCTGGGGATTGTACAAACACTTAGGAAGACATGTACTTGGCAACAGAAAAAGGTGAAAGATAATGGCCATATTATTGACTGGACTGCAGTGTTCCTAAAGCTTGGAATGTTTGCTGCAGGCTGATATTTATATCATAAGGCAATAAAGCTATTTCCTGATGTTTTGCAGTGTGAACACAGAGCCTGGCTGGAACCCACAGCCCAGCTGGTCCCTGAGCTCACAGAACACTAATGACCTCCTGAAGGAGGAACAAGGTTCAGATGTCTGAATCCAAACTAATCAAAACAGCTATTTTCTGAGAAAATTATTAGCTGCCTATGAAGCAAGTATTTCCCTGTCTGTCTGGAAGCCTTTTTACCATCAGTCAAATATTTTTCATTATTTTTTGGCATCATGCTGTGATCCTGTTAGACTTCAGGAGAGGGGCTGAGCTGCACAGGCATTAGTTGAGACACAGCAAAGCTCTGTGTTTTGGAAAGAGATTAAGTGGCACTTTTTCTCAGTCATTATAATGCGACACTAGTGGTGTTTTCTGCTGCCTCAATGTTAAACTAACCTGTTCAGATAAATAAGAGTCTTCCTTTCTAAATGCAGTTACTCCAGCAGTAATTCAGAAGCACTAATTTATTTTTTCTTTGCTTCCAAAGGTAAAAAGCAAGATAATTAATTAACTGCTTGTGCAAGCAAAAGTGCACAGTGACTTCAGATCTTGGAATAATGTTACACATGTCACAAGGATAACTTCTCTTTGGAAAGGCTAATCTGATCAAATACTAGAGATAGTTGCTTGCTAAATAAATAAGTTGATTTGTGTTAAGAAATCAACAGTAATTTGAACATGCTGGAGAACAGAACAGCTTGATTCTTGGCAAATAAAATCCTAAATTATTTAAAATACACATGTTGCTTTTGTCACTGGCATTCATCTCATGTATTCAAGTTAAATTATTCACTAATTCAGATCAAAAGCTTTGCTTTTATCCAGAGTAGAATCTGCTTAAATGTCAACTGAACAATTGCTAAAAAGTAATGAATACGACTGAATTGAGTCACCATTTCCTTAATGAGTGTTTAAGGAAGGGTACTGAGATGCCTGTATGGATGCCTTTAAAGTAAAAGGAGGTCACATTTGTTTGAGCAGTGCATACTTCAAAATCATGACAAGCTATAAAGCATTACTTTGACATAATGCTGCTTGTGTTGCAGTAGATAAGAATGCATTAATAGTTGGCATCTACATCCTCAAAAGGACCCTAGTTTTAGCAGCAATACCACCAACATCAGCATGACCTAAAAGTTTATCAGTATAGTAGTCATATTATTGCAAATAATAGACAGAAAAAATTATGCAACCTACATTCCTTAGTTGAAATTCTCAGTGAAGCCAGTGATAATTTTGCGAAAACACCGATGGGATAGAAACATGATGATTGAACATTCATCTATTTAATGAAATTGTAATTTATGTATTGACAAATGTATTTTATTTTCAGAAATTTTTAAGTGGCAATATGTTTTACTATTTTAGCATGTCTAGCTCTGTGAAGAATAGTGGGGGAGAAATTAAAGTAGAAATAAACCAACTTCATGTTATGACCATCTGAATTTTCCATAAATAGAGATTCAATACTTTTTTTCAGCCTTCATGACAGCCTAACTACCTGCAAACTTTGGATTTGAACTTGGATATGAATGTATTATGTTTGCAATGGGCTACTGAGCCACCCTACTCATCTCAACACTAAGCTAACCGTTCTACATTAACGGTTACTTGGCCTTGTTCTCTCTTTGACAGATGAACACAAAATAAAATAGTATCCAAGACAGCTGGGCACAAGCAAAGAAGAGTGAACGGACACAAATCTTCCACGTGAAGTATCCTCCAAGTTACCCACGTCATCTGGGGTTATCGTTTCAATGACAAATTATAATCCCGTTATAGATAAAGCTTAATGCCAAACTCGGATTACATTTCTTAGATGCTGATAACAATTAAACTGCATCCTCTTGATTTAAAGCTAAATAAATACAAGACTGTTTAAAAATACAGTGACAATATTTTTAAGCCAACAGAAAAGTTACCTGGTATGTGACATGAAGAACAGGTGGTTCCTGTGAACATGGATAGGCTAAAGATATCCTCCTCCCATTTTTAGCGAAGTCCGTTATTTCAGAAAGACTCAGTTGTAACTCACTGAAGCTGCCACAAAGTCTCTCTAAATTTCTAGATATGTGACTCATTCCTCCTTCTCTTGGCAAATTGTTGTTTATAGGAGAACTTGATATTTCTTGGATCATGTTGAACTGCACTTTAGGGGAAGCTGGCCTGCTGGAAAGCCTGACAGGTGCTCCAAAACCAGGAAGGGACACTGAACGATTGGTAGGTTCAGTGTCCAATGTTTCCAAGGCCACTGAGGTGTCACCTGGGAACCTTTTTTCATCCAGATCACTCACACTTGAGGAGGAGCTCTGCTCATAACTAGGGCTTTTTACTTCTTCAATGAGTCTTCTCCTGCCGCTAGGAGACTGAATAATTGTGCTTCTTGGTATTAACAGCTCCCTGCTTTGAGGATGGTCTTCTGCAGCAAGATTTTCAAAGAATTTTTTTTTCCCAGGTATATTAACAGAGGATTCAAAGTTACAAAACATGTTCTGCTTAGTCTCATGTAAGGCTGGTGAGTCTTCTTCCACCATCAGTTCTTTGATCATCAGACGCATTACATACCTGTCTGAACTCGAAGATGGAATGAGACTTGACTCAGGGAACTTTTGCTTGCCAATCAGAATCAGTAAGAGTTTATCCGTCACAAAGCACAGGCCCTTTGGTCTTTCATTTTTTTCCAACTGGATTTGTTGAATGTGAGGCATGCAGGAGGAGGTTACTGAATACACCAAAACAATGTTAGAAGTGTTAGAGGCTACTGCCACAATCTGAGCTTTAAGGTCAAAAGCCATTATATCAGGAACTAGAATACCTGGGATGGTGACTTTTCTGGTGGTGGTTACCTTCCTCTCAAAAGTCACCAAGATCAAGTGAGAAGAATCTTGACCATTTGTTGCCGCAGAGTCTTTGCGTTTCAGAGTAATAAGAGGACTGGGATCAGACCGACGGTGGTTTGCAAGGATATGGGTTAAATCCACAGGGCCTGATGAAGAAGAAGCAACTGAATCAACACCTGATCTATCTGAATCTGTGGACTTTCTTCTCTGGTCCATGGAGTATTCCTCATCACCAAACATCAGAGCATACTGAGACATGAAAGCACCAGTTTCTGTACCAGATGGCATATCAAATGCAATGCCTGCATTCAAACCACTGATATTATCTAAAGGCAGTTCAGTAGCTACAGCAACTTGGAAATCCAGTGTGGCTTCTATAGCACAGATGTAGCCTCCCACATCAAAGACTGGACAAAAAGTGCAGGCATTTAGAGTTTTCTGAGCATCATCCCATATGTAGGAGTGCAGTGCACTGCCTATAGCAACTACTAATCGATTACCATCCTTAGTCCAGCAAGCACAGTGGATAAGCCCGCTGCCTTTGATATCTGCCTTAACTCTAGTATTGTCAGTACGAACAGTGTGCAAGACTGAAGCATCTCTTTTTGTAAGCACAGCCAAGACTTCTTTCTTTGGATGCCAGACACAGCCCTGAGAAAGCAGTGGCAGCGGCTCACCAACTTCACAAGTCTGAGAAATCAAGGGTTTGTTCTTCTCTGCAGCACTGTAGCCCAGCTGCCAAACGCTGACGTGCTTTTTATGCTGAACAGCAAGCAGTGCTGGGGTGCCTGTAGAGCAACATGGGCCCCAGTACAGCCCGTGAACGTGTTCAAATTGACCCACAACACTTGAGTCTCCAAACTTTAGCTCTCCGTTATGGTAGTATAAAGCAGTCAGTATCACTTGCTTCCCATCTGTCCAGGCAATTCCATGCACAGGGTGGATGGCCTGATACAAAGCATTGAGGCCGGTTCTCAGCAGCTTTGCCTTTCCCAGTTCCATCTTTTTAAGCTTTCTGTCTACTGGTGGTTGTTCCAAAGTAGATAATCCATGGAATTCACTTGTGAATTATGACAAGGAAAAGCTTTTCTTCTATCTCCTTCCCTTCTGATTTCCAGAATCAAGCTGGTTTTTCTGCTAATAATCCAAGAGCCTGTATTGTGAGGTCTTTTCCAGTAAGCCTGCAGCTGCTCTTCTAAGTATAAATCCATGTCAAAGCTGCTTTTGCTATCTCTTTTTCTGGGAGGAGTCACAATCTTCATGTGATGGCTAACAAGGTTTAACCAATTACTGTACCTTTTCATAGAACTCTATTTTTAACTCTTTACTGCTGGGTGTATATTTAAAAATAACACACTAATACCTTGACCTTCAGTGAGTGAATGTCTTTGGTGATGGCTGGAGAGAGATCATACACTGTTAAGCCTAAGAATTAAGCTACAGCCTGAAATAATGACCTGACACTTCTTTCAGCCAGCCTTTGTAGGATAAAAGAAGATTTAAACATACCTGAGAACTGTACAAGGCAGGCTGCAATCTCTGATGGGCACCATCTTTCAAAGATACAAGATCCTAAGTGACTATGAAAGGAAAGTAGAAGAGGAAATGATGATCTGTCCTGTTAGTAGTTACCTGACAATGAAGGAATGTGAGATTTTTTTTTTAAAAAAGTAAATTAATCAAGAAGCAAAGGTAGCTGATTAGTTTTCATCTCACTGGGAACAGATTTCCTAGCTATAAACATATATCAATTTCTTTTTTGGTCTTCTCAGACACCTGTATTTAAGCACTGTTCTCATCCTATGGCCAAAAAGCAAAGACACAAACAAAAATTTTCTGTTTCCCTAAACTCTGCAGTTTCTACAGTACGTAGCACAACATCATGCAAAGATACTTGAGCTGACAAAGACTCAGACAATGAACTCACATAGCACTGTGGGACTGTGTGAGGATGTGCCAGTTTGGTTCAGCTGGGTTGTTTCAGAACCAGAGCAGGTTCGTTTGGACTACCCTGGGTGCCTCCATTCTTCCTCATTCAGCAAATTCTCTTCTTGCATATCACTGAACATAAATTGTCAGGGTGGGATTCACTACTGAAATAAAAGCCACCATTGCTATTTTCAGTGTCCTGGGGCTGGAAGATGTGGCATAGGATTTACAGAGCAGTAGTGTCATGCTAGAGAGGCAGCTGGTAACAAAGAGATGATCCCTAGGTAGTTTCTAGCCTGTCTGAGATGGCATTAGAGGCTTATATAGAAGGTAATGGAATCTGCATCGTTTTGTAGTTCACAGTTTGCTAGCATCTCCCTTCTGCTTTGATTCAACGTGTGTCTCTGACTGTTTACAGAAAAAATGTGATGTGGATAAATTAGACCTGATCAGGACTTTACAGATTACCAATATAATCCCTATGGTTTAAGATGTATGACTTAACTATATCCATATTCTGCCTCTATCTGAATGACACTTCATATATTTGTAGAGCACTACCTGAGAAAAACATCTCTTGTTGTAGGCAGTTGGATCTCTGCTTTAAGAAATTTTTTAGTGTATTTTTTTCCAGATGTTTTTACCAAGGATGGTGAGTACCACTGAAGAACTCCCAAATCCATGTCAAGCAATCACATCACATTCTCATTCACAGCTACTTGGGTATTGTAGACTATCTCACAAAGGTTACATTTAAAATCAAGACTTATATTCATCAAAGTCAAGCCAGCAGCAATGGCTAGAATAGGTAGAAATTGGAAAGTTAAATGCTTTTTTTATGCCAGACTCCGAAATTTTGGGTCAATCTCTGTGCTTGCAGTGAAGCTAGCATGTAAAAATGATTTTTACCTCACCTATTGCTGACACAGATGTCCAGGCCATGCTGAAGTTGCCACACTGCCATAACTGTTTCACTAGGAGTTCTGACTCTTCTGTATTTCCTCAAAGTGGTAGCAGGGTTGTTGTGTCATATATTACCTGTGGCTTTTTTTCCCAGAGTAGTCATAATGAATATATTCCATTAAAATACAATTCCAGCAGCTCCCTATAAGACAGTTCTGGTTTGCTTTAAAATAATGTTGCTTTGCTGTTCTGCTGTCTTCTGGATGTATTTTACTGGAATTGATAAAGAGATTCTTTAGCACAACCATCTCATCTACATTCTGAATGGTGCTTTAAATATCATAGCAGAACTATGTTGCAGCTGGATTCTAGTAACCTAAAATGTGTTTTGGATGCAGAAACTTGTGCCTCAGTATGACTGAAATGCTCAGATGCTTCCCAAAGGATGATGTGTGTGCTGCCAGCTACGCAGACATTTTGAGATCATGGGCCATTCATGTGGAAGATTGGACTTTCTTTGCTCTTTTTTTTCCCCACTTCATCATCTGTCAGAGCATGCATCTGTTCTTCAGCAGTGTCTGTGATGTTACCAGACAGTGGTACAAGGCTGAGTCTTTGAGATTTGCCAGTGACAGAACCATTCCCAATTGTGGAATTAAAGAAGTCTCATGAATATTGAGGTCTTGAAAAATATTTGTAGCAGAGACACAGTGAGGCTTTCATCTGTCTCTGACAGCACTAGGAAATAGGCCCTCATCTGATGTATTTATGTTTATTTCTAAAACATTCTTTAAGAGACTCAAATAAAAAACATCAACATCCATAAGTTCCACCAGCATGGTAGTGAGGTAGTGAGGCATGATATATTTGCAGCTGATCACTGCTTTGTCCTGTTCTTCTTTCACCCCAAAGTCTAGCGCCTTTAATTCAACACAAGGTGAATGAAAGAGGCAATGAACTTCCATTTGACACAGCCTCATTTTTTAAAAACATTTTAAAAATAGAGGAGAAAACCCAAGTTCCCCTCACTCATTCAGCAAAAAAAAAAACTTTATAATGCTTCTGTGACACTTTGGCATTGACAAATCTATCTAGGTAGTACACACTCAAAATAAAGGCTAATAATTGAAAACTGTTCTGGCACTGCTACAGTTTTCCTTTGAGATCCAAGAAAGCCATGTGAAGAGTAACTCTATTAGTAATCTAAGACACTCTAGTGAGCTACCACAGTCTTTACACTGATACTGAGATTGTGTTGCTATTAGCATCTCTGTGCCTCTGATTAACCGGTTTAACACAGCTCAGAATGTCACCTGTGGTTTAAACAAGATGCTTTAGCTGGTGGCACTACGACTGGCTCTGTCCTGCAATGATTCCAGCCAGACAGTCTCTGCTGCTTTGGAGGAAATCCTTGTCAGAAATAGCACACAAAGTTCCGAGCTGAACGCCACCCACAAAGCTGCACCTAGCTGTCAGTAGCCATGAGTTCCCGTGCTTCAGAATAAATGCTGGAAAATTAGCACAGTCCTCAACATTGCCAAGGCTGAGCTGCCTTTCTTTGTAATGCTGGTTTTCTATTGCTGTTTTCCCACATTGCTGTGCTTACTATTCATCTGTCTGGAGAAGTGGTGAATATATTTGGTATTCAGAATGGATCAGGGACAATGAGTTCCAGGTTCTTAAATACATTTACTTATTTCTTGTCCAGTGCAGTGAGAGATTGCTATCTAAGGATCCCTGTGAGTTCAGTGTCTTGCTGGAAAAGCTCAGATTAGTCTTTATTTTCTCCTTTATTCATGTCAGGATAACACTTTCTAGGCTAAATCTTGCTTCAAGACAATTAAAATATTCTTAATATTTCTTGTGACTTCAGAGGACTATATCTCCAGCCCAATATGTAATAAAAACATAAGGGTAATCGGTTTTCTCATACTAATTGAACTCAACTTCATAAAATGTCTAATGCTTTGTGGTATTTTTTACTACAAAGTTATTTCTATTTAAAGCTACTCACTGTGATGTCACCAATTTAAGTCTATGTGTCGCTTAGTTCAATACATTCAAGAAGCTGGAGTAACGTATTTATTTTTCCACAGTGACATTTCTTTGCCTTGAGATGTGATTTTAAAAAATAGCTATCTGTCACAAGTTAACTGGAACAGAATGTAAAAATGATGCACAGTTAATAAAGGCTCAAAGTACGTCATCTGTCAGAGCCGATCTACTGATCACACTACATAAATCAGCGTCCTTTTGACAGTGATAGGTCTGGGTGCTCTTCATGCTCTCAGAATGGGATTTAACTCTCCAGCTAGCAGTTTTTTGTATGGATGTCACATAAATGTGGAAGACTTAACAGGTTATTGTGTTTTTATAGAAATATGTTTAAAAAAACTGTTAAATAGTTTGGTTAATTAACAAAAATACTTAAATTATTATGTCAAGCTAAGGCCCTGATCTTTGCTATGCAGGCTATATTCAAACTAAGGACACCTCAAGCAGGAAAGCCACAGCTTTTTTCTAAGACTATTTTTTGTATACTTGCAGTGTCTGGGCCAAATGTAACAGGCCAACTTGATCTGCTGAACAGAGGCATCTAGTCTGGGGACAAGTGGTAGAAGAGACACTGCTAGAATACAGACAAAAGTTTTGCAGCTTCGTGTAGAAGTTCACAAATTCAGTGAAGTCACGTCCTCACTCAGTGATATCCTGCTAGATGGCAACTTTCCAGACATAGTAGTCCTCTGACATGTGACCTTCAACTCTCTTAAATCCCTTTGGAACTCGGGGAACCCATCAGACATGGTCCATCATACCATTCCAACCTGAGTTATCCATCAGTCTTGCAGGAGTGTCATTAACAGTCCTCCTGATGTTTGAATTTCTTGGAATGTCGTGTCTGCTGCAACAAAAAGGCACTTACACATTTCTGACCTAGCAAGTTTGGGGAATTAGAGTGGGCGAGGCATTTGTTCATATTCCAATCCCTCCCTTTTGTGGTGTGAGCGAGGGTGAGACTCTTGTGGTTTATTGGGATTGGGAGAAGAGAACCAAATCTTTACAGAAGGCCACTTCATTCTTGCCACCAGCAAGACTCTCCGGCTCAGTATTTTTCTGGCTTTCACAATGCAAAAGCAAAACAGGTGAGGAATTAGGAAGGAAATCACCTAAAGGGTGGTTATGCAAACATGGTCACATCTTTTCTATTGTCAAATGTCCTGTCTGTCTCAAACCTCTACTTTATGGCTTGCGTTGTAAAGCAATCAAGTTTTAGATAGTTTCGTGATTAGTTCCCAAGCTTGAGCTGGGTTTGTATGAAATGGAATCTTAAGGAAAGTGACAGAAACCCCAGTGTATACCTTATGAAAATCAGAGTAGGCAGAAGAGTATGAAGTGTTCTTTAGGAAATATCCCTGTCTTGGCAAAGAGAGGAAATGAATGATCTAATAGGTATCTCCATCTGTAAGTTAGCATTCTGCTTCCAAATTATGCCAATCTTTTTCTTTCCTAGGCACTACATGTAGTGTATTTGTTTTTGAAGATCATGTTTATTAGTAACTTCTTTTTTACATTATGAGGTAAATTTATAC
>VZRI01007545.1:0-10954 GCA_013397515.1 Upupa epops
ATTCCACAACCCAATACACAAGTATACGAGCAGCCAAGTGTTATCACCCAGATTCCCTATGGCAGGAATAGATCCCAGGCAGGGAGGCAGCTATGCACTCAAGACCAGCACATCAGCTGAGACACAGAAGTTGGCACTGGCAGGCACTGAAGGCACTAGCTTGGCCAGAAATGATAATGTTCACTCAACAGAAAACCATGACAACTCTGACCTCTGCACTCACCAACTCTGATGTCACTATCCAGGTACAGCTCTGTTTTGAACATGCAGTCACACACATCTGGAGCTTAAGAGTGTGCCCTGTTCTTTACACCAGTGAGAGATGGCATTGGTGAGCATTCCTGTAGAAGATGTCTCTAGATAGAACTGCTCCAGAGCTTAGTAATGTTGCTCAGGGAGTAAGTGAGCAGGTTGATGGCCGTCAGGGAGTGTGAGAGGAAGACAGATGCTTGGTGTTGCTCTTTGACTTCCATGAAAATAACCCAGCAGGCAGAGAGAGCCCCTGCCACAGAGTAATCCCTGTCCCCATTCCACTCCATTGAATCTGGTGGTTTTTCCAGCCAGGGGTCAAAGGCAAGAAGTTATTGCCAGAATTGCAAGAATTGCACCTCAGGAAGATCTATTCAGTGGATATCCTATCTTCTCAGATACCACTGCAGAACAGGTATAGTTCTATGCAATGGGACAGGGCAATGACAAGGGCATTAAGTCTTCCAGTTTGAAGGTACCATTGAAGTCTAGTCAGACACTTCCCCACAGAAGGAGTGGTTAGGCACTGAAATGGACTACTCAAGGAGCTGGTGTAGTCAGCAACTCTGAAGCTGTTTAAGAAAAGATTGGAAGTGGCACTTGGTGGCATGGTCTAGGTGATTGTGGTGATGTTAGATCATAGGCTGGGCTTGATGATCTTAGAAGTCTTTTCCGGTCTCATTAATTCTGTGATTCTGTGACCATATCTGGAATACTGCATCCAGTTCAAGGGCTCCCCAGTTCAAGGGCGACAAGTTGCTATTGGTAAGAGTCCAATGCAGAAGCAGTAAGGTGATCAGCAGCCAGGAATATCTTCTTTATTAGGAGAGGCTGAGAGAGGCTGAGGAGAAGATTGAGGAGAGATCTCAAAAATGCTTGTAAGTATTTAAAGTATTTAAAGGGCAACTGCTCAGATGATGGGATCAGCCTCTCAGTGGTGACTTGCAGTAGGAGGAGGGGCAATGGGTATCAGCTAGAATATAGGAGATTCAATTCGAAAAACTTTTTTATCATGAGAGTAACAGAGCACTGGAACAAGCTGCACACAATGGTTGTTGAGTCTCCATCTCTGGAGACATTCAAAACCCTCCTGGATATTCCTGCTCTAGGACAACCTGCTCTGACAGGGGGGATTTGACTAGATCTCCAGAGGTCACTTTCAACCCTTACCATTCTATGATTCTATGTTTATATCAACTCTGTCAAGCTTTCTTCTGTTATGTAATAGACTGTGATTAATTTGATAGTTTCAATGTAATCTCTGTGGGATATTTACAGATTATTAATAAGAGGTTTGGCGTATGTAGATCTTTGTAGAAACTTAAACAAAAATCCCTTTAGATTACAGAAGAAATTGTCAGCAATAGCTCCAAGGATTTCATCAAAATATGCAATGTAGTCATGCCAGAGCTAATTTGTAACTAAATTAATGTAATCTTAGGATCACTGTTATTACAAAAGAGAAAAGGAAGTAGTCTGTAGCACTGGTGATCTGTGTGCCATATCAATTCTAAGTAAGTTGATTAGGTCTGTGGTACCTAAATAGGGGAGAAACACCAAAAAACAAGACTGCATTTTCTGACCACAGTCCATAATTTATTTTTTTTTTCCAAATAGGAGGATTACTGATGAGTAGTTATATTGTCAGAAAATTTCTTTCATGTTAGGCAACTAATGACTACCTATTCTTCCATGAATATGTAATGGTAATATGGGATGCTATCAGATTCAAACACAGGAATGGACTTTCACCAGTACTCTGCAATTCTGTTGCAAGGGAAAGTGGAGATCAGTCTTCTTGGCTGTGTTCCCAGACTTCCATGAAAATAATCACATAATTCTAGGACATTCATATGCAGTAAAGACTCCTTATATTTATTCCCTTTCAGACATGTTTAGAAATATTATTTTGTATTTCTTCATCTTATTGAATCATAGGGCTTAATACAAATGGTATGGAAAGATGAGAATGTCCATTAGTAGTGTTTGCTACTAGTCTTGAAGAGTTTTCAGAGGATCTCTCAAACCTGATGTTTACATATAAAATTCTCAGCATGTTTGGCAGAATGTTCACAACACAACTATCTGTTTTTACAATAAGTATCTCTCCCTATTCCAGTTAATTGAAAACAATTCACAATTGCCCTCCTGTGTTTAAAGGATCTGAATTAAGATATAGTGGTGGAAAATTATCAGGGTTTAAAGACATATAAACAACATCATTGTTTGAAGAGTTGACAAATAAATAGAAGCTCTGCAGGATACTCTTGTTTAGGATTTTCCCAATTAGGCATTTTATTTGATCTCTGGGTCTGGGTGAGCCACAATTCTCAAGAATTGAAGGAGAGATTAATGGACTGGATAGAATGGCTAATTCATCTCCAGGGTTTTGTTCATTGCTTGCCTTTGTTAACTTAATACCATTATATCCAAAGTCAAATAAATCAAAATGAGAATTAGGCTTAGTGCAACCAATCTTTTAAAGGAGTTTATGGTTTGCCAGATTGCAACAGCAGTTTTTATAATTTTGTACAGACTTGTACAGTGGAGATATTTTGTTTTTACTTATGCTGTGTTCCCAAGGTAGGCTTGCAGTGAAGTTGTCTGTAAGAAAACAATTACAAAGTTGTAATTTTACATGACAGGCATGTGCTAACCTGAAAATGCGCATCTGGGATCCTAAAGATAAAGTATTTAAAAACTGGGGAGCTGCAGTATTTGAGGAAAAGCCAGTGCAATATAGGACACAGATAAAGGCTAAAACAGATTTCTGTGTGTTGGGTTTTTTTGCCTTTAATGACAGCTCTTGCATCTGAAATTAAGCACAGCAGGTAGGAAGGTACTGCAGGGATTTTAAAAGGTATCACACATCTGTATGCTAACAGATTCTGGTTTTCACCCATAGAGATGTGGACTCCACAGTGTTTACAGTCACAAATGGGAATATATATCTTTCTAAATTTCTTGCAAATGTACTGTGTCCTCTTGACCCACTATTTAGAGCAGATAACTTCTGTTAATAGAATTTTCTTTGTTTTAAACAACAGACTGTTTTTCTCAAAAACTCAGGCTATCTTCTATGATACAGTATTTTTAATTTCTGCAAGTGACTGGACAGATATGTTTATATACTCTGGGACAGTTCTTCAGCAGTATAAATGAGCATAATTCTTCCAGTATCAGATATATACAATAGAATACTTATCATTGCAAAAATGACACATATCTCTCAAATTCTGACATGGTATAAACCTGAAAAACAAAGGTGTTGCATATCTGGTACAAATGAATACAAATGCCCTGCAGTATTTTTTAGAGATCCACAAAATGCAATGAGACCAGTAAAGCTATGATCCTTTTTCAAAATCATTTAAAATCCTTGAGTAGTTGGGAAACTGACTTAGCACTGAGCAAATAACTGCAGAAATGGTTGCTTCCTTTCAAGTATTCATTTTGGGTAATAAATTTCAGGGGAATTAATTTTGTCAGGGTGACACCAATGGAAGCATCTTGGCAGTACCTCTTTTCTAAAAGAGGAAGTGCTATATAAATAAACATAAATATAGCTAATAGTTGATACATTATTTATAGTTGTGCACATGTGATGTATTTAGCAGGCACTGTAACTTAAAGAAAGCTTCCTCAGATGGTTGTGAAACACATTCATTATAATTTTCTTGCTCTGTGCAGTAAAAACAGCTCAGCTGACAATGGCCATGGAGCTTGCTCTTGACAGGGAGAAAAATATAAAAAGGAGAAATGATTAAAAAAATATGTAAACTCTGAAATTTTTCTGAAATACTTTGTCATAAAGTACTGAGCATAAACAAATGTATTATATGAAATAGTGTTAAAAATCTAAAGGTATTTCTGCAGGAAGAGTCTGCACAGTAGCTAGGCTTTGACTAGCTATGTTGAACACTCCAAAGACAAGTTTTTTATTATTTTTTTTAGAATACTTCACCTTTTATTTATAGGAATTTTCTGTCTAGGTTTGGACCCACCCAGCTGGGAAGAAAGCATGGCAGAGCAACTTGCTAGACATACTCTTTTCCTGTAGGATGAGAACGGAAAAACACAACAGAAGGATGAGGGTTGAGACAAAGGACAAAGACACACTTAGCAATTATAAGCAAAAGATAACAATACTAGCTTTAAATATATGAAAACCCTTTTAAAACATTTTACTGAGGATAACTTTTACTCTGTGTTGAAACTGCAATCTATTTCAAGTATGCTTTTAAGCAGGAAGAACAGCAGTGATGCACTTGATAAAAACATGAACTTCTCAAAGAAGTAATGTGAAAGCATTAAGACAAAGTTTGTCCTCTGACATTTAAAGAAACAACTTTTTACCATTCCTACCGTCTTTTACCTTGAAAATATTGTGTTTCAGTTTGAAAATTATAAAATTTTCAGGTGTTAATTTTGGTGTTTTTATGCTGAAAGAACATTTTATTTTGAAGCTAGATGTAACTTTCCCAGCAGATCCCTGTGTCAGTGTTCTGAACCTACAGGTGATTGATGGACAGTCTATAAAAGGGAGTAGACTTCCTGTTTTCTGGTCTTCTGATTCTATCTCTCTGCAGACAGAGAGTTCCTCTGCAAGAGAGAGAGAGCTTTCCCTTCAACAACCCCCACCACCACCCCAGGGCAAGAGACCAAGCAAAGGCTCTTGGCCTACCCACTGCCACAGCCCCAGCCATTGAAGGGTGGAGCACCGAAGGAGCTTGGTTTGATGCTGCAGCTCTGCTGCAGAGGTCAGCTCCAGCACAGAACTGCCTGCCTACCTGCCTGCTTGCCTGTCTGCCACCAGCAGCTCTCTCGTCTTTGAAGATTCCAAACAGTGAGACAGCAATAAACCCTTAAGCCCCTCCCTCCCTTGGAACCTTAACCCTAGGAGAGAAGAAAAGTAAGGAAAAGGCCCTGTAGCAGGCTCATTTACAACAGGTATTGCCCCACATGACCAGCAGCATGTTGCCTGTAGATTCTGTATACTCTGCCACTGAGAGACTAAAAAGCCTCTGATCTAAGAGAATGAGAAAGAGATCATAAGTACCAATCTCCTAAACCTTTGGCAAACAGAAAGAGACTGGAGATCTGTTTATTCCCATCTGAGATGCTGTTACAGCTTGAAGATCAGCAAGTATCTGTTAGCCCTTGTCCCACTATGAAAAATTCCCAAGAAAAGAGGAGTCAGAAGCAAGCCTGTGACATCAGAGAGGGCTGGCATCTGCAAAAGGACAGGAAAAGGGACTTTTCCAGAAGCATCACAATGTAAGAGGGCCTCAGAAGCCTTGCTAAGTTCTGTGGATGAAGGGAATGGCTAAATTCCTCCTCTAGTTAGTGTTATAGTGCACTCTCTTTGCCCAGGATTCTCATCTAAAGCAAAAAACCCATATGTTAGCTGTCTCACTTTTTCTTTCAGAGTGTGTAAAGATTGTGATACAGTTTCTATTTTATCTTTTTGATCCTTTTATTTATTTACGAAGTTTTCTTTTTCTTATTGGTAATGGGTTCAATAAATTGTCTTCTTTTTAGCAAAGTTGCTTTATTGCCTGTTGGAATTCTCGGCGAGAGTTGATTGCTGTGCCTGAAATGCAGAGACCTACCAAAACTGATTTAGACCTTTGCTCTAACCTGTGACACATTGCTCCTTCCATCACTAGATGACTTTGTACAAAGTTCACCTCCAGTTTTCCTGTAGATCCCCTGCAAGTGCTGGAAAGCTACTTTAAGAGACTTATTATCTCCAGGCTTCACAGCCCTAATTCCTTCATTCTGTCTTCAGAGTGTAGTTGCTTAGCCCTCCAATTATCCTTTTGGCACTCCTCTGGACTCACTACAACAGTAACATGTTCTTTTTCTATAGAGGACTAGAGAACTGGGCACAATATTCCAGATGCAGTCTCATAAGAGTAGAACAGAGGAGTAGAATTAAGAATCACCTGCCTTCTTCCAATGGTCACTTCTTTTCTTTAGATACATCCCAGCATATGGTCAACTTTCTGGGCTTCACTTATTCATTGCTAGCTAATGTCAAGCTTCTCATCCATCAACATCTTCAAGTTTTCTCTTCACAACTTCTCTCAATCCATTCATCACCCAGTATGTATTTGCATTTGGGATTACCCCAACCCAAATGTAGAACCCGGTGCTTGGATTTCTTGAGCCTCATACAGTTTGTGTGGTCCCATTTCTCAAGCCTGTCAAGGTCCCTCTGAATGGCCTCCCTTTCCTCCAGCATGTCAACTACTTCAAACAGCTTGGTGTCATTCACCACCATTCAGTGTGGTTGTCCATGATGCAAACAAATATGTTAAACAACACCAGACCTAAAACAAATACCTGAGGATCACCACTCAAAACCAATCTCCACTTGGACATTAAGCCATTGATCACAGTTCTGTGAGCAAGACGGTCCAGAAATTACTTATCCACGAAATATCTCTATATTAGAGACAAAGATGTCATGAGAAACAGTGTCCAATGCCTTGCATAAGTCTAAGTAGGTTACATCTGTTTCTCTACATTTATCTGCCAATGCTGTAACCTTGTCATAGCAGGTCATCAGGTTTGTCAGGCATGACCCAGTCTTTCTGAAGCCATGTTGACTGTCACCAATTATTCCTTGTTTTCCATGTACCTCCGCATATTTACAGGAGGATCTACAGAATGGTCTTGCCAGGCACAAGGGTGAGATTGACTGGTTTGTTGTTCCTTGAATCATCTTGTTTTCCCTTTTTTCCCTTTTTCAGTCGCCAAAACCTTCAGTAGACCACTATGATTTTTGACATATGATGGATAATGGCTGTATTCTTGATTCATTCAAAATGTCCTTGTTATATTTTGGACAATTTCCAGATCTATTAAAATGGTTTTGTTAGTATTGAAAGGATTTCTAAGGACTTGGTATTTCTAACTGCTTTAATTAACAATGGTTGAACTTACCCTAAGTTTTTTCCAACACTATTGAAAGAATAGAAAGCCTTGTCCAGTGTATAGTCCAATGTGATGCATGATTATTTTGGGCTAGATAAATACAGTTCATATGGGGCTGTAAATCCTATTGTGCATTGCAAACTGCTGTCATTTATGCGTCTATTTTTTTTGGAAGGAACCAAGTGACAACATAAATTTTCACTTACTATTTCCATGGTTTCTGAAAGATCTGAAAACACAGGAGTTGCTGAAGACATTGGGCTTTTGTAGCTCTTAAGTGTTTTAACCATTTAGTGATTCTGTCTTCACTGTCAGGTCATGTATAACAGAGTCTTTGCCAGTAGCTCTATGCACTTTTCTGCTAAGGATAATCAGTCCTGCTACAGAAAAGATAGGACATGCATTTGAAGATGTATCTCTTCTAAGACACTTCTCAGTAAGACAATGATAATACTTGGAAACTGAAAACTGATCGTATCTCAATCAATTCTCCACAGCTATGTCCTGCCCTGCTTTCCACAGTCTCCTCCTTTCTAAGATCATCTATCACATGGCTACCTGTGAGAAAGAAGAAGGTCTAAATCCAGACGTTAACCGTCCAGAGCTTTCTTGTTCCTACATACTGTAACAAGTCGTTACATACTGTTGAGTGTGGGGCTAGCATAATCAGCCCTTGTGTTCTTGCTTCAGGGTCCATGTCTCACTGCAAAGGACATTGAGAATACTCTTTCATATTGCACATATATTTTGCGAATGTGAAAATACATGACATCATCACTGACAAAATCAGTACTTATTGCTTTGAGCAATAATGTAAACCTTTCCTCTGTAAGGCAATTAATATTTCTGTAGCTCAAAGCTGCAAAATTTTCAGCTTCTAAGGTCTTCAGTGATGCTACTACGGTAATAGGTCAAATATATTGTCTTAGATATATTAACTGGAGTACAACTTAACAAAGTTTTATGTAAGATTATATTTTTTTATAATAAATCTTCATAGTCCATAGAAGAACTGTATTCCTATGTTACATGTGGGTATCAGTGTGGTCCTGCAAATACTGATCCAAATATATTCATAAAAATATGTAGCAAGCCTTACAAGTAAAATCAAACCTAATATTTCATAGTGGTTTATGACAAAGTTTTCTTATTTTTTTTCAGTGCTAATGGGAAAGAAAATAAAACCATACTTAAGCACAGACAATGTGTCTATCATAACAAGGTACAAGATACCCTTGTGTATAGCAGAATTTGTAGCTTTTTTTTGTAGTCCTGAGATGTTATCTTTAAACCATGGTGCTCCCTCCTGGCTACTGTAGGCGATGCTTACATCTTATAGCATTCAGACTGAAAACCACAGCACTCAGGTTCTCATATTTCTCAGTGCATTCAAATTGACGAGCAGACTCAGTCCAAGAGAGAGGTACAGCTCAGCATTTTCTAAAAAAACCTTTGCCGTTTTGACCAGGCCTTTAGAAATACTCAAGAGATCATAGATTCATAGAATGGTTCAGGTCAGAAGGGATCTTAAAGATCATCTAGTTCCAACCCTCTGTTATCATAGAATCATCAGGGATTGGAAGGGATCTGGAAGGATCATCCAGTCCAATCCCCCTTCCACAGCAGGACACACTGACCAGGTCCAGGTGGATGGTTGGAAGGGACTACAGGATCATCCAGTTCCAAACCCCTGGCATAGGCAGGAACACCTCACCCTAGATCAGACTGGCCAGAGCCTCATCCAGACCAGCCTTAAACACCTCCAGGAATGGGGTCCCAACCACCTCCCTGGGCAACCCAGTCCAGGCTCTCACCACTCACACAGCGAAGAACTGCCTCCTCACATCAAGTCTAAATCTACCCATCTCCAGCTTTGCTCCATTCCCCCTAGTCCTGTCACTACCTGAGATCCTAAAAAGCCTCTCCCCAGCTTTTTTGTAGCCCCCTTCAGATACTGGAAGGCCACAAAAAGATCACCTCAGAGCCTCCTCTTCTCCAGACTGAACAGCCCCAACTCTCTCAGTCTGGCCTCATAGGAGAGGTGCTCCATCCCTCTGGTTATCTTTGTGGCCCTCGTCCAGACATGCTCCCACACATCTACATCCTTCTTGTAATAAGGGCTCCCAAACTGGATGCAGTACTCCAGGTGGGGTCTCGCCAGAGCACAATAGAGGGGGAGAATCACCTCCAAGTCCCTCTCCTCAGGACTACTTTCCAGCTAGTCACTGTCCAGCCTGTATCTGTGCTTAGGATTGCCTCGATCCAGATTCAAGACCTTACACTTGGTCTTGTTAAACCCCTTGAGGTTGGCTTGTGCCCACTTCTGCAGCCTGTCCAGGTACCTCTGGATGGCATCCCTACCCTCTGGCTTTGTCTCCTGCACCACACAGCTTGGTGTCATCCACAAACTGGCTGAGGTGGCCCTCCATGCCTCTGTCCATGTCACCGACAAGATGTTGAACAAGACTGGTCCCAGGATTGATCCCTGAGGGACTGCACTTGTCACTGGCCTCCACTCGGACATGGACCCATTGACAGCCACTCTTTGGGTGTGCCCATCAAGACAGTTCTTTACCTATCTAGTGGCCCACACATCAAACCCATGTTCCACCAGCTTGGAGACCAGAATGTGGTGCAGGACAATGTCAAAGGCTTTGCTCAAGTCTAGGTAAATGACATCATCTCACGATCACTGTGCCCTAGACAACCTTCAACCTTTACTTCTCCCACAAGATCTTCCCTGTTCACCAGAAGTAGATCCAACACAGCATCTTCTCTGGTTGGCTCCCCCATGAGTTGTGTTAGGAAGTTATCTCCCACACGCTCCAGGAACCATCGGGACTGCTCTCTCTGTGCTGTGTTATATTTCCAGCAGATATCAGAAAAATTGAAGTCTCCCATAAACAAAAGAGGCAGTGACTGTGAAACGTCTCCCAGTTGCCTGTAAAAATTTTCACCTGTTTCCTTATCCTGGTTGGGTGGTCTGTGAAAGATTTCCACCACAGTCTCTCCTGCTGACTGTTTCACCCACAATAACTCAACTGTATCCTCACCTGCATTCATTTTTGTGGATTCATATGTCTCTCTAACATAGAGGGTTGCTCCAATACCTTTTCTTCCTTGCCTATCCCTTCTGAAAAGTTGATAACCATCAATTGCAGAGCTCCAGTTGTGAGAGTCATCCCATCAGGTTTCTGTGATGGCTATCATATCATAGTTGTCCAGCTGTACAATGGCCTCCAACTCCTCCTGTTTATTGCCCACGCTGCGTGCACTGGTGTATAAACATTTCAGAAAGGGAGCTCAGTACAGTTTTCAACACTGAGGGACAATAGCCCTTCTTGCTATCTGTCACAACACACTGCCTCACTAATGCTGGGCTACTATACCCAGAATTTTCATTAGCTATGCCAGTTGTCCACTCTTCCCCCTTCATATCTAGTTTAAAACTCTGTCACTTATCCCTGCTAACTCCTGCCCCAAAATTCTTTTCTCTCTCTGGGACAGGTGCATTCCATCTCCTGCCTGCAGGCTAGGTGTCTCATATAACAGCCCATAGTTGAAGAAAACTGTCTTTAACACCAGTCCTAGAGCCAGGTGTTCATAGATGGCTTTTTCTGGTCATGTCCTCATTCTTGATCAATACTGAAAGGATAGAGGAGAAAATAGCTTCTGCTCCCAATCCCTTAAGCAGCCTCCCCAGGGTTCAAAAATCTCTTTTAATTGAATCCGGGCTTCTATTGGTGTCTTGGTTTGGGAAGAC
>VZRI01007546.1:0-24118 GCA_013397515.1 Upupa epops
TGGCTCATAATCATCTTTCTGTTGCATAACTGGTGCTTCCCTTGCAGTCAGTTTTCTTGTGAGCCCTATCCAAGAAGCAGATTTCAAAGTTCCTTGTGCTGACCCTCATTTTGTTTCCCAGGATGGAGAAGGAAGCCCTGTTTGCACTACTGGCTGAGGGACCTTTTATCTCTGGAAAGGAGTGTCTTAGTCTTGTCAGCTATAGGAATTCTGACCAGCACACATCCCAGCATCTGTGCATCCCTCTGGCTCCTTTTCCTTTCAGATGCAATGCTCGTGTGTACTCCACCTTTTGTTCCCATGTCTGGATATTTAGTTCAAACAGACTTCTCCCAAGTGTTGGGGGGGATTTTCTGGAGAAGAGTCAATAAATGTAAGTATTAATTAGCAGTTGGTGATGAGTTAGAATGGTAAAGATGTCCCAGGCTGTGAAATGTGTTACTGCGTGACTGCCACTGCTCCCTTATCCTGCCCTTTCATTAGAATTCATTGAAACTACGTTGCATAAATTCAATCTTGCTGCATAACTTAGCATAGAGTGTGATGTGCAAGACTGCTTTTCATTAGGCATTTATTAATTGTTTTAGAAATGAATAGAGTATAGCTCTTTGACCCAGGAAGGTTCTTAAAAGTGATTCTTAGCAGTATTAACCTTTTTTTTCATAATTGAACTTTTCCTGCTTTAAACCAATGTTTTCCCTGCAGTACTGCATAAAATAGACTGATCATAGAATCCATAGGGATCGGAAGGGACCTCAAAAGATCATCCAGTCCAATCCCCCTGGTCACATCAGCTTTGGAGTTTGTCAAGACATGCTTGGTTTAAGCCCTGAGCAATCTGAACTGATACCACAGCTGCCATTGCTATGAGCAGGAGATTGCTCTGGAGATCTAGCTAGACCCTTTCCAGCCTGATTTATCATAGAATCCTTAGGGATCAGAAGGGACCTCAAAAGATCATCCAGTCCAATCCCCCTGCCACAGTAGGATTACCTAAACCAAGTCACACAGGAACACAGCCAGGTAGGTCTGGAACATCTCCAGAGATGGAGACTCCACAACCCCCTGGGCAGCCTGTTCCAGTGCTCTGTTAGCCTCGCTGTGAAGAAGTTCCTGCTGATATTGATAGGGAACCTCCTCTGTTCCAGTTGGCACCCATTGCCCCTTGTCCTATCACCATATGACTTGGAGAAGAGCCTGGCTCCATCCTCCTGACAGCCACCCCTCACCTATTTATACCCATTCATGAGGTCACCCCTCAGCCTCCTCTTCTCCAAGCTCAAGAGGCTCTACTTCCTTCATCATCTTCGCTGCTCTACGCCGGGCACCCTCCAGCAGCTCTGTGTCCTTCTTGAACTGAGGGGCCCAGAACTGGACACAACACTCCAGATGCAGTCTCAGTAGTGCAGAGTAGAGAGGGAGAAGAACCTCTCTCGATCTGCTAGCCACCCCCTTTCTGATCCCTCCAGGATGCTGTTGGTCCTCTTGGCCACAAGAGCACATTGCCGGCTCATGGTCGCTATGACGCCCAGGTCCCTTTCTCCTACGCTGATGTCCAAAAATAGAAGACACGTCAGTGCTCAGCACTATGTTGCTGGTGGACATCAGGATGCCAGTGGGAAGAGGCTAGAGGATTTTCTTGGGGTTGTAGTGAACTGATGTTCATGGACATGGACTGTCGTAGCTGAGTATAGGTTTAGTCAGGATGAGTCCTTCCTTGGAAACTGCATTCTGTCTGACAAGAGTCTAAAGTCTATGACAAAGGAAATACATTCTCCCCTTTATGGCTTTGATTTCTTTTGCTAGTGATGTTATTTGGAAGTGCTTGCTGCATAGAGGTTTGTGGGATTATTTGTCTTCATTGTGAAGTCCGTACGGATGGATTACAGGTATTTGTTGTTTAGTCAGGGAGTAGGCAATTAGCGCCTTGGCTGAACGTGTATTTCAGGAGGAAATGCTTTCCAATGCAACGTTTGTTCTAATAAACCCTAATTTAGTACGGATAATCCTCTTTTAACATCATGGGAACACAGAGCTAACCAGCAATTCCAAGGCTTGATGAGATGGTTGTAGCATGTAGGACCAGCGAAGCGGAAGTTAAGAGAAGTGCAAAGGAATAGTGAGGGTGTCAGAAGCACGAGATTCTTGTACTTTAGCAGCCCTGACGTGGTGGTGTCAGCATTATAAAGGCTTTAATCGGCTAAGAGCTCGCCAGCTTGCGTTTGCCAGCTATGCTGACATCCTGGCCAAACTCCTCAAGAGTGTGCAGTAATCTGCAGTTGGCTGGGACCGGGGAATAGAAATGGATTATGTGGTGCTGAATTACAATAGATTATTGAAATTCAGCTTGTATGCAACAGATATCGTGGAAAACAACCCTTTTTCCCTAATGTGGGGCTTTAAGTGGTCGCCATCTCTCTTTTTTTACTCAGCAAAGGTGATCTTTATCACACAATTGACTTCACAGTCCCGTGAATTCTTGTTTGCAAGCAAAAGGGTTTATTTTGTTTTCTTTATAAGAAGAAAGGAGTTGGTTTTCAGTAGGGACCGATCATTGTTTAGTGATTGAGCAGGGTTTGATGAAGAGAGTGTATTTCATACATAAATTGCTTTACAAGCATCCTGCTTTAGAGATCGTATGGGAGAACAGAGGGATTTGGCTGAGGCATTTTCCAAATGATTTGCGTTACTTCCAATAATCGAGAAGATTCTGGGGCAGCTGGAACTTTAAAAATGACAAAACCCGAAGTCTCATTAATTGAATTAGTTTTTACTAATGCCTGTTTAACTCCATAATATTACCTTCCAGAGGCTAGAACCACAGCAAGGTCCAGTTGCGTGGTGTGTGTGGTGTGTGTTGTGGGGATTCATGGGATAAAGATGATGAAGTAAAACAGCTCCCTTCTGAGGAGAGGCTGAGGGAGCTGGGTCTCTTGAGCTTGGAGAAGAGGAGGCTGAGGGGTGACCTCATGAATGTTTCTAAATCTGTGAGGGGTGGGTGTCAGGAGGATGGAGCCAGGCTCTTCTCCAGGTCATCTGGTGATAGGACAAGGGGTAGTGGGTACCGGATGGAACAGAGGAGGTTCCCTATCAATATCAGCAGGAACTTCTTCCCAGGGAGTGTCCTGGAGCACTGGAACAGGCTGCCCAGGGGGGTTGTGGAGTTTCCTTCTCTGGAGACATTCCAGACCCACCTGGATGTGTTCCTGTGTGACTTGGTCTGGGTGATCCTGCTGTGGCAGGGGGATTGGACTGGATGATCTTTTGAGGTCCCTTTCAGTCCCTAAGGATTCTATGATAAATCAGGCTGGAAAGGGTCTAGGTAGGTCTCCAGAGCAATCTCCTGCTCATAACATTGGCAACTGTGGTATCGGTTCAGATTGCTCAGGGCTTAAACCAAGCATGTCTTGACAAACTCCAAGGCTGCTGTGACCTCTCAGGTCAACCTGTGCTGCTGCTTGATTCTCCTTACAGCAAAAATAGCTTTATAGGTGATGGGGTTATCCGATCCTTATGGGTCATGTGTGCTTCTGTGTTAGCACTTGTCTTCATGGTTTGTGTTGCCTAACCGGAGGTTTTGCACCTTGACTTTTAGAACACAAGGGGTAATTTTTGACTAGTGTGTTTCTCCTTTGTGCTTGAGCTGTTTCTTTTCATGCAGAGAAATCAGGTGCCTCAGTACCCAAGCTATATCCCGCTTCTTGAGGCGGGAGGTGCAGAGAGTGAAGAAACTCCGTGTGTGGGTTATACTTGATATTCTGTCTCTGCAGAGCTTGGGCATCTCAGGCAACGCCAAGTATTGGGTGTGCAAGGAGTCCAAAGTCTAAGCATTTGCAAACCAATACGTGAGGCTGAGACCAGAAGCTTGTACCTGAAACCTGGCTGCTTTGTGTTGTGCAGCTAAGAAAGCCGATGTTTAGTTGTTGACTCTACATTTGCTTCTTTGTAACTTGGTACCTGATAATAGTTGGGGTCATTCTACATCAGTCCGGTTAGTTGGAACAACCTTCAGTGCTTTCCCGGTAAGTTGCTACCGGTAAGCTAGCAGTTCTTCTGCAGTAGGTCTCATGTGAGTGGTGAATTTAAGTCGTAACCATTCAGCCCCAAATTACCTCTTGGTATGGGAACAGTACAAACATTCAGCAGCTCCTCAGCCTGGGTAAGTTTAAACCTGTATCTTCTGCACTCTAGTATCTCCAGTTGCTGAGGGTTGTTTATGTATCTTGTGTTGAAATGCTGCAGCTGGGTAACAGACCTCAGTCTTTGTAGAGGCAGGAAAGCACAAAGCAGTTTCCTTTTGCTTAGTCTGATGGTAACGATGAGAATCCTAGAATCCCAGAATATGACCTGAGCGCTAATGCTTCTGAGCAGGACTTCAGTGTCTGCAGATGCAGTCTCTCAGGCTTTAGCTGTGTTACTGTGAAGGTTCTAGCTGGCGCTGTATGCACTAACAGCGTTAATGATGGGTACATCAGCTGTCAGCATGCTAATAAGCGTTATTAGCCATCCTCAGCACAGCTAAATGACACAGCTGCCGAAAAGGCAGGGGTGGCGTGCAGCCTCGTGTCTGAGCTCCGATGAGCTCTAATGGCTAGAGCACGTGATGAGGGAAAACTTAAGGGCAAAACTTGGAGGCAGATGAGTTTCAGTGAGAGAGAATCTTTGTTTTGATGTTTGCTTTAGTGTTAACCAAGCACCGGCATGCACTGGAATCAGCTGACTGGAGTGATACTGTTTTGGTGTTCAACAACCCATGAATATTTATTAGTTTCTGGAATTATTATTGAAATTGCAGTGTGACATTTCCAAATACTGCAGTGAGCATCTTAATTTTGTTTTAACTTTAAAAGTGCACCCCTAACAATGAGAAATATAAATATCAGCAGGAACTTCTTCCCGGTGAGGGTACCAGAGCACGGGAACAGGATGCCCAGGGGGGCTGTGGAGTCTCCTTCTCTGGAGATGTTCCAGATCCGCCTAGATGTGTTCCTGTGTGACTTGGTCTGGGTGACCCTGCTGTGGCAGGGAGATTAAACTAATTATATTTCGAGGTCTCTTCCGATCCCGAAGGATTCTGTGATCTGCTCTGCCTTGGTGAGGCCACATCTGGAGTACCGTGTACAGACAGCTCTGGGCTCCCTAGTTCGAGGGACTAGGAACCGCTTGAGAAGGTCCACTAGAGGGCAGCAAAGATGACCGGGGGCCTGGAGCATCTCTGACGAGGAGAGGCTGAGAGAGCTGGGGTGGTTTAGCTTTGAGAAGAGTGAGAGGACCCCTGATGCATGCCTGTAAATGTCTGAAGGGTGACTGCAGGGAGGATAGTGCCAGGGTGTTTTCAGTTGTGCCCAGAAACAGGACAAGCAGCACTGGGCACAAACTGGAACACAGGAGTTGCATTTAGAAAGAAGGAAAAACTTCTTTACGGAGAGAGTCCCAAAGGTCTGGAGCAGGCTGCCTGGAGGGGCTGTGGAATCTTCTTCTCTGGAGATAACCAACCCTCACCTGGATAGAGATCTGCACAAGGTGTGTAGGCAGCCCTGCTTTGGCAGGGGGTTGATTGGACTTGTTGATCTCTTGAGGTCCCTTCTAACTCTTTATTATTATGATTTTTTGGTTGTTTTCACTGATTTCACGGTGCTGATGCTAAATGTTTTTGATGCTAAAAGTATTAAGAACCTTTTTTCTGTGATTTCAGAAACCAATTTTTTTTACAGGGTTCTCTTTACGGTCTCTGGCACAGAGCTTGTACTCTGGATGGCTCAATAAAGACGAGACCTCTGAATGCTTTATCTAATGGACACTAAATCACACCATTCACCAGTATCCAGCACAGAAATGAATTGTTCTAAATTTCTTTGAAGGAAGGACTCCCACTCATGTTTGAGGGAGGATTGAGAAGAGAAACATGGTTCTGCTAAGGACAGTGGAAGGTAGGGCATGAGATCTGCAGTACAGGGAGCAGTTCAGCATCGGCTGTGCTGCTTTAAACTGAGGATTAGGGATGGGAACAGGCAGGACTGCTGCTGAAGTCTTCCTCGGTCCCAGGAAGGAGCAGAGTGTCCTTGCTTGGGGTGCCCAGGGGCCCCTCACTGCCCTTGGCTCAGTGCACAAGGCAGGACTTGTCCTTGATGGGCCATCTGTGGCTGAGCTCTCTTATTTGCAGGGCCTTGTTTCTTGTTTCATGCTATTTTATGCATCCAACAGAGTTTTAAAGGTTATGTGGGCCGTTGTGTGTAGAGCAAGAACAACAGTCTCTTTCTTGCATATGCAACCAGCATGTATTTGACTTCTAGAGCTGCTGGAAAACTTGAGTGAATGATAAAAGTGTTGCTTTTCCTTACTCGCTGTATTTCCACAGCTGACATTTAAAACCTCTGAACAAATATCTGTAAAGGACACAGAGTAAGCCGAAAACGATGAAGATGCCAAGATACTTAGTGCAGTGATGCAAATATTTAGAACATAAGTCTTGTTTATAGCATCACAGAGTCATTAGGGATCGGAACGGACCTTGAAAGATCATCTGGTCCAATCCCACTGCTGCAGCAGCATCACCCAGACCAAGTCACACAGCAACACAGCCAGGTGGGTCTGGAACGTCTCCAGAGGAGGAGACTCCACAACCCCCCTGGGCAGCCTGTTCCAGTGCTCCGGTACCCTCCCTGGGAAGAAGTTCCTGCTGATATTGATAGGGAACCTCCTCTGTTCCAGCTGGCACCCATTGCCCCTTGTCCTATCACCAGATGACCTTGAGAAGAGCCTGGCTCCATCCTCTTGACACTCACTACTCACCTATTTATAGACATGAATGATGTCACCCCTCCCCTCAGCCTCCTCCAAGCTCAGGAGACCCAGCTCCCTCAGCCTTTCCTCATCAGGGAGCTGCTCTACTTCCTTCATCTTCCTTCCTACATCTCCCTTGCTGTGCTTTGGTGTATTACACTGGTCAGAGACCATCCCGAACGGTGTCCTGTTGCCCATTCTTTTGAGGGGAACCTTTGTTTTCCCATCTTGATTTCAGCCAAGGTATTCTTTTATCCTGAACAATTGTAAAGAACAGCAGGGCCCTAAACCACTGGAGTCTGTAACAGCTTATAAAGTTCTTCTGTGGTTTCAGGGCACTGTAGCTAGGTGCAGATGTTCTTCTGCACAGCAGCTACCCTAGCACTTGTGTGACTGGCCCATCTGCCTGGCGTGTTTGGTCCCTGAGTACGCACTTGAAATGGTATCAGGTATACAGAGGTGTGTAAGGAACAGCATCTGGATGCTTTTGTGTATCCTACGTGGAAGCTGTTCAGCTTTACTCCTCTATTTGGGTAAATTCATTTAGAGCAGAAAGTCTGTGAAGAGCTATTGTTGTTTATAAAAAAGCACACGTCGCTGCCGAAGAGACTTGAAAGGCTTCTACATCTGCTTGTGCTTTCACGTTCAATGAATGATTTCTGGTACCTCTGTCCTTTGTCTTTGCCCTAGTGTCACTGTGTCTGTTTCTGCACTTCCCCATCATCTTGCCTCTCTTTGTTCCGGAAAGACTCTTCAAGATGATGCCTTCCTGCATAGGCAGATTGAGGCATGCTTTGCATTTTGTCTGTGGCTGCAGGCGTCATCTCTGATGAGACGATGAAGTTATCAGGGTTTTTACTTCTTATCAAAAGAGTAGTGTGCTGGGTAGTAAAAGTATAGGATTAGAAAACCTTGATAAACGTTTTTGAGGCAAAACTGCTCGATTCCATAAATGAAAATTGACCGTCTTAGGAGGAAATAAGCTGTGTGGAGAGCGAGAGTAATAGGGAGTATGTATCATAAACTGAAAATCGTAGCCATAATTTTTTCCAAAGTGATAGTTTAATTATAAAAATCAGTGGCAATCCAGAATTGAACTCTATTTCATTGTGAGGTTTATAATTTGTAGTGTTTAAAGCTCCAGCACCATGAGCCGCGTCGTATGAGCTTTGTAATTTTTAAGAAATATTTTTATCCAATAGAGAAATGTTCCAACTATGATTAGTACACAAAAATAATCTAAGATAAAATTTTAAAAATTAGGAATAGCCTGTAAAAAAAATACTTTTCCTGTAAGTAAAATTTATTACTCTAATACTCAGGATTTCATAGAATCATTAGGGATGGGAAGGGACCTCAAAAGACCTCTGAAGCGTCTCCAGAGAAGGAGGTTCCACAACCCCCCTGGGCAGCCTGTTCCACTGCTCCGGTACCCTCCCTGGGAAGAAGGTCCTGCTGATATTGATAGGGAATCTCCTCTATTACAGCTTGCACCCCTTGTTCCAGACCTGCCTGGGCGCATTCCTGTGTGACTTGGTCTGGGTGATCCTGCTGTGGCAGGGGGATTGGACTGGATGATCTTTTGAGATCCCTTCTGATCCCTCATGATTGTGATTCTATGAAGATGTAGAAACAACTGTCTTCCGATGTATTTTTAGGAACCAGGTTAAGACATAGTGAAGCTCTAAGAATGAAAGCACCCCTTCCTCCTTGGTGCATCAATGTTCATTCTATCCTGTAGCCTCCCTTGAAAGCCTGCTGCCTGCAGCACCTTCCCAGCAAAAACATAACTGTTTCTCCCTTGCTGTGAGTAGTGAGAGATCTTGATGAGGTCATTTAGAGAGCAAGTCAGTGTGTGTTCCTGCCCACTGGGGATTGACTGGTATCGTGTCAGCCCCACTGCCTGAGAGTAAATAGGTGGCTCAGTTCATGCACTGCATAACTTTACTTCCCTTAAAGTTGAAACTGAGTTCATGTGTATTCCTTGGAGTGTTTCGTACTTTAAAATGAAGAGTAATTGTATGTAGTGGCACACTAAAGAAGCTGCTTGTTTTCCTCTTCAGAAACACTTTTCCCCTGGAGTATTCAGTGGCAGGAGCAGCACGAGCCAGTTGCTGCGGTCAGAGAATACAATTTCATTCCTGCCTTTGCTTTTCTAGCGAAGTTTTATCTTGCTAAAACAAACACTTTACGATTAAAAACACTTGGCCACATCTGGTACTTCTCGAAAACGGTTGCTTCTCCAAGAATAGCATGCAAACACGAAATCGGAATTGCAAGCAGATGTTTGCTAATATGGCCATAGATAACTTTTCAGCTTCAAGCTTCATTTCCATAAATAACCATCTGTAAAGAATGCAGATTAATCGAGAGCAGAGATGATCTGTCAGTGTTAATATGTTAACTTTACTGCGTGGCTGATTTTTGTACTTGCTACTATAAACCAACGCTATCGCATCACGTTGTCAGCGGCACTGCTCTGGGACTGACTTCTTGCCCTTGCTTCTTTTCACCCTGGAAATACTAGCTTGTGTGTCTTTTAGAGTGCAGATAGCCGAGTCAGCACGATTGCTAATCATGGCTTAGTTCCCCCACCCATCTACATAGAGAGCAGCGTGGAGTGGGGGGAGTTTCTGGCTGTTTCTCCTTACTTGCCTTTCCAGTGAGCAGGGCTGGTAAAAGTGGGTATTGATTCACTTGACTGCTAGCTTTGAGTCCTGGGTTAGAATGAAGATCTAGATTGGTTCTGGGTTGGTGCCGGCAATCCAAGCTCACTAAGCAGCTCTTGCTGAGAAGTCAACAGTCAATGAAGCTACTTTGCTAAAAAGAATTTATTGAACCCACAATCAGTAAGAAAAGGAAAAAAATCCCCACATAGGTAGAAGAACCAAAAAGAAGTAGAACAGAAACTATAGCCCAATGCCATTACATACACTCTAAGAGTAGTGGTAGACAGCTAACGCATTGGGTTTTGCCTTCGGATGAGAGCCCTGGAGAAAAGTGTACACAAACACTCTAACCAGAAGGGAAATGCAGCCATCCCCTCCATCCCCATCGTGATGCTCGTGGAAAAGTTCCTTTTCCCAGTCCTCTTGCAGACATGAGCTTTCCCTGTAAGTCTCAGACCCCTCTAGTCTTGGGAGTTCTTCTCAATGTGATTATGTTTGTAGAATCTCCTATTCTGGAGATGTTTTAAACCCACCTGGACCTGGTCGGGGTGTCCTACTGTGGCAGGGGGATTGGGCTGGATGATCTTTTGAGGTCCCTTCTGACTCCTGATGAATCTATGATTCTATGACCAGTAGATTGTATCCATGATCTTTGAGGCCAAGCAGCAGCAGCCCAGATGTAGGAACAGATATTTCAGAGCCCCAGAGGTTTAAGAGATCAGTACTTGTGGATATCTGTCTCTGCTATCAAAGGCTTCTCCCAGTCTCTCAGTGGCAGAGCTGAGATACAACACCTGTGTCAGTCCCATGGCCCGGGGCATGCCTGTGAAGAGGACAGAGCAACACGGTGCTGGTCATATTGGGCCATGCCTGCTGTGGTATACAGGACTTGCTCCAGGGTCTCTCTCTTTTTCTTTGTCCTCTCAAGTGGCAACAGCTCTGAGGGAAGGAAAGGGTAAGAGCTCACCACTTGCATCTTCAGAGAGGGATGGGCTGCAACAGGCAGGCAGTTCTGTGCTGGGGCTGACTGCTACAGTCCAGAGGCTTTGCTACATCTATGTTCCACCCACTGTGAAGAGGAAGCTGTGGTTGGCCTCCCCCATGATGGCAGGGCTGCAACTCCCAGGCTGGTAGCAGNGCCCCAGACTATTTGCCAGAGGTTTAAGAGATCAGTACTTGTGGATATCTCTCTCTGCTATCAAAGGCTTCTCCCAGTCTCTCAGTGGCAGAGCTGAGATACAACACCTGTGTCAGTTCCGTGGCCTGGGGCATGCCTGTGATGAGGACAGAGCAACACGGTGCTGGTCATATTGGGCCATGCCTGCTGTGGTATACAGGACTTGCTCCAGGGTCTCTCTCTTTTTCTTTGTCCTCTCAAGTGGCAACAGCTCTGAGGGAAGGAAAGGGTAAGAGCTCACCACTTGCATCTTCAGAGAGGGATGGGCTGCAACAGGCAGGCAGTTCTGTGCTGGGGCTGACTGCTACAGTCCAGAGGCTTTGCTACATCTATGTTCCACCCACTGTGAAGAGGAAGCTGTGGTTGGCCTCCCCCATGATGGCAGGGCTGCAACTCCCAGGCTGGTAGCAGCAATGTGTTGGCCAGGACTTTCTCCTCCTCCCCTGCCCTGGGAGGTGGGGGTCACTCTTGGCCTCTCAGCTTGGCAGAGCTCTCAATCTGCCAAGAGACAGGAGAAGAAGGCTGAAATCCAGTTCACCCCCTTTTATAGGCTCTGTCCACTGATGACCTCTGGGGTGAAGGCACTAACCCAGGGGTCTGATGGGAGAGCTATCTCTAGCTTCAATATAAAAAGCTCTTTCAGCATAAAAGCACAGAATTTAGACGATTTTCAAACGACACCACTTTGAAAGAGCTTATTTTAGGAAAAAATGAATCCCCTTACTTTATGTCATTACTCCTATAAAGGATGTTTAGTTATGAGCACTCCAGCCTGTAGATAGAGCTGACAGTATTCTTCCTTCACTTTCTGCCTGTCCCTGCTGGAGCAGGGTGGACACTGTGCCCTTCAGGAGAGGCCTTTGTCACACTGGGACCTTAACAGGTGTCAAAATACTCTCAAATCCTGTCATAGGGAAGGCATGACACGGGATAACGTCAGAAGGGTTCCTCAAGCAGTGAGAGTCATGGCATCGGAGTGCTTTAAGCATGAGGTGACTGCTATCTGCTTTCTTCTGAGGCACCTGGTGCATCGTGTCTTTAGGGCAGCTCCTGGTAGTGTTTTGGGAGTTCAGGATGGGAGTAACAACATGTGACTCAAAAAATGTTTGGAGAGGAATACAAATAACCAAATCTGCTTGAGAGGGGGGTGTGTGAAGCACATTGCCACTGCACTGCCTGGGCTGCTAGCTGGTCCTTGCAAACACGATCCCCTGGCTCCAGAGTGTTGTGCTTGCTGCTGGAGCTGTGTGGCTTAACAGGACTGGTCAGAAACTGTTCGGATGGAATGAGTGCTAGAATAGGTTTGTGTAAGAAAAGGAGCCTGTAAGAGGTCCATGCCTGGGACTTGTTTTGGTGAATTGTGTTTTGCTTTTTGGTGGGGGCTGTATTGGTCTGCTTTTCCGATCCCTAATGATGCTATGACCTCGATTGAGAGTATTGCCTTTCCTCAGAAACAGATGCACATCAAAAACTACCTCTCCACATCCACATTCACAGACAATGGAAAAGAACTGTTTAGGAAACATCTTCATGGTGACGGTGATGGAGCATTGGAACAGGCTGCCCAGGGGGGTTGTGGAGTCTCCTTCTCTGCAGACGTTCCAGACCTGCCTGGCTGTGTTCCTGTGAGACTTGGTCTGGGTGATCCTGCTGGGGCAGGGGGATTGGACTGGATGATCTTTCCAGTTCCCTTCTGATCCCTAAGCATTCTATGATTCTATAACACAAATGGATGAAGCTTGAAAGCAGGCTTTGGTGAAATAAAGCTGAAAGGTAGTGTTAGAAACTCTGGGAGCTCCCAATTTCTTCAGGCGTGTGTCAACTCTGCCTTTGAAACACCGAAGGGCAGCTGATGCTTTAAAAGTCTGAGCATCTGTTTGCTAACAACTGCTGCAGGGCATCGCTGCTGGGTTAAAAACGTTGGGTGTGAGATCACTGCAGTATTTTTCTAGTGTGTATAGCTGCTAAATTGTTCATACTTCCACTTATAATTGCATTTTAAAGAACAATGTTTTGGTTAGTCAACCTCGATGATGTGTTATTTGCAGGGTGCTCAGCTGTGGCAGTGCCGCAGCTGTCTGTGGGCTGCGAGTGCTGCTTTGAGCGGGGCTGTGGCACATTCACTCTCAACTCACTTTTTTTCTCCTGTTTTCCATTTCCCAAAGGTGCAGCTTGCTGGCAGCTGCCGTGCTGTGATGCCCTGGCATGCCTCATGGCAGAGCTATCCGGCCGCCCCGCTGGAGCGTGGCACTCCCTTGTAGGGAGCTGGGTAAGTGTGTCTCCCGTGCGGAAGATGCTGGCTGCTTGTTTGTCTCCCGCGTTGCAGCACAGTGCTAGCTGTGAGAGACCTGGTGGTGTGAGCCATGTTCACTGGCCTTTGTAGGTTGTATTGTGCTCTCCTGGCTTGTTGTACGTTGAAAACAGATCTGCGAGTAGGGATGGATGTGTGTATGCTCTTCTATTTCTGACGTGTTTGAGTGGCAGTTTACTCTGGAGAGGTGGTTGTGTATTGGATGGACGGGGTGATGATGGAAACAGAATTAATAGCTGAAGATGTTCACTACTGTGTGAGTTCTCCCTTTAATCTAGTTTTTGTTTTAATGCAAAAAGGCAACTTTGGGGGTGGGGAAGAGGTCTGTCTGAAATGTTCTCTTGCTATCTGCTTTTAATCTTGAAAACATCCTGGAAAACTAATGGGTTTTTGCCTTGAACGGTGTTGATTTCCTCACATGCTCCGAGCCACATGGCATCTTCCATGTATTGCTAGCATTTGGTAGGAGATGCTCCCTGTTACAGCATAGTCACTCTCCATTCACTACTCAGTTGAAAGGCTGAGGGAGCTGGGTCTCTTGAGCTCCCTAGTGAGGGGTGGGTGTCAGGAGGATGGAGCCAGACTCTTCTCAAGGTGAGGAGAAGAAGAGGAAGGAGACTCCACAACCCCCCTGGGCAGCCTGTTCCAGTGTTCCAGTACCCTCCCTGGGAAGAAGTTCCTGCTGATATTGATAGGGAACCTCCTCTGTTCCAGCTGGCACCCAGTGCCCCTTGTCCTATCCTCAGATGACCTTGAGAAGAGCCTGGCTCCATCCTCCTGACACCCACCCTTCACCTATTTATAGATTTATAGAGCAAAGTTAAGGGCTATTTTCTTTCTGTGCAAACACCAGGCTTCAAGAAGGAAGGCTTTGAAAGAGCCAGATGATACTGTGAGACTCTGGAGGAGGAAGTACGCAATGCTTGTCGAAGAGTAGCTAGTCCCTGAAAGTATTCCCTCTGCTTCCACATCCCTTTATTCTGGGACATGAAAGAGAAACCTGAGCCAGAGCAGGATTACAGAACTAGGTTACAAACCTGGAGCTAGGCTATTTGTTGTGAAAGCCTCAGATATTTATCTTGCATGACTATTTTGATTTAAAACTTTAATGGATTTGGAAAACTTTTCATCCCCCCGAGAGTTCTCCCTTTCAAATAATTATAGCAAGACAGTAAGCAGCAGAGACAATGAATTGTAAAAATTCATTGCTGGTTACGAAAAGAACTTGAACCTCATCCATCTGTCATCAAAAGGGGGGGAAAAAACGCCTTTCAAAAAGCAGATGGTCTTGTAACTGAAACAAATCTGGATTGTGACAGACAGGGTGAGAACTGTCTGCTGTGAGAACAGGGGAAGTGCTGCACTGAGAACTGTCTGTCTTGGAGGAGTGCTCTGGCCCCCAGTATCTGCTAATGTGCAGTCACCAAAAGTCACCATCAGCAACTTTGGTTCCATCTGCAGGCTCACAAGAAGTGATTATTATTTCTGGAGGATTTTCTGAAAGGTTCTATCTCCTAGTAAGTACTGGTGAGCATCTTAGGTGCAGTTTGTGAGTGCTAATAGTGAAGGGTTCTACAGAGGAAGGACTTAATTCTAAAGTGGATGTGTTCCTGTGAGACTCGGTCNTTTGATTTAAAACTTTGATGGATTTGGAAAACTTTTCATCCCCCCGAGAGTTCTCCCTTTCAAATAATTATAGCAAGACAGTAAGCAGCAGAGACAATGAATTGTAAAAATTCATTGCTGGTTACGAAAAGAACTTGAACCTCATCCATCTGTCATCAAAAGGGGGGGAAAAAACGCCTTTCAAAAAGCAGATGGTCTTGTAACTGAAACAAATCTGGATTGTGACAGACAGGGTGAGAACTGTCTGCTGTGAGAACAGGGGAAGTGCTGCACTGAGAACTGTCTGTCTTGGAGGAGTGCTCTGGCCCCGAGTATCTGCTAATGTGCACAGTCACCAAAAGTCACCATCAGCAACTTTGGTTCCATCTGCAGGCTCACAAGAAGTGAGTATTGTTTCTGGAGGGTTTTCTGAAAGATTCTATCTCCTGGTAAGTACTGGTGAGCATCTTAGGTGCAGTTTGTGAGTGCTAATAGAGGAAGGATTTAATTCTAAGGTGGATGTGTTCCTGTGAGACTCGGTCCGGGTGATCCTGCTGTGGCAGGGGGATTGGACTGGGTGATGTTTTGAGGTCCCTTCTGATCCCTTATGATTTTATGAATTATTAGATCATTGAAGATCACAAGAAACAAGTACTCTGTATTTACAATGCTGTATTTGTGTACAAGTGGTAGGACAAGGGGCAGTGGGTGCAAACTGGACCAGAGGAGACTCTGTATAAATATCAGCTGGAACCTCTTCCCAGGGAGGGTGCCAGAGCACTGGNACCTCTTCCCAGGGAGGGTACCAGAGCACTGGCACAGGCTGCCCAGGGAGGTTTTGGAGTCTCCTTCTCTGGAGATGTTCCAGACCCACCTGGCTGTGTTCCTGTGCAACTTGGTCTGGGTGATCCTGCTGTGGCAGGGGGATTGGACTGGATGATCTTTTGAGGTCTCTTCAGATCCCTAAGGATTCTAAGTGCTTGCTCTTATGGATATAGTTTAGAAGTATATTTAATTTAAGTTGGCCCTATTTATTAATTAGTTTAACTTACTGTCATTTAATGGTACTTCAGGTGTTAGCCCACCCCCCAAAAAAAACATGCTGGAAGTTTATTTTCACCTATTGCTATTCTCTGTGTTTTATCCCCGTGGAATCGTAGCTGTGTGACTTTATTCAGGCTTCACTCATTCTCTCTAGATATGGGTCATTAAATAAGCTTGGTCACAGTCACAGGCTGCAGTGGCTAAGTAAAGCTTGGCATTGGTTGCACGTGTGCAACTGTAATCTATGGCTGACAACTGAAATTCCTAGGGGGGTGTGGGTACCTCTTATGACTTGAACCTGAGTAGACCAGCACACTGCTGAAAACAGTTTTATAGTGATTGACTGTTCATTCAAAAGCACATTGAGCCATCTCTCAGACAGCAGATACGTTCTCTGGAGCTATTCTAGCCTCTTCTTGGTCTAGATGATCCTGCTGTGGCAGGGGGATTGGACTGGATGATCTTTCGAGGTCTCTTCCAATCCCTAAGGATTCTGTGATTCATCTAGAGTTAGCAGCAGCCTTCTCAGTAGTTCATAGTGGGGAACTGTCCCAAATACAGTTGAAAAATGTAATACCTAGCTCAGTCACATCCTCACTGGCAGTAGGAGAATCAGTAAACGCTTCAGATTCAGTCGTAGGTCCAGTCTCTGTTTCAAAACAGCTTAGAAATCTGTTTCATAACTACACAATTGCTACCTCATTGTGTCCCTCAAAGCAGGAAGATGAACAGGAATATCATTATCATCACAGGGAGTGTCCAGCTTAGGAGCCTGCGTTGTGCTGTGCAGTGCTGGTTTGGGCTGCTGGCTGCGGAGGAAGGAGGAGGATGCCATGTACAGGCTCTTGAGATGAGTTATATGTCTGAAAAAGCAGCACTTGCCATGCAAATAGAAGAGAAGCCAAAGAAAAAGCCTTTTGTCTGGTAGATAATAGGCAGTTTGGTTTGAGTCATCATTCTGTTCTGTCTCTTTCATAGCTGCAACATGAACTAACAAACCAAAGCGACCTGTTTTAATAGTCACAGCAAGCATCTTTAAAACTGTCCCCCAGTGATTAGACTATAGGACACGTGAAAACCCTTGAAATAGTGCTGCATACCCAGGGACGCTTCTTCCTGAGCCTATCAGACTTCTTCATGATATCCAGGAACCTGAGAACAGTAAGAGGCTTTACAGTCTTCATCCTCATGTGCCTCCACCTTCCTATCTTACTTGAACCTTAAAGTATGTGAGCTTTTTGTCTCACTATACTAGATGAATAAAAGATGTGACTGTTGGTGTGGGCTTTTCTTTTGGAGCTCTGGTGATACCGCTCCACGGCTGTGGTATCGATGTGCTTTAAAAATAATCCCTTTGAATGTGTGCCATTATGTTTCTCTGGCCCATAGGCTGGAAGATGTACAGTGTCCTTAGTCTGGTGAGTAAAATATTACAGATAAGCGATCCAATCTGAAATCCATTCTCTGCCCTGCTCACAGCAGAATTTGAACTGTGGTTTCTTGCCTCAGGGAAGTCAGAGCTAGAGGCTCTCTCTTGCTGCTCTACTGGAGATGCATCTTCCTGCATCCAGAACTGCTCTGTTCTAGAAGTCAGGTTGTGACCACTGGGGCACTGCCTGGACCAAGAGGCCTCTTTGTCCCAGCAGGGTATGTACATCCTAATGCTGAGCCCCAAAATTAAGGTGGAAAGGGGAGCTTCTGTCCTGGAGCACTCGGTACCCTATAACACACTCTGCACGGATGGGTGATACATGCTCAGGGTCCTCTATATGATGGAAAGGAATTGCATGTGTGTGAATCCTTCAGTTTGTACAGCTCTTCCTCTTGGCAGCTAAAAGAGGAGGTAGACTCCTCCTTTGACTTCTCTCAGCTGCGGGCTTGTGCAGAAGTGAAATGTCATGGTGCAGGTGGCATTCTAGAGTCCAGCCCCTGTGCTGGCTGCTCATTTGCTCACCTGTATTGGAACCTAGGTGCACACATCTGACTATCAGTGCCTTCATCTTGCAGTGGAACCCCTTCCCAGTTCCTGCTATGGTCTGTCCCAGAACAAAGTGCCTTGGTTTGGGGGTTAAAGTGAATATTTTGGTGAAATCTTCAAGGGTTCCTGAGTTTGTGTGTGGCTTTCTAGGTGACGCAGCTACCAGATAAAATCAACACATATTAAAGAGCTCTGGATGCTGCATTGAGCCCCAGTGTGGGCATGAGTTTCCATGTTGTATATGTGTGATGTACATTCCGTTGGGCTTATTATTTCAATATTGTGTTTATTTAATCATTTAGCATTAAAATGCTGCTTGTCCCTCTTTGGGATGCTTGTCCATGGCATTTTCTGTGCTGTTTCTCATAGCAATACTTTGGCTCTTTATAGTAAGTGGCAGTAGCCCAGCTGCCCAGGTTAGTCATTGCTGTAGCACTGCCTTCAGCCACTCGTGTAACAAACAGATGTTGGGGTTTGATCGGGACAAGATAACTGGAAGAGCCTGGCTTTTACTTCCATCTCTCTTGGCTTCCCTGCTAACAAATCAAAGTGAATGGTTGGCTCTGGGAATGCTGCGTGGTATGAGCATGGCCTGAGTTAAATTATGGATTGGAGACCTGGATCCTGCATTAGCAATGCAAAATTCTGCAAGCTCATTCTTGGCAGCGGTTGAAATAGGAGAAAACCAACCTTGTGGCTGTTGTGCAGCGCTGGTTTAAACTATCTCCTGCTGGTCTGGGGAATAGCGTGTCCATGGAGTAAAGGGTGATAACTTGAGCTGACTTGACTTTGCCAGAAGTCATCCTGCCCTCTCCTTTAACATAAGCTGTTGGAGAGCTGTGATTAAGTGTTATCCAGCCTGATAGCAGCTCACTGAAAAGTGGCTGACGGGTAGAAGCAGCAGGCAAACTGCTGCATGTTTTAGAAGGTGTTTGCTGATGCTCTGGAATCTCATGTCAGCTCCCCAGTAATCTTCAGCACAGACCACCACCCAGAATGTCTTTGGCAGCCCAGCAGAAGGCTGGGTGACTTGTGCTTCTCTGGATTAAAATATGAAGACCCCTTATATTGTCGGAATGGTTATTAAAATGTTATAGCAAATATTTAGTTGTGTAAGGTCAGAAGTACCTTCTATTCAAAAAGGAGCTGGCCTCCAAAAGCTCAGACAGGCTGTGATCCCTCAGGATACGTTGTGTTCCTTGTTCTCCATAGGCACTGTGTACTGTTTTCTCTGTTTTCTGCTCTCCCCTGTCTGCAATTAAATAGCCCCTCCTGGCTGTGTTCTGTGCGACTTGGTCGGGGTGATCCTGCTGTGGCAGGGGGTTGGACTGGGTGATCTTTTGAGGTCTCTCTTGATCCCTAAGGATTCTATGATTTCTTTAAATTGCTTGCTCAAGCCCACAAGATGGGAGTCTAAGGTATTTGTGCACAGAGCTGGGGAGGACGGTGAGCGCTCTCTATGCAAAGATATTTAGGAAAATGAAATCCTTTAGTTTGAGGGAGCTGAGGCACTGATGGATTATCATCAGTGGTGGAGATGCTGGGGTCTCCTTTGTGTGGAGTTTACACCTGTGGCACCTGCTGTTATGTCAGGTCCTGCTTTGTGGCAGTGGTGTGGTACCGCCCAGCAGTTACTGCCAGGAGTGATGGCAATGATCCATCAGACTTTGACAGCTCTCGGTTTTAGGCTACAAGTTAGACGTGGCAGATACTTCTGAACCTCTCATATTTTCACAGTTATGAGCCACAGGGGACTGCTATCACTGTCCAGAGACACAGGAGTGGAGAAAAGACTCTTGCTCACTGCTCCTGTTACAGAATGTAATCATCCTGGCACAAAATAGGCTGTTTCTGCTTGCCCCAAACTAAGGACACATAAGAAATGCAGGTTCATGCCAGTACCCGCCTGTTCATTTCCAGCCAATTTATGGTGTTGATCCTGGGAGTGTGCTTGGTACACTCGTTTCTCTTGGAAATACAAAGCTTTCTGCCTTCCTCCAGCTGCAGTTGTGAGAGAATGAGGGAGGTACACAGGCAGGGGGGTGTGAATATGGATGCGAGGGCAAGAACGTTTTGTGTTACTATGCTTCACTGTAATAGAGCAAATAATAAAGTGAGTGCTCTGCAGTCCTAACGCCACGTGTTCGCTATGCTGGGGGAATTGGTGAAGGCTGAGAGGAAGATTTCTTCTTTTTCCAAGAGAAAACAGTATCCTGGCATGTTTGGTTTCTGTGCAAGAGCCCCAGTAAATGAGGAGTGTGAATTAATAGCAGAAAAGATCCTGTGTAGACTGTTCATAGAATCATTAGGGATNCAGTCTGTTCCAATGCTGTTACCCTCACCATGAGGAAGTTCCTGCTGATACTGATATGGAACCTCCCGTGTTCCAGCTGGCACCCATTGCCCCTTGTCCTATCCCCAGATGACCTTGAGAAGAGCCTGGCTCCATCCTCCTGATACCCACCCCTTGGTCTCCTCTTCTCCAAGCTCAAGAGACCCAGCTCCTTCAGCCTTTCCTCATTAGGGAGGTGTTCTACTTCCTTCATCATCTTTGTTGCTCTACAGTGGACACCCTCTAGCAGCTCTTCTGGAACTGAGGGGCCCAGAGCAGGACATACTCCAGATGCTCTGAAGACAGTCAAAGCTTGGAGGTTTACTAAGTGCCTTGTTTTGGGCAAGATGTGTTATTTCTTACATGGTCGTAAGGTTTGGACTTTAGGCAGGATTTGCTTATCTGCTCCCAGTTAGGTCTGCTGGCATCTTGGCCGGGTGCTGGGACTCTGGTCCGAGCTTGAGTTCCCCATTTCATTACACAGTCAGTGCTGTCTTTGGAGAAGCATTGGGATTGAGGGAGAATATAATGTTTCATGAAAAGCAGGTGACTGCACTCGATGATTGACTCGTCCCTTTTGGCCATCAGTAGAGCTTTTCTGTGACACTCAGAGAACGCTAGCATAGAATAAAATCAGCCTTGTCCTTTCGTAGCTGCTGCAAAATTGCCAGGAGCCTTCCTGAAAAGAAACAGAATGTCCCCATCCACCTCGTGTTGCAGTTTTAACCTCTAGATTTATGTTGTCAGAGCTGTACTTAACTTTTCTGGGGCTTAATGAGATTATTTGCTGTTGTTAATGATGTCTATTAATATCCCTTAGAGGATTTAGGGAGGTTCCAAGTTCTTGTACCTTAAGGTCTGGCATCTGATCAACAATAACTCGCTGCTGTTTTACTGTAAAACTAGCAAACACAGGAAGTAATAAATTCTGCATCTGAAATGTCACGTTAGACAGCTAAAGTTCACCTTGGCAATGGAGTGCACGTGCGTTGCACCGTCCTTCAAAGTGCAGTGCAGAGTCACTTGTTGCAAAGCAAAACCGGTATGTAGTGAGGCTGTGAGTAAGCAAGGACCCTTCTCTCTTCCTGATTAACTGGGTGGTGTATTCTGCATCCTGGGTGCCTGGCAGGAGTTCCAAACTACTGTTCAAAATGTAAAAACAACATTGCTTCCTCACTTGGAGGGCAGGTAACAGAAATGGGGTAATTAACAGTGGCTCTGAACACTGCTGTTCTCACCGCAGTTTCAAACAGACACAACTTTCATAGAATCATAGAATCATTAGGGATCAGGAGACACCTTGAAAGTTCATCTAGTCCCCAACTGGTCCCTTCTGATTCCTAAGGATTCTATGAATTCCAACTTCTATCTGCAGCCATGCCACCCTGGAAAAATCCTGATCCTACTCTCAGAAGCTAAGCAGTGTCAGGCCCAGTTTGTACTTGGACAGGTAGACCATCTGGGATGCTGAGTGCTTTAGGCTTACCTCCCTCTGGTGTGTGTATGGGGGGGGAGGTCGAGTTTGGATGATCTTTCAAGATCCCTTCCAGCCCGTAACACTCAGTGAGTTATGCATTCTGACATGATGCTTTTCCAAAGACAGTCTCACTTACAAACTTTCCAACGTGTTAAAGGCCTAATGTGGATTTGGAGAGAAACAAGGCAAATGGACTTGTTGGAAATCGCTCTGGAAATGACTGTGATTTAACTAAATGAAATGGACTGTTCTTGGAGCTTTCAGCCGACCTGGTCAGCAGAGAAAGAATGTTGAGATAAAGAAACTACTGCACTAAAACTGCTTCAAAAACCCAAACAACAAACTTCATGTGAACTGTGTTGGTCTTGAAATGATGACTTCTTGACTCATCTCTTCTGAACTTAGGTACTGTGCAGCCCAAGTGTTAGCCAGCGTGGCTGACATGTCACAAAGAGAATCTGCTGTGGCATGTCTACCCAAGAGAACCAGGGAGAGCGTTTACTGGTGTTGTCCCTTCCCTCCCTCTTTCATTTCAATGCATTGGTGGGGACCATGCATAACACGTGCTCTGTCTTGCTCAGGCAGAGACAGCTTCAGGTTAACCGGATCCCCTAGTGACGTGCAGTGACAGCTCACTGTTAGATCTGTCGGCCTTCTTCCCCAGAGCTGATCTTGACCTGATTTATCAGTGCCATCATTCCACACAAAACCAGATGTCAACGATCTGTATTGACTGTGAATTAAATTTTTATTAAAATGGATTGCTCCAGTTTGTGGTGAAACAAACGGCCCCTGTCCCTTGTTCAAGCTAGGAAAAAAAAAGTACCATCTGGCTGATAAAGCTGATTTTCCAAAGCATTAGGGAAAGTGTCTGTTTACAGAGGAGCTTTGGAAGACAAAAAAGTGCGTGTGCTGCTACTTCTGCAAGTTATGCTGATGGATATGATGATGCTCAGAAGAGTTTGGAGGGATGGGGGTTGTTTATGGGGTGCAGTGCCTTCTACTGCAGCTATGAGAAGGGCCATGCTATGAACCTTGTGAGCACTGTACTTCTATTCTACTCTTCTTGCATTCCGGCAACACTGCCTTTTGTAACCATAAAGCATAATTATAGAATCCTTAGGAATCGGAAGGGACCTCAAAAGATCATCCAGTCCAATCCTCCTGCCACAGCAGGATCACCTAAACTGAGTTGCACAGGAACACATCCAGATGGGTCTGGAACATCTTCAGGGAAGGAGACTACACACTCCCCCTGGGCAGACTGTTCCAGGGCTCCAGTACCCCCCTGGGAAGAAGTTCCTGTTGATATTGATATGGAACCTCCTCTGTTCCAGCAGGCACCCACTGCCTCTCCTGCTATCACCAGATGACCTTGAGAAGAGCCTGACTCTATCCTCCTGATGCCCACCCCTCACAGTTCTACACACATGAATGAGGTCACCACTCAGCCTCCTCCAAGTTCAAGAGACCCAGCTCCCTCAGCCTTTCCTCATCAGGGAGCTGCTTTACTTCCTTCATCATCTACACTGCTCTACGCTGGACACCCTCCAGCAGCTCTGTGTCCTTCTGGAACTGAGGGGCCTAGAACTGGACACAATACTCCAGATGTGGTCTCAGTAGTGCAGAATAGAGGGGGAGAAGAACCTCCCTTGATCTGCTAACCACCCCCCTTCTGATTCTCCCCAGGATGCTGTTGGCCCTCTTGGCCACAAGAGCACATTGCTGGCTCAGAGTCATCCTGCTGTCCACTGGGACCCCCAGGTCCTCCCTTTCTCCTCCACTGCTTTCCAACAGGTCAGTCCTCAACCTATCCTGGTCCCTGGGGTTGTTCTTGTCCAGATTATCCCCACAACTTTGCTGATACTGTTAGTAATTCTCAAGCAAAACGACTCGAGCATAACTGAACCAAGAGCTTGCTTTCTCCTAAAATTGCAAGGGCAGGCCATGTTAAAAACGATCTAAATATTAAATGAGGAGGGGAATCCATTGGAGCAGAGCCCAGATTCTGAAAGTAAATCATTGAAGACTATAACGTGGTTTCCTCAATGAGTATTAATCCAAAACTTGTATAGCAGATATGGTGATGAGCAATAGGAATTCAGATAAAGATCAGGAGTCCAATTTCCTCACATCTTTCTAGGAAATATGAGATCTGGTGTTGCATAGCAACAGTTGAAGGTATAGCAATATTTGCTCCTGAAAATGTTTAGCACCTTGGGAAGCATTAGGTGGTTGATGAGATGGCATTTCCTTGCTACCTGTTAGTGTCTCTTAGGGTATCAGTTTGAATTCCATCTTGACTGTAGTAGCTGAGGACCATTAACATCTGTGTAACCAGTTAGAGATGTGTGAGTTGAGTTACTGGCCTCAGTGCAGTTTCCTGAGAGTCCACGACACTTGAGAAACTGTTCATGTAACTAGCAAGGTGGTTGGTGTGCTCTGAAGGTGAAGCACATACAGCTGGGTGTGGAGACAGGATCATCTGCTTAGAGCACCCATGCCCCACTGCAGAGTTCCCTGCTCTGATATTACAGCCAAACAGAGGAGGTTCTACTCTTTCTGGCTTCTGACATAGAAGTTGAACTTGATGACTTTGAAAGGTCCCTTCCAACCCAGAATGTTCTCTGTTTCTATTGCTTTTTTTCTACAGCTTTGTGGTAAACTGGTGCTGAGATCCTGGACCAGGTTCCCCAGGGAGGTTGTGGCTGCCTCCAGCTCCCTGGAAGTGTTCAAGGTCAG
>VZRI01007546.1:25403-46568 GCA_013397515.1 Upupa epops
AGGAAAAGGTTTTTCATGGAGGGAATGATCCGGTTTTGGAATGGGCTGCCCATGGAGGTGGTTGGGTCACCATCTCTGGAAGTGTTAAAGGTTAGGCTGGATGAAGTGCTGAGTGGCATGAGCTAGATGTTAGATGTTTAGGTTTACTTGGTTGGTCTTTTCCAGCCTCATCGTTTCTGTGATACTGTGAAACACTGGTAGAGATTGTCCAGATAGGTGGTGAAGACCCCACCTCTTGGGACATTCAAGGTCAGGCTGGATGAGACGCGGAGCAATCTGATCTAGTTGAAGATGTCTGTGCTCACTACAGGGGAGGTTGGAGTAGATGACCTTTCAAGTTCCTTTCCAACCCAATATGTTCTATGATCCTATGGCTTTTCCTAAAGGCGAGAATTAATGGCTATGACATTTGACTGTTGAGCCTATAGAAGGGTTGAGGAAAGGTGTTTGCTAGTGAGGTCATTCGTGTTAGCTAAGTAAATAAAGAAGAAGAAAGATCATTGCACATCAGTCATACAGCCAATTCTTGGGTAGTTTGGAGTTTTGAAGGTCTGTGTTAGAAAAAATTTGCCTGTTCTAGGGCTCCCCTTTATTGTTACAGCAGGAAAACAATTTCATTGGCATCACAGAAACACGGTAAGGTGATATGTGTGACTGGAGCACTGTATTGGATGGCTATGAACCCTGCAGAAGGGATAGGCTGGGAAGGAGGGGTAGTGGAGTGGTTGTGTTTATTTATGACTGTTTGTTTGCCGTCCTGACCATAACGATGGCGGTGATAGTGTTGAGTGTTTGTTTCATCAGAAAGGACGATCGGGCAGATATCTTGGTGAGAGTCTGTTATAAACTACCCAGCCAGGAATTAAAGGCAGATGAAATATTCTTTAAGCAGTTGGGAGGAGTCTCACTGTTGCTACTGCTCTTTTTTCTCTTGGGGGACTTCAGCTTAACAGATGTCTGCTGGAAATGAAATATATAGCGAGCACACAGTGCACGGGGTTCCTGGAGTGTGTGCAAGAGAACTTCCTAACACAGCTGGTGAGTAGGACAACCAGGTGTCTTGGTTTAAGATAACCAGGTGCCTTGTTTGAAGATAACCAGGACCAGTTTGATTTGCATTTGCCCTGGGGTGCCTGCCCACCCTAAGTGCATCGGGTTCCCTCTGTCCTGGGAACTGAGCCCACTGGTTTTGCCCACTCTTGTCATAGTAGGTAGTATGGGTTCATGCTTTGAACTTGTGCTGAAAACAGTGTTGATAACAGAGATGTTTTTGTTATTGCTGAGCAGAACTTAGACAGAGTCACTGCCTTTTCTGCTTCTCATCAGTGAGCAGGATGGGTGTGCACAAGAAATTGGGAGGGGACTGTAACGGTTTAGGGAGAGGGTCTAAATCAGCCAGGACAGCTGATCCCAACTGACCGAAGAGATATCCCACATGACATCATGCTCAGCATATAAAGCTGGGGAAGAAGAGCAGCTGTTCAGAAGGATGCTGTTTTTCTTCTCTAGTAACTGTTCTGTGTGATGGAGCCCAGCTTTCCTGGAGATGGCTGAACAACAGCCTTCTTATGGGAAGTGCTGAATGAATTTCTTGTTTTGCTTGGCTTGTGCACACGGCTTTTGCTTTACCCATTAAATCCTCATTCTCAACCCACGACTCCTCTCAGTCTTACCCTCCCCATTCTCCTTTTCCAATCCTGCTGGGGAAATCAGCAAGTGGCTGAATGGTGCTCAGTTGCCAGCTGGGCTAAACAATGATGCACTCATAATAAAAAAATCTTAGACATGCATGGCAAGGCTTGGAGTGAAGTACTGTTGGTTGGCTTCTACTGTACTTCATCTGTGTTTTCATAAAGTAGCCTACCTTTGAGTTCATATTTGAATGCAGCTATTTTAAGGTCATATTTTTTAAACTCCATATATATTTTGTTTTTCGATCTCTTTTATATCTGCAGGAGTTCTTGTTTGCCCAGTGCCTAGCAGGTCTGATCGCATGCCTCTGTCTATTGATGAAAACTTAAGTATTCTATATAATTATACATAACTTCATAAAACTTATGAAACAGTCTGCTGGGGGGTCGGCGACACCACCCAGCTTGGTGTCATCAGCCAACTTGCTGACAGTGCCCCCTGATCCCTCATCCAAGTCAGTAATGAATAGATTGAAGGGGGCTGGTCCCAGTACCCATCCTTGGGGGACTCCACTACATACAGGCCTCCAACTAGCCTCCTACAAAAACCCAACCAACTTCTTAGTGCCTTAAGGTAACTTTAGAGCTTTAGCATAGTTTATTTCATACATTCTAAAAAAATGGCTGCAGTGAGGTGGTAGCTGTCCCTTTTCATTTTGCTTGACTTGTCATAGGATTTGATCACAGAAAGAAATGAAGCTGTGATTTCTCCTGCTTTGCAGTGTGTGCTTATATTGGGTTTGGTATGTTCTACTTTGACTGCTCATGTACCAGATGGAAAATGCACTCAACCCGGCGGGTTTTATAGAAAATTCATATAATTTGAGTCCTAGTCTCAGAAAGCTCAGAAGGTAAATAGTGGGCTTGTTGTGAACAGGTTTGGTTAGTAATTAGCTCAAACCACCTCTCTCCTCGTTAATAAAAAAGCCCAAACAACTGAGACCGACAAGAATCTGTGTGTAATTTTGTGGATTTTTAGGAAACTACACAGTTTATCTTTTATTAAGGTCTTGTTAATGAGGGACAAAGAATTTTATAGGCTATGGGATGTGTTTTGGGGTCCAGCACTGTGAAACCAGAAGGATGTGTAGGTGTGCTGTATTTGCATCGTGAAGGAACGTGTTGGACCCAGTGAGGTTGGTTTCTTGCCTAGGAAGCAGTGTGTGCAGAACGCACTGATGAAGGTGATAGAACATTCTGGAATATTCTTGATTTGATGATGCTGTTTCACATCATTAGATATTTTCTTGAACTATTGAAATGACTGAAGAGTAGGGGAAAGCTTTGAACGGGAGAGGTTTAAGTCCTAAAAATACACATCCATGAGCTCTCCCTTGTGTTTCTCAGTACAGCTCTCCCTGCCTTCTTGAGGAAGTGCTCGCCACCAGTGCAGTGGTTACAGCTCGTAGGGCCAGTGTGTACAGACCAGTGTTCGTGTGAAGGTTAAACTTGGATTGTGTTTTGAAGGATATCTCAGAACAGCACTGGGTTGTGCATGGGTTTTGGTCTTGCTCTTCTCTCAAGGACCATAGAAAGAGGGAAGGCTGAGAAAACAATCCTTGCTTTGGAGTCTACACAATCCTACTGTTTGTTCAGCCAGTTTGTGGGGGATGCAAAGGAAGTAAAGCAGCGTGAGACTAGTACAGGGTAGTCTAGATCTGTACTGGTTCCTGACAGTGGGAGTGCTCCAGTGTTGTGGAGACCGAAGATGACATTTGTAATCTGTATGAAAGCAGATTTTCTCTGAACAAAATCCATTTCCAAAGTGATTCCTGGATTTGCTCAGGTGTCACTGGTAGTCTGGGCTTCTGTGTCCAGTTCTGNTCCTCAGAACAAGCTGGATGCTTTCAGCACTGGGCTGTGCATGGGTTTTGGTCTTGGTCTTCTCTCAAGGACCATCGAAAGAGGGAAGGCTGAGAAAACAATCCTTGCTTTGGAGTCTACACAATCCTACTGTTTGTTCAGCCAGTTTGTGGGGGATGCAAAGGAAGTAAAGCAGCGTGAGACTAGTACAGGGTAGTCTAGATCTGTACTGGTTCCTGACAGTGGGAGTGCTCCAGTGTTGTGGAGACCGAAGATGACATTTGTAATCTGTATGAAAGCAGATTTTCTCTGAACAAAATCCATTTCCAAAGTGATTCCTGGATTTGCTCAGGTGCTGCTGGTAGTCTGGGCTTCTGTGTCCAGTTCTGCACTCAAAATAGATTTCTATGGATGCAAAGGAGAGGCAATTATTTTGGAGTCCTTGAGCATTAATAGGGAACTTAGAGAAAGACGAGAACCTTCCAGGACCCAGTGTTATTGTGAAACCCAGGTGAAGTGACGGGACATCACAGGGGCTTTATTATCGAGGCTTGATATCATGTGGGACTTGGCAGGCGACTGACAATGCACACGAGAGAGCTGAAATTTCCTCCGTGTGAAAATCCTGAGGCAAGTGGTAGGCAGGGTATCAAACTGACAGACTGAATGATAAAAGGAAGTGAGTAGGTGCCTGTTTCTAAACAACGGCGACATATAAATGGCAGCGCACGGGGGAGTCAGTCAGTGGGACGATAAAAGGCTGCGAGTGGAAAAATTGGCAGAAGGAGAGAAAAAGATGTGTGAGAGACATGTAGAGGAAGGAGCTGCTTGCTCTTGTGAAGTTTCTGTGTAGGTTTGGCACCAGCAGAAGGAGAGGAGGTGAGAAGGGTGTGTGGGCCCTTTTGGATCCAGAAGTGCTTAAGTTCTTGTTCTGAATATACTGACACCTGACCTTAAAGCCTGTGACATTTATGTTTCTCTAATCCTGGCCTTCAGCATCACGTACTTTATCCTTCATACATCTACTTCTTGGAGAGCAGTGTAGGAGAAAGGGACTTGGGGGTCCTAGTGGCCAGCAGGATGACTGAGCCAGCAATGTGCTCTTGTGGCCAAGACAGCTGACAGCATCTGGGGGTGGGGGGGGGAGGATCAGAAGGCGGGTGGTTAGCAGATCGAGAGAGGTTCTTCTCCCCCTCTACTCTGCACTGGTGAGACTGCATCTGGAGTATTGTGTCCAGTTTTGGGCCCCTCAGTTCAACAAGGATACAGAGCTGCTGGAGGGTGTCCAGTGTAGAGCAACAAAGATGATGAAGGTCTGGAGATGTTCTAGACCTGCCTAGATGTGTTCCAGTGTGACTTGGTCTATGTGATCCTGTTGTGGCAGGGGGATTGGACTGGATGATCTCTCGAGGTCCCTTCCAATCCCTAAGGATTCTATGATTTACATAGTTTTCCCTCAGGTTGCCATTGGCTGCAAAACAGCACTTCATCTGGGTTGCCTGTGCTGGTAAATACTCCTGCTTGCTTTAACTGTAAAAGGGGAAAAAAGGGGGAAAAGACATTGTTAAAAATGTGCCTTCGTTTTAGCAACATGACTTTCTGTCTCTGTAGGCAGCTACAGAACAAGGCTGTTGTGTGAGCATAGGCAGGACTCATCCCATCCACTGAACAGGCAGAACAGAGGCAGATGGCTTTGTCATTGCTCTGACCTCCGACATCAGTGACTGCCTTCAAACGAGGATTCTGTTAGCAGATGTTGCAAGTAATTCCCTGCATTTAACACACTTCTTGTGGGATTCTTGGGAGCATCCAGTTTATTTAAAAGTACTGCAATTGCAGGAGTGGGTATGGGAACAGCAAAGGAAGATGTGATCCAGGATGCTATTAGTCCGCTGAGCAGAACTGCTTGCTGGCTCCTTATGTTGATCAAGAACTTGCACCATTCCTCAGGAGTGCTCAGTGAAGTCTTCCTTCTTTGCCACCTCTGTTTCCATTTTGGTGAACAACTGATTGTATCATCGAACATGAGAAAATCAGAAACACGTAGCACTTTGAGGTGGAGATGGAGCTCAGGGCTGTGCTTGGAGGGATCACTGGCAGTCACGGATGCACAAGACAGAATACTAGGGAGCTCTGTGCTGGCAGCGTTGGAGCCATTTGTGTTGGCAGTGCAGAGTGAGCACAGCTGCTTGTATACATGCCCAGCAGTGTTCTGAGCTGCATTGGACAGTGACCATGGAGAAGGGCAAAGCATGAACTACTTCAGATGAGGTTTGGCACTCAGTAATGTCTTACCTCTTAATTGTAGATGGTGGGCCAGCTACTTTTTACAGTCTGAAAGTGAGGATCTGCTGCTCCTGGCATGGAACAAATTAGTTAATTTCCTAACTCAGAAATGTCTGCCTGGTGCTGGAGTTTTTCCTGCTTCTCTAATCCTTTGACTAGCTGAGTCAAATGCCATGAGCAAGGGTAGAGCACATCCTACAGCTAAAGGGCCAAGGCACCATCAGGAATTGTTTCCATCACTTTACATGCAGAGCAATTGCTTTTCTTCAGGATGTTGGTTGCCTGTGAGATGGAAATCATTAAAAGTCTCACTTAGAAACTTAGGAGCTCTCAGATCTCCACGATATACACTCTGTCTTTCCTAATGCACTTCATTACATGCACTGAATGAGTTTAAATTTTTCTTTCCAGATTTGAGTGCTCTGTTCCTGCTCCCTTCAAGAGGTCTCTGTATGCACGGGACTTTAGCACTTGCTAGAGCACCAAGTACTTGGTGTTTTGTTGGCTTATTTCAGCGGGAGCACTTCGGTCACCATTGGGAATGTGTGTACATACCCTTTTGTTTTTTAAAGTGACTGCATTATTTTAATGAACTTTGCTTCCTTCAGGAGTAGCTTGATCAGATGGAATGTATTTTACCCCTTTCAAGGTCATATTTTATCTTATTTCATAGAATCATTAGGGATAGGAAGGGACCTCAAAAGATCATCCAGTCCAATCCCCCTGCCACAGCAGGATCACCCAGACCAAGTTGCACAGGAACACATCCATGCGGGTCTGGAACATCTCCAGAGAAGGAGACTCCACAACCCCCTGGGCAGCCTGTGCCAGTGCTCTGGGACCCTCCCTGGGAAGAAGTTCCTGCTGATATTGATAGGGAACCTCCTCTGTTCCAACTGGCACCCAATGCCCCTTGTCCTATCCCTAGATGACCTTGAGCAGAGCCTGGCTCCATCCTCCTGACACCCAACCCTCACAGATTTATTTGACGCTGCTGTTCTAATAACCATAGAACTGTGTAAAAAATACCAGCTGAAAACTTTACTAAATATTTGTATTTATGCTGCTGTAAATATTTAATATCATTTTCTTTCTGTGAATGAGGAAACACTCATGACACTGGTTTTCTAGGTACAGGATTGGTTACTACTCTGTCTTTCTGTAGATCCCAAGCACGATTTCATGTTAGCAGTTACTCTGTGAAGAAATACAATAACTTTTAAATTCCTTGGAATATATTTGTGAGGTTTATTGTTCCCTTTCCCTTTTAAAGTTTTCTGGGAAACTTTGAAAACATTTTGGGCAAACACCCTGTGACAGCATTTTTCCAGTAAAAGGTCTGGATTTCATTTATAAAGAAAGAACTGTGACAGCTTGATTAATGAGACAACAAATAACTTTTTTATTCTAGGAGAGGTGGTTGGTTCAGTCCCTTTTTAGCTGATACTGCCCATTATCTGGCCTGTGCTGTAGGCTCCTCTCTGTGAAGTCACACTGCCAGGAAACTGCAGGATGTCTCTACGTGCCAATGGCCATTTCCAAAGGAGTGCAACTCTGAAACCACTCAACTGCTACCAGCCTCAGCCTGGCTGGGATGTTACTGGTGGAGTCTGAGATACATGTGCCAGCAAGGTACAAAGTAGTTTGGAGCTTAATTTGAAAATATACGTTCAGTGTCAGCTGAAGTCTTTGCCTTGTAGCCCAACGTAAAAGGGAGTGTGTGATTATAGCGAGGTAGGGATGCTGGCACTGGAGTGCGTTGGCTATTCAAATAGAGTTCTGTGGGTGGTATTGTTTATTCACTATGCTCACACTGATCCCTTGCAACAACTAGGAAGTAAAAGCAGTGTTGACTAAGGTTCCTTTCTGCATATGATAACCTTCTGTATTTACTGAAGGAAATGTAGTAGGGACAGGCAGTATGTTTATCGTACGAGTGTATTTTATTCACAGATTCATTTTGGTAAACTTATTCACAAATGTTTGTGAATTAAGACACTATAAAAAGTCTGGGCAGGTAAATTACCCTCCATTAAATGGCAACTTTTTCTTTCCCCATGCATTTCCTTATAAATTCTATGCTTTTCTGTGTATCCTGAGAGTATCTTTCTTCCCGGTGGAATGTTCCACCCTAGATTACAGCAGCATGTGCAGGGTATAACCCAGCACCGGCTCCACTCCACACTAATTGCTTATCCAGGGAAATTTAACAAGTGTGATGGACTTTGTTGGTGGATGTTGATGGGGCAGAGAGGGAAATGTAGGCTTTTAGTACTTCTAGAAAAAGCTTCTATAAAATTCTTCATGATTCATAGGTGAGTAAACAATCAGCTGTAATTTTCTTCTTCCTGTTAGGAGAATGATAATCAAATGAAGTAGTGTCCTGCTATGGAATAATTCAGCCTGATGCCTTGCAAAAATTACTGATGTAGTTATTAGCAGTTCAATTTTGGGACTAAGAAGGTGCTAGAAAGTCAGTATAAAACCATTAACAACAGATAATTATTTAGTGTTTTCTGCAACCTTACGAGATCTGTGTAGTGCTGTGTAATTTAGTTGTAATTGTGTTAAATATCTTGATGCTGTCATAAGACTTTTCAGTGAGCAGGGATAAAAAGCTAAGAAAGAAGAGACAAATTTATGTGGTGGTAGGTGCCAGCAGTTCAATATAGGAGCATGGTAGGAAAACACCACGCATTTAAAAGCAATACATTCAAAATTCCACTTCTAGCCTCCTCTGTTCCAGCTGGCACCCATTGCCCCTTGTCCTATCACCCAATGAGCTTGAGAAGAGCCTGGCTCCATCCTCCTGACACCCACCCCTCACAGATTTATAGACATTCATGAGGTCATCTCTCTGCCTTCTCTTCTGCAAGCTCAAGAGACCCAGCTCCCTCAGCCTTTCCTCATAAAAAGCCCCGTATACAAAGACCTATGGAGATCAATCAGAATGTTCTTACATAACTGAGCCAAATCCTCAATGTCCAAACCCGTAAGAGAGAAAAGAGAATTCCATCTGTTCCCGGTTCTGTGGAAGTGTGGTGTCCGTGAAGTTCATACTTGCATCTCTTAGTGTCAGCCAGCACTTTATAGTCTGTTTCTCTGTTCCCATGTGCCTCCATGCCAGTGCTCCGTTTCTAAAATGCCCATTCCTACAGCCATAAACAAGGGGAGAACTCTCCATTTCAACAAGCCGTGGAATGTGGACAATACCATCCTTCTACCAATCCCCAAGGAGCTATGCTGTCTCTCTGTATTCCCCATGTTTCCAGGGCAAGAGGGCTACTGAGTCCAGGACTCAGTGACACTCATGGACATGAAGTGAAGCAAAATGAAGGCAGAGGAGCCAGAAACCCAAAATTGAAGCTCCACACACCTTCTGCTGTCCCACCCCCCCTCTGTTCACATAAATTAAGCTTGGAGTTTCGAAGATAAACCACCAAAATGTCAAACCATGGCATCTCCCATCCCACGTTGTGGTTTGTGTATTTTTATTGCAGTGCTTTGAACTAACACACCCGAAGCCACAGAAATGCGCTGGAAGGAGCAGTCAGCAGCAGGTCTGTAGGGAGGGGTGTGTGTGTGGTGCAGGTTGGGTTTTTTCCTAGACAAACCCTAGAAAAAAGTTATGAGGCCAAACTTACCATAATGTGGCCTCCTTTTCAGGGCAATTCCACGGGGATCACCACTTTCTAAAAGTGGAACTGGAGCAAACTGGTGCTGTTTGACAACTTCAGCTTCCTTATTCTCATCTGTAATTTTTATTCTGTCTCTATCATCATAATTTCAGGCCCTGAATAAATGAAGATGAATGTTTTTTCTGACTCAGTTGAATGTCAGAGTGGGGTTAATTCTCTGCTGAAATACAGTAACAGGCACCAAAGAAGGTGCTTTGCCTTGAACCATCCCATCCTGGGGTTTCCTGGAGAATTTCAGGCATTCCCATCAGTCTGCTTAAAAGCCTTTTTTGAACTCTCTGCAGAAAATACACCAATCATTTTCAGGAAAACGGATTTGAACTCTGAGGGAGCTAATTTTGGGGCCCTCCATGGGCTTTATCGTAACCCTTCCGCAATGTGTGAGCTGGGCTGACTGTCTCCACTGAGGTGCTGTGGTGGAAAACCACCAGCGTTCTGCCGATTGCAGAGTTCCTAGACTGGAGAGCTCTTATTTCAGGAAGGTAAATGGCATCAGCTGCTCTGATGTTTGACTACACCCCAGGGTGTATTGTGCTTGATTTACCATGAATTCCAGGGTTTGAGCCCGGAGGTGACAGGTTATGTATTATAACAGTAATGCCTGCATGTCCGAGCAGTCGCCAACCTTCTAATGGGTGGAAAGCAACAACTTGCTGATAAACACTCTTTAATCATCCAGAATTGGAGAATCCAAACAGGCCTTCACATCACTGAGCTAGATAATAAAATGAGTTACCATTTGTCATGGGGCCTTGTAAGAGGTTCAGCCAAATCCTTTGGCAGCTTCCCCGAGCTTATTGAGATGTGAGTTTGGGTAAATAATGAGGCCATTAAAACAGCTGGCTTTGGTAAATAGGCTTGGACTGCGTTCTCACAAGTTAAAATGAATGGGAAGATAAGTACAAACATGCAAGGAAGGTTTTTTTGATTTGGAAAGGGCAGACTGCATGAATCTGATTCCTTAGTTTATCTAAGTCTGCTGGGCTGTGTTGCTCAGATACAGAAGTGGCTGGAATATAGAAGTCTTTCTGTTTTCTTTTCCCCTCTTTCTTTCTATTTCCCCCCTCAATTTAGAAATCATACATAGCTGGAATGCATATCTGAAGCCAAGAGAGACATTCTGGAGAGCAAAGCATAGTAGTGGAGTGACATTTCAAATAGAAATGAAAAAGAACATATAGAAAAATATTGGGGGGAAACTTTGTAATGAGAGTATCAAGGACAAAACATAGATCTGCTTGTAGCATGGAATTGTACACATACATTTAGAAAGAGCTAAATATGGTGCTGGAGGGCTTGGTTGGAGAGTTTCTCTTTATCCAGTTGCCATAGTTGTCTTGCTGCTGTGGCAGCCCCAAGGCTTGCCTGGGCTTCAGCAAGATGCGGCTTTGTGTTAGCTCAGGCTGGAAGTTGGCCATGAGGTCTATGTTTGGACTAGTAAGCAGGATCAGCAAAGCAGGATCAACAGCTGGAGAGGGCTCAGTACGGGCCGTTCATGACTAGTGCTAGCCCTAGTGGCTGACCAGTTTTTCCTACTGAAGGAGTTCATTTTGTTTGGGAGGTGGAAGGGCAGCACCAGTAGGTGCAAATCTTCACAACCTTTAGAGACAGCTGAGCTCTGCCCCGAACTGATGCATAGAATTACAGAGCCAGAGGATCATTAGAGATGGGAAGGGATCTCAAAAGATCATCCAGTCCAGTCCCCCTGCCACAGCAGGATCACCCAGACCAAGTCGCATAGGAACACATCCAGGTGGGTCTGGAACATCTCCAGAGAAGGAGACTCCACAACCCTCTGGGCATAGAGAACAGATACAGCATAGACCTGCTGTCCTGGTCCATGGAATGGTCTGGTTTGCTGGTGTGATGCTCTTATGTGCTCCAGAATAGCACTGAACAAATCTGCTGAGGTTTCCTTTCAGTGTCAGCCCTATTCTTGTGGATATGGGGATTTTTTATTGATTTAAACAAGAATTGTTCTTCCATCGATTGGGTGTTTAGGTATTGGTAGGTGTGGGTATGGTTGAGCTCGATGTAGGTCCTTTCCAACCATGTTTATTCTGTGATTCTGTAATTAATTGAGGCTGTGATTTTATTAGCATTAATGGATTTTAATTGTTTATATCTTCTCATATTATATTGTGAATAGTCTGGTGGTACAGCAAGAAGGAAACATAGCATGATATTTTGAGAAAATTAAATCCTTTATAGGGTAACACACAAAGGATTTTAAAAAGCATCCTGTATTTCTGTTTAATCTACTCCCTCTTAGGGATGAGAATCCTCTTTTGCACCAAGTTCTATTACATACCTCTTGGCTGTCTCTTCCATCCAGAAACTGAATCTCTTAATCACTGTAATCTCTTTTCCTTGTTCTCAGTGTCCTTTAACTCTTATCTGAAAATCTATTCACCTAGAAGTCCTCTGCTCCCTTCTGCTTTTCACTTGCTGGTTCAGTGGATGTTCTGGAGTGGAGATTGTCCTCTGCTTCCACCCCAGCCATGGTGCCAGGGTCTGTCTGTACAAGATGCATTTCCCACTACATGGGATGCAAAGTGGACGAGTTTAAAAGCAGATCATAGATCAATCACCCTGTGAAACCAGTTTTTCTCTCAGGGTTTTCTAAACTACCTTCTTTTTTTAAACTTTCATTTTTGTGCCCCTTGCCCAGTCTCTGAGCACTACTGGAAACATCCTCCTCACACCCACCCTTCAGATAGTTATAGGTATATGTCTCCTCTCAAGGCTAAACAGTCCCAGCTCTCCCAACCTTTCCTCACAAGAGAGATGCTCCAGGCCCTCCATCACCCTTGCTGCCCTCTGCTGGATCCTATCCAGTAGTTCTCTCTCTCTCGAACTGTACACAGTACTCCCTATGTCGTCTCACAGTAGAGTGAGAAGACCACACTTCATCTACTGGCCACACGCTTCTTCATGCGCCCCAGAATGCCACTGGCCTTCTTGGCAACAAGGGATCACTGCTGCCTTATGGCCAATTTGTTGTCTGCCAGGACTCCGAAACCTTTCTCCTCAGGGCCACTCTCCAACAGACCTGCCCCTAATCTACTGCTGCATGGGGTTGTTCCTCCAAGGATGCAGCACTCTACACTTGCTCCTGGTGAGCCTCATGACGTTCCCCTTTGCTCAGCTCTCAAAGCCTGCCAAGGTCACTCTGTATGTGGTGGCCTTCTGGTGTGTCGGTCACTCCTCCCAGCTTTGCATCATAGAATCTTTAGGGATCAGAAGGGACCTCGAATGATCATCCCGTCCAAGCCCCCTGCCACAGCAGTATCACCCAGACCAAGTCCAGGCGGGTTTACCCGGTGATTGCTGGTGGTGAGCTAGGAGTTTATGAGAGAAGGGAAACTTGGTATCAACATCTATACTTAGCTTTTACTGGGAAAAGCTCAGTTTGTTAGTCACCCCTGGGCAGGGAGGGTATCTGATGTCAGCCGAGTCTACTGGGAGCTTCCTGCAGCAGCATCTTTTGGAGTGCACTGCCCAGGTAACTGCTTGTAGTTCAGTAGTTGGCTGGAAGAGGTGAAACTGAATTAAACCCAAATAATTGAAAAATTATCCTAATTCAGAGCTGTCACTATTTTACTTTGTTTGCCTGAGGGTACCGGAGCACTGGAACAGGCTGCCCAGGGGGGTTGTGGAGGCTCCTTCTCTGGAGACGTTCCAGACCCGCCTGGCTGTGTTCCTGTGTGACTTGGTCTGGGTGATCCTGCTGTGGCAGGGGAATTGGACTGGATGATCTTTTGAGATCCCTTCCGATCCCTAAGGATTCTATAATTCTATGACATCAGACCTGCAATATTTGTAATAATAACATCTGTAGTGCTGTGCTAAGCTGTATTTTGCTGTGTGCTACCTATTTCTTTTATACTGAAATAAGGATGAAGACCTGTTTTGCGAGGGTTTTTCAAAGCAGTTGTTAGTGTCACTATTCGGAGCTTTGTTTTCTGACATAAAAGTCTCAGCAAACTGTTGTTCATGAGATTTAATTTGCTTCTTCCTGCCTCTCCAATCAATGTCATATGAACCCAAGTGTAAATGTTTTTACAATTTGCAAACAATTTGTAGCATCCTTAAAAAAGTGGCTTTTCCTGCCGCACGCAACCACTTGCCGTTCCCTATGGAAGGCTAAATTAATCCCTTCTTTGTGCACTGTGATGCCTCATAGCCCATTGTGAGCGTCTGCAGGATGGAGAAGGTCTGTCAAAACAGAGTTTTGTCTCAAAAGGCTCAGAGCTTTCTGCTTCCGTCGTGTTCTCCCGGTAAAACGTTCGTCTAGGCTGTCCCTGGCCGCGTGTCCCAACCGCAGGCAGCAAATTGGGCTGTGCTCTGTGGTTTTTAATCTGGAGTCAGAAGGTTCCTGTCTAAAAGAGTCACATTCTTCGGCGTTTATTAGTCCCTTATGAGCATGCAATAAGAAACTTATGCTTAGTTTTTACTGAGTGCCTCTTGCTATAGATGTAAACTTACTTAAGGTCTACAATTCCCCCACCACCCCCCAATTTGACAGAGTACAGCTGAGCTGATGTCCAGCAAAGGTCTGGCCACTGTAGCCCATGACCCTGCTGGCTGCAGGGTCTGTTTATTCACAGAATTCACATAATTGCTCAGGTTGGAAAGGACCTTCAAGATCATCTCCAGTGTCTTTGATCTAACCCAGCTACCCTGTCCCTGAGCACCACATTGAAACAGTTTTTGAGAACAGTTTGGGGTGGTGAGAACCACCAACCTGGGGAGCCTGTTCCAGTGTCTAACAACCTTTACTAGGAAGAAGTTTTCCTGCTATCCAACCTAACCCCAAGCTGGTGCAGCTTGAGGCTATTTCCCCTCATCCTGTCACTTGTCATGGGTGAGAAGAGACCAAGCCTGCTCTAGCTGAAACATCCAAACAGGGTGTCAGAGCTGCTACTGGGCTAGAGTTCACTTTGGCTGTCTCCAAAGCCTCGTGAGACCTGTGTGTTAGACCAGTTCCAGCCTGTGAGATCTGTTGTTAATATAAACATCATGGCAGAGTTGTTTCACTCATTAGCTGCTTTTGTTTCATAATAAATGAAACAATAAATTCATAATTCAGATCAGAAGGCAATGTTTGATGGCAGAGGGTAGACTGAGGAAGACATTCCGGAGCATGTAAGTCCTTGTGAAGATGAGTACCTGGCTGTTCCTGTCAATAGGCACATTTCAGACTGATTTCCAAATCCAATAGAAGTTTTCTCCAAGTACATCACGCCCTTCTGCCAGTTCTGGGAATACACGAGTGGTGAATCTGTAGCTACTGATTTATAGGGAACAAATACTGTCTGTTTGTTAGACAACCTTGGCGCCTTAGACATTAATCTCTGAGGAGAAAAGCAATTGACTTCTCATTCCTATGTTGCACATTCATTTATGAAGCAAAAAGAAGCTTGTGATGAACTGTTATGACAGCTTGTTTAATACTTATATAAAATCACTGGGCTACAAAGTTTAGCCCCGTCAATGTTTCGAGGATGGTTAGGTATGAGCTGCATCAGCATCACTTAGCAGTCCTGTGACACAGAAATATTTTTGACCTCCACGGTGTGCAGAAGAAACTTGTTTTAACTTCCTGGGCTTCTTTCACCATTCAGGGGTTGTTTTCATAGAATCCTTAGGGATCGGAAGGGACCTCAAAAGATCATCCAGTCCAATCCCCTTGCCACAGCAGGATCACCCAGACCAAGTCACACAAGAACACAGCCAGGTGGGTCTGGAACATCTCCAGAGAAGGAGACTCCACAACCCCCCTGGGCAGCCTGTTCCAGTGCTCCGGGACCCTCCCTGGGAAGAAGTTCCTGCTGATATTGATAGGGAACCTCCTCTGTTCCAGCTGGCACCTGTTGCCCCTTGTCCTCGCACCAGATGACCTTGAGAAGAGAGTTTTGGAGCTGATCAGTCTGCACAGGACCACTACCAGGCAAAAGTAAAAGTTAGATTGCTCTTCTGGAGAAAGCTCTTCATCTATGCAGCTGTGGCTGCTCCTCAGCCTGCTCAGATGAGATGGCTTGCTGGTTAACTCAGGCTTTGCCAAACACATTTTTGGGAGGTCAAGAGAGTGATTTACTGTAACTAGAGACTGAAGCTGGTATGTGCTGTCTGTGTTCAACGTGGCAGCTTAGGTTGTATCATAGAATCATTAAGGATAGGAAGGGATTTTCACAGATCATCCAGTCCAATCCCCCTGCCACAGCAGGATCACCCAGACCAAGTCGCACAGGAACACAGCCAGGTGGGTCTGGAACGTCTCCAGAGAAGGAGACTCCACAACCCCCCTGGGCAGCCTGTTCCAGTGCTCCAGTACCCTCCCTGGGAAGAGGTCCTGCTGATATTGATATGGAACCTCCTCTGTTCCTGCTTGAACTCCTCTGCCTGTAATAGCTGAGGTCAGTACTTGTATCCATTGCTGCATCATTTCTTCTAGTTCTGTTTTCACATGCTTTCTTTGCAGGAGAGACACAGAAGTGAAGATACTGAGTTAATATATTGCAGGGGTGGTTGAATTGCCACTCTTTATTGTAAAGCCTGTTCTGTTGTTGTGCTCTTCCTCTCGCTCTGCCTTGAAACAACTAAACAGTGTTAATTTCTCAGCAAACGTGGGGTTTCTTTATGTTGTAGATCTAGTTATGATCACATGTCTCTGGTGTCTGTAAGTCCAGCTGTGCCACCTCTTTGGTTGCTGGGCATCCTGTGAGGGCATCATCTTGGTGAAGGACTTGGATTTTATGTGCTGAATGTTTTAAACACAAGAAGAGTGTGGCAACGAGCTGTGTCTGCTGGTGATTAGGGGAGGTATAGGAGAAGCAGAGATCTTCTCTCCTCCTTGGGTTCAGTAGGGGAGATCAGTTTGAGTTTCTTGTAGAGCCCAGGAGTGCTGCAGCCACTGAAAAGCTGTCTGCAAAGAACGGACACGAGGCTGGTGTCGTGAATGCTGCTGTGGTCTCCTGTTTGCTGCTACTTTGGAATCAGTAGTCCAGTGGGTTGGATTGACAATGCCTTCCATGCTGGACTCTGCAGCAAAGGTTATATAGCAAGATAGGGAGTTTGTTCAGCATTTAGGAGGGGAGAGAGGGCTCTGAGCAACTCTGCAACAAGAATGCTGTCCTGGTGGTTGAGCTAAGTGGCAAGGGGGCTTCACTTACTTTTCTTTTGCCACTAATTATTTACCTATGGGTGATCCTGTGGTCCCTTCCAACCCTGACTGATTCTATAGCTTCTTCCCAGTGAGGGTGATGGGGCACTGGATGGGCTGCTCAGGATGTTTCTGAGGTCTCCTTTTTTGGAGACATTTGAAACCCACCTGGACTTGGGTGATCCTGCTGCAGCAGGGGGATTGGACTGGATGATCTTTCCAGGTCACTTCCAATCAGTAATGTTCTGTTCTGTGATGTTCTGTGGCTTGGTCCAGGTGATCCTGCTGTGGCAGGGGGAATGGACTAGCTGATCTTTTGAGGTTCCTTCCAATCCCTAGTGATTCTGTGAAACTCTGTAAGAGTTACAGTTTCTTTTCCTCTCTTAGTAGTTCCAGATAAAACTATAAACGAATAAATAAATCAGTATCATTAATCAGCTGCTAGATCATATTAACATACAACAATATTTACATGGAAGATGGAAATATCTGTCCCTCTACCAACAGGAAACAAATTGACTGAGCTCCTAATTTGAAACCAATAAGGAACTGAGGAGAAAAATGTTAAAACTTAGTGGTCATGGTAATTAGGTCAAAAAATCCTCCTCCAGTGCATTAAGCTGTTACTTTCTAAATAGAATCTAATATGAGAAAGTGTAAGAATAGGAAATAATAGAATTTTCTGCCAAGAGGATTCTAATGGGTGAGAAAACCAATTTGATGTAAAAAATCAGTTTGGCCTAATGTAATTTCATCTGTAATCACATGAAAGAAGCCGTACGGGCCTGGGAGTTGTAATGCAAATAGCTGTGGATTTCTCGCTCAAGGGAATACTTTAATCTCTTTAAAATATTTGGTGAACGTGAATGTTTTGTTTCTAGGTTTGTGTTCTTTTAATTGCATTACAAGATCGCATTAGTATTTAATCAATGCCAACTATGTCTTTTAATGGAGAAATTACTATATGAATGAAAATAGAACTCAATGAAAAGAGAACTAAATGAGATCATTTCCTTGACAGAATCAAAAAGTTCATTTTTTAATCACTAGCTAAAGCTAGTTGGGACATGTAGTTAAGAGCAGTAACTTGTAGTTCAGAACACCAACCTGTAGTTAGAATCATAGAATCATCAGTGACTGGAAGGGATCTGGAAAGATCATCCAGTCCAATCCCCCTGCCACAGCAGGATCACCCAGACCAAGTCCAGGTGGGTTTCAATCATCTCTAGAGAAGGAGACTCCACAAACCCCCCGGACAGCCCCTCCAGTGCCAAATCACCCTCACTGGGAAGAAGCTATAGAATTGGTCAGGGTTGGAAGGGACCACAGGATCATCCAGTTCCAACCGCCCAGCCATGGGCAGGGACACCCCACCCTAGAGCAGGCTGCCCAGAGCCTCATCCAGCCCGGTCTTAAACACCTCCAGGGACGGGGCCCCAGCCACCTCCTTGGGCAACCCATTGCAGGCTCTCCCCACTCTCACGGTGAAGAACTTCCTCCTCACATCCAGTCTCAGTCTCCCCATCTCCAGCTTTGCTCCACTCCCCCTAGTCCTGTCTCTACCTGAGATCCTAAAAAGCCCCTCCCCAGCTTTTTTGTAACCCCTTTCAGATACTGGAGGCCACAATCAGGGTCACCTCAGAGTCTCCTCTTCTCCAGCCCGAACAGCCCCATCTCTCTTAGCCTGGCCTCACAGGAGAGGTGCTCCAGCCCTCTCCTCATCCACGTGGCCCTCCTCTGGACTTGCTCCATCACGTCCACCTCCTTCTTGTAATAAGGACTGCAGAACTGGACACAGTACTCCAAGTGGGGTCTCACCAGAGAGGAGTAGAGGGGGAGAAGAAGGATTACCTCCCTCAACCTACTGACCACTCTTCTCCTGATGCAAGCCAGGATCCAGTTGGACTTCTGAGTCACAAGTGCACTCCAGTATCCATGCAATGAACTGAGTGGATCTATAATGATGAAAAGGCTTAATTAAGAGCAATAACCTGAGTAACCTAAATATTTGATGGTCATGCACTGGCTTAAAAGCATAAGGGACCTAAAGCACAGTCCTGGGTGAAAATGGGAGCTGTTTAACCCACCTGATGTAACCAAGACACAGATAAAAGCACTTGCAACTGCAGATCTCTTCTAAAGCATTTCTGACAGAGTTCTAACTCTAAATTATTTCTATAATTTAATGTTAATATTTTTTTACAGATACTCATGTTAAATGGCCAGACATAGCCAGGTGCGGTGAGTCTGGCCCACAGCTGTGGTTCACCCTGTTCTGTTGAACTGAATACAGTGAAAAGCAGAAGTAGGAGCCAGTTAGTGGTTATTTAGGGTTAGGGTATTATAGGGTAGTATAGCAATCCCTATCTTTATCGGTCTGTAAAGAAACTACCTGCACTCTCTAAAGTCATCCCATTCTCTTTGAGTCCCAGACACTCAGAGTAAATCTGCCGTGCATTTTCAAGGAGGAAATGAACGAAAACCCAAACGCAGAGCGTTTTTGTGGTGGCAGATTTCTTCCCCCTACTGAACCAGCGAGAGTTGTAGTGGCTGTCATGTTCAATCGGTTGGGGCTGAGTATGAGCCAGATAAATCTTCCAAAATGACTACTGTAAAATTCACAATAGTTTTATCATTGATGTGGCAGAAGATCTGATCATTTTGGAAATGCTTTACAATAACCTTGTAAAATTTAGGAGAGTGTTACAATGATTAAACACATAATGAGGGAGAAGATCCTTCCTACTAGCGAATTAGGACGTGCTTAGGAAAAGCAGTATTGGAAGGACTGTGAGACTGATGGAGTGTTTTGAGAAGATACTGAATGGGCAGTGAAAAACCTACTGGTTTTATGCAATGCAAGTGGGTAATGACTTTGTGAGTTGTGAAAAATCATAGAATCCTTAGGGATTGGAAGGGGTCTCAAAAGATCATCCAGTCCAATCCCCCTGCGACAGCAGCATCACCCAGACCAAGGTGCACGGGAACACATCCTAGCAGCCAAAATGAGGCAGTGTGGACTTGGATGACTGGGTAGTGAGGTGGATTGTGAACTGGCTGCAGGATAGAAGCCAGAGAGTAGTGGTCAATGGGACAGAGTCTAGTTGGAGGCCTGGATCTAGTGGAGTCCCCNAACAACAAACCCAGGCAACAATACAGATTGGGGAATGACCTGTTGGAGAGCAGTGGAGGAGAAAGGGATCTGGGGGTCCTAGTGGCCAGCAGGGTGACTCTGAGCCAGCAATGTGCTCTTGTGGCCAAGAGGGCCAACAGCATCCTGGGGGGGATCAGAAGGGGGGTGGTTAGCAGATCGAGAGAGGTTCTTCTCCCCCTCTACTCCTCGCTAGTGAGGCCACATCTGGAGTACTGTGTCCAGTTCTGGTTCCTGACACCCACCCCTCACATATTCACGAGGTCACCCCTCAGCCCCCTCCTCTCCAAAAACGCTGCTCAGAATACAATGCAAACCTGAACCAGAGCAAAGCTCTTTCCCCCTATCGACGTTAATCAACCAGATAACCAGGGAAACTCCTTAGGAGCCCTGAAAGAGCTGTAGGTAACAATTTAATCCTTGTTTAGCTCTGTCCCTGAAGACTTGGCAGGGTAATGACACAGTTTAGGAAACTGCCTCAGGACATGTTAGTGAATTAGAGGCATTCAGCTGTAAACGAAGCTGTTAGAAACGATTTTAGTCAAGTGAGAGAACACTTAGGCACCCGCAGCTTTACGTGTAGGTAGTGTAGGTTAGGGAAAAGAAGGAGTGTTGTAGCCAGGGGGAGGGAGGTGGAAGAGGAGATGCTGATTGATTAGGACTTGGATTACACAAATTAACGATTCTGCAGGGTATATGGATGGCAGCCTTAGAATTATCGGAAAGTTTTCAGCCTAGCGGAACGGCTTTGCGATTCAAGATACTCCGCTTGGCTTTCGCTTTCCTTAGGGAATTATACCTGCCAACACTGTCAGATAGCTGCACTGCTTGCACTATCTATCTGGGCAGAGAAAAACTCTTCACTTTGCCTTCCTCGAAGCAGCAACCTGAAATCGGTGTCTACAGAAAGTCCATTTATTTATGTGCTTGTCAAGCATTGCAGCTTTTACTGCTCTGAGAAACACAGATGTGCCTAGGATTGGAGGAAATCACTTCCAAATGGATTTATGCGAGTTTAATAAATATTTATTAAAGGATGTTTGCAAAGAGGAATATAATTATAAATTAGAATCCTAGTCAAAAGTTGCTGGGCACATTTTATGCTGTCACAGTTTGTGGCCAACTGCTAAATCATAGAATCATAGGGAATGGGAAGGGACCTCAAAAGATCATCTAGTCCAATCCCGCTGCCACAGTAGGATCACGTAGACCAAGTTGCACAGGAAATCATCCAGGTGGGTCTGGAACATCTCCAGAGAAGGAGACTCCACAGCCCCCGTGGGCAGCCTGTGCCAGTGCTCTGGTACCCTCCATGGGAAGAAGTTCCTGCTGGTATTGATATGGAACCTCCTCTGTTCCAGCTGGCACCCA
>VZRI01007546.1:47677-60231 GCA_013397515.1 Upupa epops
ATGGAGCCAGGCTCTGCTCAAGGGCATCTGGGGACAGGACAAGGGGCACTGGGCGCCAGCTGGAACAGAGGAGGTTCCCTATCAATATCAGCAGGAACTTTTTCCCAGGGACGGTAACAGCACTGGACCAGGCTGCCCAGGGGGGTTGTGGAGTCTCCTTCTCTGGAGATGTTCCAGACCCACCTGGCTGTGTTCTGTGTGACTTGGTCTAGGTGATCCTGCTGTGGCAGGGGGATTGGATCCCTAATCCATCGATCCCTAATGATCTGTGGTCCTTTACTGTTCTACTTTTTCCATTATTCCATGGCCACTGTAAACCACAGACTCCTGTGTCCAGCATGTTGTTTCCTCAAGTAGACATCTAACCCCAAGAGAAGATTTTATACTGATAATGAATCTTCTAAGGTGCCCCAGTGAGTTGTTCTCCTTAGTTATTTTCTCTCCTCGTATCATGAGAAGCTTTTTGTTTGAAAATGGGGATCATTGAGCTAAAATAAACCAGGCATTAATAGTAAACTTGGACTTGCTAGAGACTGGTGTGTGTTTTGAAATGATGGAGATAAAATTCAGAGCGATTCCTTTCACAGGGATTGAAAGAAGCACTTAAAAGATGTGAAACCTTTAGAGTTAGTTTTAGAGAAGGGTGTTAGTGTGTGTCAACTCTGAACTAAATTTTTATATATGATTCAAGTACCGAACAAGCTGTCGATACTAACAAAACAGATACGTGGCTGCAAGTGTGTTCCATGTTATTTATGCAGTATACAACTATCCTTTCCTGGCCGATTATGACAGCACTTTGATTTAAATTTTCATTTCCAATTCCAAGAGAGTTTTGTGCTTGAGAAGGCTGTGGTGATTTAAGGTTTGATTCTCCTTTCTGCCTGGTGCTTCTTGCATAACCTTGGGAAAGCCATTTCATCATGGTATGCTTTTAGTTCTTCACTCAATTCTTAAAGGTAGTAATGTAAAGCCTGCAGTGAGACCCTGTTGTTTTTAGTTGTAAGCTTTGCCTGGAGACACCTGTACCTACACAGAAATGAATTATGCAAAATAATTAGTAATAGCAGAATAGAAAATAGCAATTCTTTTTTTGGCTGAAGAAGAAGAGACTGTACGTGTCTCTGAGTCTCATATGATGATAGAGTAACGAAGATGATGAAGGAAGTAGAGCACCTCACTTGTGAGGAAAGGCTGAGGGAGCTGGGTCTCTTGAGCTTGGAGAACAGGAGGCTGAGGGGGGACCTCTTGAATGTCTATGAATATGTGAGGAGTGGGTGTCAGGAGGAGGGAGCCAGGCTCTTCTCAAGGTCATCTGGTGCTAGGACAAGGGGCAATGGGTGCCAGCTAGAACAGAGCATGTTCCATCTCAATATCAGCAGGAACTTCTTCCCAGGTAGGGTACTGGCAGCCAGGCTGCCCAGGGGGGTTGTGGAGTCTCCTCTGGAGAAGTTCCAGACCCGCCTGGCTGTGTTCCTGTGCAACTTGGTCTGGGTGATCCTGCTGTGGCAGGGGGATTGGACTGGATGATCTTTCGAGGTCCCTTCCGATCCCTAAGGATTCTATGATTCAGTGACTTTTTATATGTTAGTTTGTTCCCCAATACTTGTGATCCACCAGGCTATAAGTTTACAAAAATATAATTCACTTCAGGAATTAGCTAATTCAAGGAATTAGCTGAATTTCCTTTGGGACTATTTGGCTTTACACAACGTGTGCACAAATACTCCTCTGAAGTCCAAGAAACTGTGAGTGATGTGAAGCAGCAAAGACACTGTTACACCGAGGAGTATTAATAATGCATCAAAATCACTTGCTGTTTTCTAGAGGTTTAATTCCCTTCCTGTCCAGAGGGAGGGAAGGAAGAGTGATGTACAGCACTGACAGACTAGTGGAGGAAGATTTCAGGCCCCTGATCCACACTGAATTGCATAAATGATTTGTTTTCCAATAATGTAGTTTGGACTGGATCTGTTGTATCCAAGAAACTGACCTTAAGGAAGAGATAGGGAGTGCTCCAGAGAGAATGCCCTGAGTGGAGGTCTAGGGAGCCTCAGGAGCACATAACAGAAACACACATCAGTGCTCGTGAGCCGTGAAACCTTTCCTGTTACACTCCAAAAGCTGCCTGTGAACTTCAGAATGAGCTGATGTATTATATGGTGAAGGGACTCAGGAAAGAGTCACAGACCAGGGGAGGGAGAGCTGTTACGGTAGTCTGCTGGTGCCCATGTGCAGCAGTTTTCAGCATCAGCAGTCTCCCTGCACACAGCAGTGCACTTGGAAATGGCTGCTGGTGATTTCCAAGCGATCCATGATTTGTCTCTGACCACAGCAAACATCCCTATGGTAGATCAGTTCTGAGAAGTGCAGTATCACAGTGGTGCCTGCAGATATCTTTCCTATGAGATGTTGTCTCCAGTTTCTCCATTTTCCCAATTGTATTGGAAAAAAGAGCAAGGATGAGGAATTGACTCAGTGCAGTTACGGCAGAGCAGAGCCAGGGCAACATCTTGGCCTGGGTGGGGTCAGAACTAGAGTTCCTACATCTTAATGTTTGCAATAAGGTAGGAACTGAATTTACCTCCTTGGTTTGTGGAACAGGATTAGTGATCCAAGGTTTAGTATTGTTGAGGTAACAAGTACTCAGTTGTCTTATTCTGATTTACACTAATTAAATTTGTATATTAACCAGAGCTCTGGAGCTTCTCCTAGGTTTTCTCCTAGGATAACTCCAAGGGTAATGCCTGGACATTACAGTAAGTGTGTGGTGTGTTTGAGCATATCCATGGTTAAGGCTAGCTCTGTCTTCTGAACTGTCAGTGGTGGTTGGTAGCACCAAGCAGCAGGTTGGTAGGAACAATTCCAGGACAATTGAGTGTTCTACTTTATAAAGATAAGAAAAAGTGGTGAGGATGCTTTCAGTTGTTGATATAAACATAAGTACCCAGAATGTCTCTTATTTCCTGTAAGGCTCTGGGTAACAGTAATGTGCATGGAGAGAGGATTATATTGCCAAGGAAAATGCAGCATTGTGCCAGCCCCCCCAGTTACCCCCAGCAGAAGACTTCTGGGCTACTTGAAAGACAGAAGGAACCACACAGAGAAATCCATTTAACTAACCAGAAGATACAGAGAGATACTGGTGCACAGTCTGCACCACCTAGGCCATTGCTGCTACAGTACAGATACCAGAATAATCATAGAATCATAGAATCCTTAGGGATTGGAAGGGGCCTCAAAAGATCATCCAGTCCAATCCCCCTGCCACAGCAGGATCACCCAGACCAAGTCACACAGGAACACAGCCAGGTGGGTCTGGAACTTCTCCAGAGAAGGAGACTCCACAACTCCCCTGGGCAGCCTGTGCCAGTGCTCCAGTACCCTCCCTGGGAAGAAGGTCCTGCTGATATTGATGTGGAACCTCCTGTGTTCCAGCTGGCACCCATTGCCCCTTGTCCTATCCCCAGATGACCTTGAGAAGAGCCAGGCTCCATCCTCCTGACACCCACCCCTCACATATTTATAGACACTAATGGGTTCCCCGTCAGCCTCCTCTTCTCCAAGCTCAAGAGACCCAGCTCCCTCAGCCTTTCCTCAGAAGGGAGCTGTTCTCCTTCCTTCATCATCTTTGTTGCTCTACGCTGGACACCCTCCAGCTGCTCTGTGTCCTTCTTCAACTGAGGGGCCCAGAACTGGACACAATACTCCAGATGCGGTCTCACCAGTACAGAGTAGCATAATGGCTTTTCAGTGAGTTCTGGTAAATTCTGAGGTTCTGAGCTAGCTCGGGGTTTTGAGCATCAGCAGCGGCTGGGTTACTGCTAGACCTGTTGTACTGTTTTTGGATGACTAGACCCAGAGGTGGCTTGGGATAGACTGCATTGGCCGTGGTGGGTGGCAAACATTCTCAGCGGTACTTTTGGCAGCTCCTCTGTCTGGAGTGGTTCTGATTTTGGCTTATTGCATGCTAAAACCCCCACTCTGAGTCTTTGAACTGAAAACCACTAATGGTTCATACCCTGCTTTGGAGGAGTTTAAGAGCTGCCAGACTTCCCTCTGCAAATGGATAATCGTAATGTCTGAGACAGCTGAGGCGCAATTATTGCTCTGGTTGGGAGCAGCAAGATGGGAATGAATTAAACAAAAGGTAGAGATCGTGGTTTCTCTTTCTCTACCAGGGCATTTGTTGAAGTAGCAGATGTGTAGATGAAGGTTGTAGCAGAGCTGCCCAACAAGCAGTGTGACACGTTTCTTGGCATTGCCACAGCAGGGATGGTACCTTTGAAGAAGGTGATGGTGAGGAGTGTTTTCATGCTGCTGTTTTTCTCCTGGAAAATGCTGTTTGGTCACAGTCAGGTTTCACTGCTGGAAAAATCAGATGGTTTTTGGTGGGTAGGGGAGTGAGGGAGAAGGAGACAGAAGCAGTGCCCTGTTACACTGAAAACACTAGTTATGAGGTGGTGGTATGTTTGTATGTTTGTATTGGATTTTTATTGAAGAAAAACTTGGGGATGTTGGTCGATGAAAAATTCAATGTGAGCTGGAATTGTTCGCTTGAAGCCCAGAAAGCCAACTGCATCCTGGGCTGCAGCAAGAGAAGAGTGACCAGTAGGGCAATGGAGCTGACCCACCCCCTCTGTTCTGCTCTTGGGAGACCCCATCTGCAGTACTGTGTCCCGTTCTGGAGTCCCCAACTGAGCTGTTGGAAGGTGTCCAGAGGAGGGCCACGAGGATGAGTGGAGGGCTGGAGAACCTCTCCTATGGGCATAGGCTGAGAGAGTTGGGGCTGTTCAGCCTGGAGAAGAGACTCCAGGGAGACCTTAGAGCAGCCTTCCAGCCCCTGAAGGAGGCTACAGGAAAGCTGGGGAGGGGCTGTTCCCAAGGGCTGGGAGTGGTAGGAGCAGGGGGAATGGTTTCCAGCTGGAAGAGGGGAGGTTTAGACTGGAAGTCAGGAGGAAGTTCTTCACGATGAGAAGTGCTGAGACACTGGAACAGGTTGCCCAGGGAGGTTGAGCACCCTGGTCTAGTGAGAGGAGTCCCTGCTTATGGCAGAGGGGTTGGAATTAGATCATCTTTAAGGTGCCTTCCAACCTGAACCATCCTGTGCATCTATGAATTTGGAGTGCATGCACTTTGAAGCTAAACTCAACTGAAAGAAACAAGTCAATTTTACTATACATGATACTTTTGAAATTGTTCTGTATTTTTGCACCAGAAAACCCCATTTTGTGTTAATCCTGAATTAAATCCTGACTTTTGCTTGAATAAGTCAATGGGGTTTTACACTGAGAGGAATCTGAAAGGTAGAAAATCTTTAATCTTCTCCATGCTGGTCAAGTTGTGGAAACAATTAAGTGGATGGTTGCTGTATGGCTTTGATTTTATCAGGCTAAAAGCAGATGATAGTATCATGATGTTATATTCTAATAAGGTAGTATGTGTCCTCTTGTCTTCTGATCTCCAGCAGGGATGGGCATGTCAGAATGCTCCGTATGACTGCAGTGTAGAAAGGTGGGTGTTGATCTCTTCTTACAACCAACAAGTGGTAGGACAAGAGGAAACGACCTCGAGTTGCACCAAGGGAAGTTTAAGTCAGGTATTAGGAAAAACGCTATTGAAAGGATCATCAGGTACTGGAACAGGCTGCCCAGGGAGGTGGCTGGGTCACTATCCTGGGATGTGTTTAAGAGTTGTGTAGATCTGGAGCTTAAGGAAATGGCTTGGTACAGTTAGGTTCGTGGTTGGACTGATCTTGAAGATCTTTTCCAACCAAAATGATTCTATGCTTTTATAAATCTCCTGTCTGAGCCATACCCTACTTGAACTTTGTCTTGCGGACATGTACCAGTTGATTGAATCAACTGATTTGAAAGTTCCTCACCCCTGGTGAAGACATTGGAATTGTTCATCCCCTCACTATCAACTGCACATCATCAACTACTGGAAGATTACATACTCAGTAGATTTATTTCGTAACTTCTTTCCCTATCAGAAGACTACAGACTGGGTCCAGATGATGATGAAGGAAGTAGAACAGCTCCCTGATGAGGAAAGGCTGAGGGAGCTGGGTCTCTTGAGCTTGGAGAAGAGGAGGCTGAGGGGAGACCTCATTCATGTCTATAAATACATGAGGGATGGGTATCAGGAGGATGGAGCTAGGCTCTTCTCAAGGTCATCTGGGGATAGGACAAGGGGCAATGGGTGCCAGCTGGAACAGAGGAGATTCCATCTCAATATCAACAGGAACTTCTTCCCAGTGAGGATAATGGAGCGTTGGAACAGGCTGCCCAGGGGGGTTGTGGAGTCTCCTTCTCTGGAGATGTTCCAGACCCGCCTGGACATGTTCCTGTGTGACTTGGTCTGGGTGATCCTGCTGTGGCAGGGGGATTGGACTGGATGATCTTTTGGGGTCCCTTCTTATCCATAATGATTCTATGATTCTATGAATGAGATCCACTGTATTTGTGACAGGAGTTTCTTTGGATAGCTTAATTCTTTTGGAGTTAACTGTCTGGTATGCAGAATTCTTGTGGTTGGGTTCTTCTGGCCTCTGGGAGGGTTTTGTGTACCACCTTACACCTTGGCACACCAGTGGGGCTCAGTGCCTCCATGTTAGGTGTGGGGCAATGATTACAGATGGGAACTTGCTGAATGACAATTGCAGTCTGGAGTTGAGAAAAAGAGATCCTTGGACTCTTAACCATTCCCTTTTATGCTGCTGCCTGTCATTTTCTGCTGAGGAACAGTGTGAAGCCAATAGCCACCAGGCACAGATCAGATGTTGGAACACAAAGGACTGGATAAAAGCTGTGAAACATAAATGACTGGTATTACAGAAGAGGACAGAAATACCCTCTTCTTTTTTTTTTGTATTGGGGACTGACCAAATTCAGCCTGGAACAGAGCTTGCTGCAGAAGTGTGGCATCTGTCCCGTACGGGATGATGCAATGCATTGTGCATTGAGAACAGCACTTCCAAAACTGAAGCACAGAGTCCTAGAATGGTTCAGATTGGAAGGATCCTTAGAGATCATCTAGTTCCAACCCTCTAGCTGTTGACAGGGACACCTTCTACTAGAGTAGGTTTCTCAAAGCCAAATCCAACCTGGCCTTGGACACTTTCAGGGAGGGGGCATCTACAGTTTCTCTGGGCAAACTGTTCCAGTGCCTCAACACCCTCATAATGAAGAATTTCCTCCTCGTCTAAATCTATCCCCTTTCAGTCTGAAGCCTTTCCCCTTTGTGCAATGCCCACATGCCTTCCTAGAAGCATTTTGCCAGTTAGGAATTGTGAAAGTTAGAGGATGAAGGTCAGAGCCTGGGTGGTGCTAAGGACCTATGATGAAAATGCTGTCATTTGAACTTGGAGGTCTTCAACACATTGTAGAAAGAGATTAGCCCCCTCTTTCTAGAGTTAGAGCAACTCTCTCTCTCATTTTCTTTTCAAAAAAAGGAGTTACTAAATTGTCCCTGTCCCTGGAGGTATTTAAGGCCGGGCTGGATGAGGCTCTGGCCAGCCTGCTCTAGGGTGGGATGTCCCTGCCCATGGCAGAGGGGTTGGAACTGGATGATCCTGTGGTCCCTTCCAACCCTGACCAATTCTATAACTTCTTCCCAGTAACGGGGCACTAGAGGGAGCTGCCCGCGGGGGTTGTGAAGATGTTTTAGATCTGCCTGGACCTGGTCTGGGTGATCCTGCTATGGCAGGGGGATTGGATTGAATGATCCTTCCAGGTTGCTTCCAATCCGTAATGTTCTGTCCTGTGATTTGGTCTGGGTGATCCTGCTGTGGCAGGAGGATTGGACTGGATGATCTTTTGAGGTCCCTTTCCATCCCTAATGGTTCTATGATTCTCTGAATTCATGCAAGGAACTTCACTGTCTTAAGCCAAACCAGTACCCTTTCCAGTCAATGTGCAAGTATGAATGAGTAATGAGAGCCTTGCCCAATACAACTGAGGACAATCCCCCAGACCCCTAATGAAGTGGCAGTCTCACCAGTGGGTGTGTAAGAACTAGGTTCAGAAATTGTGTTGCTGTCCATCTTGGGGTTTTTTTTGCCAAAGAAAATATCCCAAGTGTATTTGGCTCTCTGGAAACAGGTTCTGGGCTGTATTTGCGTCTGGATTAATCTGGAAAATGAAGTTGATCGGAACGTATCTGTGGTGTATTGGAAATGTTACCCTGGGGCATATCTAGACGTCAAGCTTTATTCTTGTTGGCTTGTGCAACCAACATTCTATCATGCATCTCCAGATTCTCCCCTCTCTCTATCAATTTCCACTGTCTGTTGTTTTTCTTTCTTGCTTCCTCTTTCTTCTCCATCGTTGCTGCTTGAACACTCATTTTCTTTCTACCTTTCCCTCTCTGTTAGCTCTCTAAACCAACAAAAATCTAACGTTGATGCCCTACTTATTTCAGTTTAATGATAACCTTGTGTGTCCCCTGCTGGATGCTGCTCTCCTTTCAGACCTTAGTAGCAATTCAGACGGATCTTAAGTCTGGAACGGCTGAAATGCCCTACTTGTGTAACACAGCTGCTTACAAGGGGCAACAACTGGCAATAGAGGTGGCAGTGTATTTGCTGCTGAAGCCTCCTTCCCCTGGGCTGGCTTCAGGTGGCTGTGTTTGCTGTCTTCCCCACAGATTTTGCTCTAACATTTTCATGCTCTTAACTGCTTGCTCTGATCACTTTAAAATGTTCATGGATAATATTAGTGATCACGCTTACATTTTTTCCCCTCCTCTGAATGTTTCCTGTTTTCATTTGATCAGTGACTAATACCTGAGGAGAGACAGTAGTTCATGCTTAATGAGCACAGTGCTGCTACTCTTCACTTCCCTTTGACTGTTGATGAATCCCATACTCATTCCAGCCTGGTCACTGTGTTTATCTGCTCAGTAGCCTGTTCATAGAATCATAGAATAACTAGGGATCAGAAGGGACCTCGAAAGATCATCCAGTCCAATCCCCCTGCCACAGCAGGATCACCCAGACCAAGTCACACAGGGACACATCCAGGTGGGCCTGGAACCTCTCCAGAGAAGGAGACTCCACAACCTCCCTGGGCAGCCTGTTCCAAGCCTCCGAGATGATGTCAAGTCTGAGCAGTAATTGGCTGAGTTAAACACTTTCAGTTGACCTTTCTCATCAGCATGAGTAAAGAGTGTTCAAGGAGAAAATAAAGTCTTCTTGATGAACTGCCCTCATACTGTTGAATAGACTAAAATTAGCACTGTCATTTTTTCTTGCTTTTAGGCATCTCAGGGTGATCATAATCGGCAAACTCAGTTGAGCTATACCTCAAATACACCGAAGTTATAATACAGGTTTTGATGATTTGCCTTTGCCTCTAAGCAAAGATAAGAAAGACTAAATGAATGCTTCCTTCTGCTTACAGAATGCTTATTTCACAAACAACGAGCCAGTGCTAAATTAAATATGTATTTAGACTGGATGTGAGGAGGAAGTTCTTCACTGTGAGAGTGGGGAAGACCTGGAATAGGTTGCCCAGGGAGGTGGTTGGGGCCCCGTTCCTGGAGGTGTTTAAGGCCAGGCTGGATGAGGCTCTGGGCAGCCTGCTCTAGGGTGGGGTGTCCCTGCCCATGGCAGGGGGGTTGGAACTGGGTGATCCTGTGGTCCCTTCCAACCCTGACTGATTTTATAATTTCTTCCCAGTGAGAGTGATGGGGCACTGGAGGGAGCTCCCAAGGGGTTGTGGGTCTCCTTCTCTGGAGACATTTGAAACCCACCTGGACCTGATCTAGGTGATCCTGCTGTGGCAGGGGGATTCAACTAGATAATCTTTTGAGGTCCCTTCCAATCCCTAATGATTCTATGTTATGAACACAATACAGAGAGAGATGAAACTGTTACGGAGGGTTTGGGATGCAAAGAGTATGTTAATGAACCTATGGAAAAATGCATCTATTAGCCAGATGGTGAGTTGCACTGGCATTAGTTTCCCTCTACCATCTGTTTAATCCTCATAAAGAGCTGGAAAAGAGCTAGAAGTGGTGTAGGGGAACAGCAAACAGTAATAGGGTAGTACCCTTCCAACATGTCTTGAATGTTGCTTTTCTAAAGAGATTGGAGTGAAATACCTATCTTTCCTATCTGAGTGGCTACTAAAATGCTATGAATTCTGTACCATTCACCAATGCTTGTTTGGCCCCTGCATCTCCCCTCCCCAGCATTCCACGTAAACAGAATCATAGAATTATTAGGGATTGGAAGGGACCTTGAAAGATCATCCAGTCCAATCCCCCTGCCAGAACAGGATCACCCAGACCAAGTCACACAGGAACACAGCCACACAGGTCTGGGACGTCTCCAGAGAAGGAGACTCCACAACCCCTCTGGGCAGCCTGTTGCAACGCTCCCTCCCTGGGAAGAAGTTCCTGCTGATACTGATATGAAACCTCCTATGAAGCCAAGTGCTTCCTCGTAAGCACAACTCATTATTATTGTTCAAAACAAGTTACAACTTAAACAAGTGCTTTAAACTGCTCGGCAGTGGGTATTGCTGGGAGGAGAAAAACGAAGGTCCTGAATGCAGAAAGAAAGCCTTTAGGGTCAACCGATCCAACCCCATCCTCAATAATTTAATCTCTTTTTCTTCATGCACCCTTCAGTCTGAAATCATTAAATCACAAATCACGTAGCAACGAAGTCAGGAAAAATAGCTGCCAGGAGTGGTGTTGGCAGAGGTCTGTATTTTAGGCTGAGACTGCAAAGCTCGGCTGATGAACGCTGTTCTTAGGCAGTCGCTTGAGTCGAACAGTTTCTTCTTGCCGATTCACTAGAGGGTAGCAGAGAGAGCAAGCGAGAGCGTTGCAGCACAGCTTGTGCTCGGTGGAAGCGAGTTCACTCGCCTGCTTCTGTATTCTTATACCAGGTCTGGTGCCCTTCAGGCTCCTTGGCAGAGCAGAAAGGGTACGCTTGGTGCTGTGAGTGTAAACCAGCAGTGTAAAAGAGCAGTGCCAATGTGTTGCGAGACAAATCTAAATCACTCCTGGTGTTTGAAGTGTTAATAGTTGCGGTTTTGAAGCTTAAAAATGTAAGCATTTCCCAGAGGGACACTCTTAAGGAAGCACATTGTCAGGAGGACTATACTGTGCAGAGGTGGCACAGTCAGGTTGGAGTTTTAGACACTTTTTAAATGTAGCAGTAGAAAATTTTAGTAGTAGATAATGGGGGAAAAATATGATAGCTAGCATCTCAGTCTTCTCAGTGAAGGTACTGGAACAGGCTGCCCAGGGGGGCTGTGGAATCTCCTCCTCTGGAGATGTTCCAGACCTGCCTGGCTGTGTTCCTGTGTGACTTGGTCTGGGTGATCCTGCTGTGGCAGGGGGATTGGACTGGATGATCTTTCAAGGTCCCTTCCGATCCCTAATGATTCTATGACCTTAGAAGAGCACTGCTCTTCTAGGCTGTATCTGGATATATTCCACAGAAATAAACACCTCCACTCTGAAAGTGCCCTGGTACCACCACTTGAGTGGTCTGCCCCAACAAACTGTTATACTGTGCACGTTACTCTTCCCCTGTTTTGTACCCCTCTATCTTAGCTCTGGAAGATAGACTGACACTGAGGAGGGCTAGAGAAATGTGTTAGGTGAACACGTGCTCATAGAATCATGGAATCATAGAATCACTAAAGATAGGAAGGGACCTCGAATGGTCATCCAGTCCAATCCCCTGCCACAGCAGGATCACCCAGACCAAGTCACACAGGAACACAGCCAGGTGGGTCTGGAACGTCTCCAGAGAAGGAGACTCCACAACCCCCCTGGACACCCTGTTCCAGTGCTCTGGTACCCTCCCTGGGAAGAAATTCCTTCTGATATTGAACCTCCTGTGTTCCAGCTGGCACCCATTGCCCCTTCTCCTATCACCAGATGACAATTGAGAAGAGCCTGGCTCCATCCTCCTTTGACATGGAAGAAGGAACACATTTAGCCTTTCTCAACCGAAGGTGCCTCAGCACAACCAGAGACCTCAGTGTGTTTGGAAGAAAAGCTACAAAGCATGTAGCCATTTAAAAAACCCAAACAAACATCAAACCAGCAACCTAACGTTCCTTGTCATCCAGGAGATACCCCAATTTGATGCATTCTGTACTGGTTTTCCTTTTTCTCTGTTTACTATTTACTCTCCTTTTTCTTTCCTTCTCAATCTTTCATTCCATGTCTTTAAACTCTCCAACATTAGAAACCTCATGGCAAGTCTACTACTGCTGCCTTCAAATTCCTCAGGTCTGAGTACCTGTACGCTTTCCTGGGGTGCTGGTCTCTGAAGGAATATGAGTTTCAGAAAGCTGTGTTGAAGTTTGGCCATCTATTCTTGCAGTATTTAAGTGTCACCCTGTAGCAAGAAACCCCTGCCATCAATATTTATTGCAGTGTACCTTCTCTGGCATTTAAGAAAGAAGATTTTCAAGCTCTACAGTTTTATGAGGTGTTTTTGAATGCAGTACTTAACTGGATGAGGCTGAGGGTTTTACTGTTTAGAGTAGTTCTTTTTCCTCCAAAGCTGCTGGAGGGTGTCC
>VZRI01007549.1:12904-25174 GCA_013397515.1 Upupa epops
GTGCCGGGTTGTGAGGATGGTGAGGGGTTCCAGAGATGAGAGGAGCGTGTATGGAGAGGAGGAGAACCCGTGGAGGTTTGGGCAGGGAGAGAATGAGGTGATGGAGGGAGGAAAGGCCTCCGATGTAAAGAAATAACTTGTTGTGTGCTCAGCATACGAGCCCTGCTCTGGAAATAATTGCACAACACCGTGTCCTGACAGTAATGCCGTTGGAATCGTCCATCTCTTGACGAAAATACTGATGTTATTTCAGATATTCTGTATAATTAAAATGTAACAATCATGTTGAGTTATATCTCCATTGGGGATGCAGTGGAGAAATCATCTTACCTGGTATTTCCTGGCAGGAGGACACATGGGAATGAGAAGGTGTGTGTGTGTGTGACAGGTTTTGGTCGCTAAGTCTACATATTTATCTACTAGGAGAAAACTGAAATGGGAAGTTCACTCTCTGAATCAATGGCAGGTCACAGGTAATTTGTGACTTAAGCTTAATTTGAGTGGGACTGTGTCGTCTGTTCTCAGCCTGAGTGAGTTCTGTGAAGCCTGCCGAACTAGGGTGGAGTTCTACAGGGGTTTTCTGGAAATTACTTTTTTTCATTCAGGGTTCAGGAGCTTGCTAAAAAATAAGCCAATGTTACTAAAGTTGGAAGAATCTGGAGGACAAAGGAACTGAAGGTAGCATCATTTTGTTAGGAGGCAGGAAACAAGCAATCATCAAGCTCGGTGCAGCTTGTCTTTCTGTCCAATGTTGCAACTCAGGCCCTATAATAAAGTAGTGATTGGTGTTGGCTGGACACTGTACTGAACCTAACCCCTCAATTTGTGCTTAATGGCTTGTGGGCCATGTGAAAAATATAGTAGTTTGACAGTGATTTGCATAACTCCAGCAGGTATCTGGGGTTTCAGAAAATCTTGCTGTAGCAACTTGTCAAAGTGTTTTTCTGAGGTCTCTGAACAGTAAGTACTACTGTTTGTTTTGTACACCTTTGGAAAATAAGGCATGAGAATGCTGTGTTGTGTTGAGTTTTTGTCATGTTTTGCAGAGTTCTGCTGACTTCTAAGAATAAGGACAGAAACTCCTGAATGTAACAATACTTATTTTCATAACTGGTAATGTTTTGCATGTTTTGCTGTATCACACATAGGGTACAGCACATTAAATACAAGTCTGTAATGCACTAGTGGCAGGCCTTCACAGCAGTTGTGTTAACTGGATCCTTGTGTGAACAGTCAGCCTGCAGTGTTATATCAGTCAGTCATTGAGTCCTGCTTGTTGTGAGGTTTGTTTGGTTTTCTTTGGGACTGTTGGAGGAGATGCCTGATTCTGGCTGTGGCTGTTGTAAATTTGTGTCTTTCTGCTTTCATTAAGCTGTGGGAGACTCTGCTAGGTATGTTGAAGAGAGCATTTAGAGAAAGATGTCAAAGGACAGCCACCACTTTCAGGAGTTAGACAGGTATCCAACCTAACCTGTTGTTGCACAGGTAATCGAAATTCATACAACTGCTTCTGACAAGGGGAGGGTTTTATTGTCTGTGCCTCTGTAAGCTGTGTTGTTCCTGCAAATTCTATCCTAGCGTGGCCAGTGATTTTTTTTTTTCTTGATTGTTTGGTTTCCAGCATAGAGCAACAAAGATGATGAAGGAAGTAGAACACCTCCCTTATGAGGAGAAGCTGAGGGAGCTGGGTCTCTTTAGCTTGGAGAAGAGGAGGTTGAGGGATGACCTCATTAATGTCTACAAATGTGTCAGGAGGATGGAGCCAGGCGCTTCTCAAGGTCATCTGATGATAGGACAAGGGGCAATGGTGCAAGCTGGAACAGAGGAGGTTCCATCTAAATATCAAAAAAAACTTCTTCCCAGTGAGGGTAACATTGAGCATTGGAACAGGCTGCCCAGGGGAGTTGTGGAGTCTCCTTCTCTGGAGGTGTTCAAGACCTGCCTGGATATGTTCCTGTGTGACTTCATCTAGGTGATCCTGCTGTGGCAGAGGGATTGGATTAGATGATCTTTTGAGGTCTCTTCAGATCCCTAATGATTGTATAATTCTATGAAACTATTAATTGGTGATTTGATTAATCTTTGTATGTGCTAGTTTTCTATGTGATTAGCGAGTCTATGACCTCGCAGTATTTGAAATGTAGGAAATGCTTGTCCAGGACTTGGAGGTTTTCACGTGTGATCATCTGTTTCAGTAGAAGGGAACTACCAGCATCTGCTCTACTCAGAACTATATATTTGGTGGAATCAGGGCTGTGTATCATCCTAGCTAACCTTGGCTGACTGCATGACTAATGCTGTTTAAGAAACATGGAGAAAAATGTGTTGGTCTTGGCTTTCTTTATATGTGGCAATGTCTGTAGGGAGTCCTTTTTAAAAATGATATATATTATTTTGAGAGGTACGCATAGTAATTCTCTAAAACTTACTTATTTGCCCTTTTGTTGGCTGAATCCAGAGAAGAATGAAATTTTAGTTTGTTAGTGTGGTCGTTTGAAAAAGTGTGTACTTTTTGTCATCTGTCCAGCACTTGCATTAAATGCTTTTCTGAATACAAAGTTTTATTCTTGGTAACTATTTTTTCTTTAAAATGGAAATCTAGCAGAAATGCACTTTTTTTCCTTTGTGAAGCATTGACATTATGAGTCATGATTGTTCACTGCAGTAAAATCACAAAGACACGCAAAACAATAAAAGTGAGAATGGGACAGGAATATTCTTAAAAGAAAAGTTATGTGTTCTGTCACTTCAAGGAGTTCTATAATAAGAGATTTCTTTTAGGACTGAATAGAAAATAGATGACAAATGGAAGTCATTGTTAGAAATCATGGCCAACACCACATGAAGACCAGTGTTTAGATAAAACCCAACATTTTCGGATACTGTTGCTACAGAGCTACTTGTCTGTCTGTTTTTTTCTCAGTAGGTAAATGTTGGTACAAATGTAATCCAGACTTGTAGATATTTCCAATTGTAACTATAATAACTAGTCAACGTTCACATAATGTAAGAACATACTAAGTGGTTAGCTAGTTTAGCATTCTCTAATGATTTCTGATACTGAAATTTGCTAGTTATTCCCTCATAATTTCAGTAGGTTATTGACAGTATGCTTTGGTAGTCTGTCTTGGAACAGGGAAGCTGCTCCTTTATTTTAAATTGTGAGACACAAAAGAATGGAATGCATTTCCAGACTTGAAAGAAGGTTAGGACTGGCTGTGTTCCTGCAGAAGATGCTCCTTGTTAAGAACTAAATAATGTGCATTTGTCTGTTGATGAATTTCCTTTACTCAAATAAAAACAATTCAATGCTTTATGTGTGAACTGACACCTGTATCTGCACCTCTTGTGCATTATCTCATTAATGATACTACAGACCTATGTAACTGCTAGGAAAAAGTATTTCTCACTTTTTTTTTCCTTATACAGTCTTTTGCTGAAATAGGATAAATCACTTATGCCCCATAGCCTTTTACTAGGCTGATTGGTGTTTTTCCTTTACTTCAGTACAATTGCATTCTGTCTGTTTCCTCCTCAGGCCATTCCTGGTCTTGCTGTCTTTGCTGATCTGAAGTGCTACGTACAAAGACAGAGAAATTAAGTCTGTATTTGCTTATTTTGAAAGTAGGGTTTGTGGGTGTGTTTGGAATACATTTCTGATCTCCCTGTCAGAAATATTATAACAAGCACAGAGGAGAAGGAACATTTGTGTAATTGGAAGAGTGACTGAAGATTTGACTGAACATCCAGGAAAGGAGAAATGTTACATTTTTAGGGATTAACCATCAAATATTATAAAAAAAAGAAAAGACAGGTTATGAAATTGCACCCAATTTTTTCATAATACAAGAACAGGAGAGCTGTCAGTTTGTGAGAGAGAAAACTTAAAACTGATGGAGTTACCATGTGGAGATTGTTGCCAGAGGAGATGGAGGCTAGACACATAGCTAAGTTTTAAGCAGGATGGTGGGAATATCCAGTTTTAAGCTACTATACTAGCAACCATAAAAGGTAGTTTTTGCTTTTCTAGTGTCTGGTTTAAATAACCTCTAGCTGATGAGAGGCAGGAAGAAGTCTTGCCTGTGGCTGTGTTATTTTTAATTGCCTACTTGAGAATTTTCTTCACTTGTCTCTGTAGCAGCTGGAAACAGTCAGTGTCCTGTGACGATCTTGATAGCTAGGTACAGCTCCCAGCAGCAACAGTTGTGTAGCGGACTGGAAGGTACAGTGATGCTATACAAATTTGTTCGGGTTTGGATAGTCACCTTATTTTTACAAGGTCTTGATTTAATGGTAATGTGCTCCCCCTTCCTTTGCTGACACACAGCTGTTTGTTCCCTGTGATAAAGACTTTTGTTACCACAATTAAATGATACTACTCAGTTACCTAATCCCTGTGTAAGCCATAGGGACACAATTGTGTCTTTGTGCTTACATAGTAGGTCCTTACTGAAGTAGCTACTAGGATTACATAGCCTGTATTGCGTGTTTTCCCTCCCTCCCCCCCCCACGTTGTGGAGGAATCTGTGCTTTGTTTCTGTTTGACAGGTAAAGTTTCTGCTCTTTTCCATGCAGGCCTGTTACCTGTGCCTGATTTTACTTGAATTTTCCCTTTATAGCTTTATAAACTGAAGATTTGGCTGTGTTGCTGTGGCAGCAAGCACAGCTTCCTACCTTGTTGAAGTGGAAAGAGATGATAAATCATTAGAAAGAGGTCATATCTGAGAGAAGACTAAGGACATTGTACAAGTATCTTTTGCTGTTATTTTAGAAGATACGTTAGCCTTTTAAGTTGTTTTAATACATCTGCTTACCACAGAACAAAGTAGAGAAAAGAGTATGAAGTATTTAGCAGGTGAGATACTTTCCTGGAGCAAAGTATCTATAGCATATTGGCTGTCTTGACATGTGCAATATGCTGCTGTGCTTTTTAAAAATATTTTTTTGTGTGTGTGCTTAAGATGTGTGTTTAAATTCTTGTCTTGTAAACACTTAATTGCTTGTATAATATAGTAAAGTGTGATGTTTCTGAAAACCTTTTCCATTTTACTTTTTGTTGAATTATCTTGTCTTCCTTACTGTACTGTATGACTGGACTTAAGATCAGGAAGATAATGCTGCGGTCACATGGTAACACTAAAATGGAGTGGTCATTATAATCGTTGACAGTAAGTATAGTCCACAGAGGAACAGAATTCAGTGATCTTAGTACGTTAAACATTTGCATTAACTTTTCCGACATCTGTTACCTTTATGCATTACATGAGAAATTTAAGATATGAAAGTAAAAGTGAGGACCACAAAGCAGTCTTTACCTTGTCCAGTAGAGAGACTGTGTGGTAAACAAAATACATGGTGAAACTTGATAGTATTTGTAATTTAAAATGGAAGAGGTTTTAAAAAGATGCTGGCTTTTATGCTTTCAATGTGAGCTTCCAGATGTAGAAACTTTTTATGGAGCTTTGTTCCCTCTATTCAGCTATTTCAAAAACATGAACAAGCTTCCAGTTATGTGAACAGTAATTGTTGCTTTCTTGAAAGCTTTGTGTGCCTTTTCAGAAATCTTTCTCAGTTGCTGGAGGAAATAATTGCCATTCTTTCTAATGCAAGTTTTAAAAATTCATTTGCAGTTGTATATTTTAAAACAAGCAAGGTTTATTTTGACTTATCTGGGGTTTTAGTTAAACTGTTCTCAATACTGAACTGAAAATAGACTAAATCTAATGTTGATAGCTGTATTGTTTGGATCAAAAATTCCTGGTTTTTAATAGAAATTTTTGTAGTTTTTTCTTTAGTAGGGATTTAGTAGAGATTTTTATACTTAGCTTTGAGTATCTAACAATCTTAGTTAAGCAAGTTACAGTTAATTTTGACTTTTGTTATGATTCCACAGCAGTTTAAGATGTGTGATACTGAACTGCCTTTGCCCGTCTGCTGTGTCAGAGTTAGATTTTAGTTAAATGTGTTGCAGGGACATGAGGGAAGGAGGTAGGACAGGGAACTAAAACAGTGGTAGCCCAGATGTAGATTGTCTTGAAGTGCAGTTACCTAATTCTTAAAACCTGTTCATGTTATGTATGTATGGATACTTCATTTTTTATGTCCTTCCTTTCCTTAAAATGTTTTCTTTAATATTGCTCTTTTGAGTACTGATAGTTTTATTTTCATTTGAAGAGCTGAAAAGCCTGTGGTTACCTGTAGTATTCACAATATAGGCAGGAGATTGACATTATTTTCCTACACCTTTATAAAGGGATGATCTGAATTCTGGAGCAAGTGTTCTGCTGTGAGACAGTACTGACTGTGTCTTCATGCCCCATGTTTATAAAGTCATCTTAATAAACAGATCAATTGTGGCTTAGAATGTCTATAAACTATTGATTGACTGGAAGTTGGTAAAGTACATCTGATGTGTTAAATGTTGTTTTTAAGTGGAGCAAACATTGGAAGCAGAACAGGAGGATAAATGTTCTTCTCTTGTGCCACTTTTCTCTTTGCCTGTTAATTGCTTCTGGGAAACAGAGCTGCCACAGGTAGTAGTGCTCTGTGAGATTTCTTAGAAATTATAATGGATTTATCAGGCTTATGCTTATTAGGTTTTTTTTGAAGATGTGTAGTATAGTGAATCACTTACATGGGCAGAACATGCCTAGAAGACTTTTGATAACTCTACTCTTGCAGTCTAAATTCAGTAGTTCCATGTTGCTAGGAAGCAAAGTTAATTTTAGAATTGCTTAGTTAAAAGGAGTATGTAGAGGTTCTTAACGATAAGTCTCTAAAGCTGTCTTTAACTAAAATCTTACTTGACATTTTAAAACAACTGAATTATTAGAAAGATTTAGCAATTAAGCCACCTGATCAGTTGTTTTTTGTAAGTGTGTGTAGGTTTTTCTTCGGTTTTGGTGTGGTGGGTTTTTCGGGTTTTTTCTTCCCCTACAGGGACTTATGTAGCAACACTGAGTCTGATCTTATGTTTGGTTCTTGAAAATAAATGAGAGATTTTGCTGCTTAAAGGCTTGAATGTGGTAGCACATTTTTTTTCTTCTTTTCGCATAATATGCTTTCAGTATACCTTGTTGTGTTGACCAATTAGCTCTGATTGCATTAAGTGTAAGTTTCTTTTGAGTTTCACAGACTTTTAAGGAGAACAGTGCCACAATTCCTTGTGGCTTCTGCAACACTGACACTGCCCAATGCCAAGCAGTAACAAAGTGACTTTAGGTAACTGGATGCAAACAAAAAAAATCTTTTACTTTGGTTTTATTTTTATGAGCATGTGGTCCTGGCCTTCACAAAGGGGAATGTTACTTGCTTTCAAGTTACCAGTAATCCTAATGAAGCTTTGTCAAGTTAGTTTCTCCTGGCTCCCATCAAGCACTGACAGCTTTATGTAATCCCAGATATCAGAAGTGTGAATATTTACTGTCTCTCCCATTACTTACAGGGTAGCATGTTAAGAGTCATCTTCATGAATGGATGAACATGCCACAAGTGTGAATGGAGGGAAGTAGATTGTATTTGAGATTTCCTCTTTAGATGCATCATACATGGCATGCGTAGTATAGCATGGTTCTTTCAGAGTTTGGTTCTAGAATTTTTGTTGCACCATACAGTACACTTTGCAATTGAGAGAATGTTCTTGTGGAGTTAGAGGTGTATTTCCTGTTGATCTATGAAAGTGTTTGCTAGAGATACGGGCTTGCATAATGATGTGATGATCAGGATCTCTGGCTCTAGGAAGAAGGAAGTTTGTGGTGATGAGTGTGGTGAATATAAGTCACAGCCTAGTGATTTTAAAGTTACAGTAAGATTTCATCAAACTCAAGAAAGATTAAAATGCTACTTAAAGTACTCTTGATGCTTTGGGCTTTTAGACCTTTGTTAAAGGAAAAATTCAATCTTGTAATGTCTTTTGACAGTTAACTGAAAGCAACAGTTGGTAGTTCTGTAATAAATTAAGTAGTGGTAAATACTAAAAATAATACCATAAAGTAAGGTTAATGAAAAAAGCAAACACAAAACCAAACTAAAACTGCTGACCAGCAGATCAGTATTTGACAGGGTGCTTCATGAAAGGCAGATGATGCAGTTTCAAAACATTTGTAGAATTTGCTGATAGAAATTTTCTGTGTCATTTGGGAACCTTTTGTTTCTAGGCAGCTACTGTCAGCTTCAGAGAAAGTAAGTAATGTAAGGAAGATATCTGTAGTTTATTCAAGCAACAGAAAAAATGAGAAAGGGGGAAGGGAGAACGTGATAAAAGGACAGAAAATGCTGTAATGGCATACTTCCACATCTTTCAGTTAAATTTACAACTCTGATTTGTTAATCTTCCTTAAATCTGAGGACTAGATGGGGTTCATAGGAGCCCAAGGAGCCAGAAAGGCACAGATGTTTGAAAACTTCGCAGAAGTTTTGAAAACACATGGATTATCAGTATTTTGTTTCCGACTTATTATACTTTGGAAGGAAGATTGGTATGTAAGTAAATGACAAAATAAAGATTACATTATGAAAAACAAATGAGAACTTCTTTTCTGCCTCTATCATTACATGACTCTTACTGAACTTAGAGAATGGGTTTTTGGAGTTGTTTGTACTTTTTTTGAGGTTTCTCTGTCTCCTTATTATATGTTCACCCCAGTGGATCAGGCTGATGGTTCACCTGGTACAACAGTAGAGACTTTCGGAAAAGTAGGTTAGGCTTACCTTTTTGTCTTCTCTGGTATACAGAATTATATCTGGGATATCAGAAGTACTACTCTACCTAGCAGTATTAAATATCCATTTATTGGCCTGTTGTCCGTGGATTTATTAAATACCTGTCTGACACAACTTACACTGTCTCCAGAACCTCTTGTGGAAACAAGATCAGGGAGTTACCTGCTTGCTTTATAGAGAAGTACATTAATACATTGACCTGTCTGAAAACAATATGCCTCAAGAGACTGCTCTCAACTTTAGTGTAGCTAGATATGGTGAGGAAGATTCCATGCATTTAGTCCTTTGTGGTTGTAAAGCACACTCACAGTCTTCCTCAAGTGTGAGCAGTCTCACTCACCTTGACTCTGATGAAATATTCACCCTGATGAAACCCACCTGAGGATCCTGAGGGTACTGTTGAATAAAGTTGTCAAGCCACTAGCCATCATATTTGAAAGATCATAGCAGTTCCTGCTGACTGGAAAAGGGGAAACATCACCTCCATCTTTAAAAAGGGAAAAAAGGAAGACCTTGGAAACTATAGGCCAGTCAGCCTCCCCTCTGTGCCTGGCAGGATCATGGAGCAGATCCTCCTAAAGGCCCTGCTGAGGCCTATGGAAAATAAAGAGGTGATTGGTAATCAGCAGGGCATCATCAGAGGCAAATCTGATGCCTAATTGATTTGATGGCCCGTTTTGATGGTGTTTTCGCACAAGTGGACAAGGGGAAGAGCAACTGATGTCACCTGCCTAGACTTGTGTAAAGCATTTGACACTGTCCCGCGTGACATCCTGGTCACCAAACTGGAAAAACACGGGCTTGATGAGTGGACCACTTGCTGGATAATGAATTAGCTGGATGGTCACACTCAGAGAGTTGTGGTCAATGGCTCAAAATCCAAATGGAGATCAGTGACGAGTGGCGTCCCTCAAGGGTCAGTACTAGGACCAGTGCTGTTTAACATCTTTGTCGGTGATATGGACAGTGGCTTTGTGTGCATCCTCAGCAAGTTTGCCAATAACACCAAGCTGTGTGGTGTGGTAGACGCACTGGAGGGAGGGGATGCCATCCAAAGGAACCTGGACAAGCTAGAGAGGTGGGCCAGTGCCAGTGTCATGAGATTCAGCAAGGGCAAGTGTAAGATCCTGCACCAGGGTTGAGGCATTCCCAGGCACAAATATGGGCTGGGTTGTGAACAGATTGAGAGCAGCCTCAAGAGGAGAAGGACTTAGGACTGTTGGTTGACAACAAACTCAACATGAACTGGCAGTGTTTGTTGCGGCCCAGAAAGCCAGTGGCCTCCCGGGCTGCAACAAGAGGAACGTGACCAAGGGAAATGATCTTTCTCCTCTATTTTGCTCTTGTGAGACACCATCCTGGAGTACTGCATCCAGTTCTGTAGCCCCCAACGTGAAAGATACTGAATTGTTGGAGTATGTCCAGAGGAGGGCCACAAGGATGGTTGGATGGCTGAAGCACCTCTTCTATGGGGATGGGCTGAGAGAGTTGGGGCTGTTCAGCCTGGAGAAGAGGAGACTACAGGGAGATCTAGCAGCTTTCCAGTATCTGATGGGAGCCTACAGGAAAGGTGGAGAGGGACTGTTTCTGAGGGCTTGTAGTGGTAGGACCAGGGGTGGTGGTTTCAAGCTGGAAGAGGGTAGATTTAGACTGGAAGTCAGGAGGAAATTCTTCATGATCTGAGTGGTGAGATACTGGAACAGGTTGCCCACGGAGGTTGTGGCTGCCCACTCCCTGGAAGTGTTCAAGGTTAGATTGGATGGGGCCTTGAGCAACCTGGTGTAGTTGGGGGATGTGTGTGTGTGTGTCCCTGCTCATGGCAGGATTGAAATTAGATGAACCTTAAGGTTCCTTCCAACATGAACATTCTATGCATCTATGAATGTAGGAACTCCATTCTCTCCCCTTCTTACTGTCCATTTCTTTACCTCTTCTAATTCTGCCACATCTTTTTGGACGTGCTAGAATGTATTTGAAATATGAGTGCATCAGAATTTTGTTTGTAATTTGGAAATGACACTTGCTCTTAGATTCTACTGGATATTTTTTCTTGTGGCTGTAAACTAAAACTTTTAGAGAACTGTCAAGTGTTAGTTTAAGGATCTTCTACTTAAGTTTAACTTTTAGTTCCAGTTTTAGTATTTTGTAACCACCATTTAGATTATTTTTCTCTGGGTGGTCATCTTTTTCACCTCTGTTGAAGCTCTTCTGTCACCTTTTGAGAGAAGCACATGACTACCCAAAAGATGTACTGCCGACTGATCAGACCCCAAAATAGTGTAATTTGGATTGCAACTGGGTACTAAACTTGTAAATTTCTAGCTAATGTTTTGAAAACCCTGTGTCATAAAGAGAAGTGCTTCACTTTCTCAGTCCTGCCCTTCATTAGCACTTCTTTCAATCTGATCTACTTCTATGGATGATTGAAGTATTTCGTAGTTTGGACTGTTGATTTTGAATTTATCTTGCATCTCTTTCTAGTCTAGGCCTGGTACCATCGTTACTCTCATTAGACATGTGCTAGTTCACTTCCAGGCTTCCATTTATAGTGAACCAAATGACTTGTCTCTTACAGGAACCCCAAACTTCTTGACTGGTTCTTGAGAAGAGACCTGAACTAAAACATTATGCCAGTTTCTGTACCTGCCTCTGTTGATGCTTTGAATTCATCATAGTAGGAGACTGCAATGCAATTTTCTTACTTTGGTGTAGTAAGGTGAATAATAATTTAAAAAAAAATATTAAGACCCTCTGTGTCTGTAGTCATGCCGGTTCAGGCCACAGGGTTGCACTTCTGCAAGTATTTCTGTTTGGATCAAAAATGTTCTTGGGACATGTATGTTTGGATTGTGCCTTAGGTTCTTGTGCTGTACTTTGACTCTGAAAGTGGCCTTGAAGCTCACTAAACTGCTTTTGAATGAAATTTAGCTGGAGAATGCACTCCAGATGTGAACAGGATGCATTTCAATAAGGCGTGTTTAGCTTGTGGCACTAGACTCCTCTCAGTCCACTCCAAAATTTGCTGTATGAATGTCGATCCCCAGCATCACCTGCTTTGGTCTGCGGATATGCTCCTGTTGTAGTGTGCTGCTGGCTGCAGCAAGCACCTGGGTTGAACAGTAAGTGCTGTAGTTGTGAGCAGTATCTTATGAATGTTGGTATCGCAGTCTGTGGTTATTGTAGGTGTCTCGGTTTAGGAAGACAGGTATCAAATTCTTTTAATTTAAAGGCCTTCAGGCAAGAGATGTGGGAAAAGGAACAACAATTCTTTATTAAGAACACTAAGAAAAAACAGAAAACCAACAATATATACCCCAAACAACCACCCAAAATATAAAGTGTCCTAGAGATCCCGACAGAGCAAAAATAAAACCTGTCCCAATTTAGTTTCTCCGGAGTGGCAGCTGTGGAGAGGCTTCCTCGGGGCGGGTGCAGGCAGGAGCAAAAAACACAGGAGATGGCAAGGAGAGAGAGAGTCGGGCAGTCACAGGAGCACTCCGGGGAGGGGAGAGCGGGAGGCCGAAAGGTCTCACTGAGAAGCTGGATTCC
>VZRI01007549.1:25294-67871 GCA_013397515.1 Upupa epops
CACCTGGTTTTAACAATTGAGCCAGTACCGAGGCATTCACTCCCCCACCCCAAGACATATCGCCCCACCTGATTTTAACAATTGGGTCAGTATTCACTCCCCCGCCCCCTGAAGTTACCAAAAACAAAACCATACAGCTTCTCAATTGCTTTTCAACAGATGAAAATAGAATACAAACTTCTTGATTCCATAACCCAGGACAGTAGGCTAGAACGAAACCTTACCAATTGTATTAGTGTTTCTATTCATAGTGTAGTCTGAAAAAAGGTGTAGAAGTGTGATCTCTAGCAGTGGAGTTTTTTCACAGCATAGTGCTGCTTGAAAATTAAACATGCCATGTTTCAGTAAAAGCATGACAAAATCTAACCTGATTGCAAGTGATAGATTCTAGTAGGAATTTCCCCCTTTTCCCATCAAAAAGGAAATGTTTTTGTGATACCCCAGTGACAAAAGCAGCTTTACTGAATAAGATTTCTGCCTAATGTTGTGCCTTCTGGAATCAATTTTGGAACTGGGTGGTCAAAGACCTTATCTCCCTTTACAACTACCTGGAAATAGGTTGTAGAGAGGCAGGGATTTGTCTATTTTCCCAAGTCACTAGTGATATAATAAAAAGAAGCAGCATCAAGTGGTGACAAGAGAGGTTTAGATTGGACATTAGGAAAAATTCCTTCACTGGAAACATGGTCAGATATTGAAACAAGCTCCTCTAGGAGTCACTGTTCCATGGAGGTGTTAAAAAAAAAGTGTAAATGTGGCATTAGGCAATGCAGTTGAGTGGGCATGGTTGGACTTGATGGTTGGGTTGATGGTTGGACTTGATGACCATGTAGGTGTCTTCCAACCATAATGATTCTATGTATGTGTTGGGTTTTTTTCCCCTCTCTTGCCGTTTGTTAACTGGCAGTAAGATCTATGAACTTGTGTTTTTCAAAGCACTACATGTGATTGTTTTTTGGCTTCTTTCACAGAAATTAGATACATGTCTAGATGGGGATTTTGCTCAGTTGGGTAGCAGTCTAGATTAAGTGGATTTTTATTCGAGTCTGAAATATACTGTCAGGTACAGGAGACTGTATTTGGGTAACACTATTTTATGTTCTCAGAATTCCTGTTATGTGTACAGATTTACAAAGATCATAAAATGTGGTTGTTAACATGTTTATGTTTTGAATTATTTTGAGTTTTGCTGTAGAACAAAATGAGTTGGTACCTAGGAATCATTCACAAAAATACTAAACTATATCTTCAATTAAAATTATACTTTTTTTTAGAGAGTAAAAACTTTCTTTAGAAATGTAGCAGGTACTGTGTATGTTTAGTAAATCCATTTGACAGTCTGTTGAAACTACAACTAAGGGTAACAAGAGATGACTGTGTGGAAGGGAAACTCTTGTCAGCTACAAAGAAAATAAAAGCATACTTGTTTTTGAGTAGATGAAACTTTGAAACAAAATCAAATATGCTTAGAGAAAGAAACATGTATAACTGGTAACAGCTGCCCTGGTAACAGCTGGATTTTCCCTGAGGGATTAGCATTAGTTCCCTTTAGCACAGGGTTGACTATGACAAATGCTGAAATGATTGTCACCACAGTTGACTTTGCTGGAGACAGTGACCCTGCAGTTCTTTTTCCTGGATTGTTTTTTTTCTTGAAGTTTGGTATAGGCATTGATTGGTGAATAGGGTATTAGTTTTCACTTCTCTGAGCATTGCGAGAGCAGGAGAGCCCCTCCACTAGTGTAACTAGGATTGGAACCTATAGCACAGGGGAAAACTTTCTGGACCATAGTAGTTCTGGTAAGTGCTACTTCTGGATTTGCAGCATCGTTTTTCTTGTAAACACATTATATTTTGTATATATATCTTGGAGTTTGTATTATTGTATTACTTTTAAAAGACTGTGAAGATAATTCTACTTTTGCAGTTCTAGTGCATGCATGTCATGTGGAAGGTGGTTGAGGTCAATCCAAAATTTCCCAATCATTGGACACTATAAAGATTCAGCTGGACAGGGTGGTGGGCCATTTTATTAATAGCATACTTTTATCAGCAAGTGTTGGACCAGGTGATCCTTAAGGTGCTTTCCAAACTAGTATTCTATGAATCCTGTTCAAATGTCTCTAGATGAGATAACATTCAAGTTATTCCCTTAATGGTCTCAAGTTTTGCCAGGGTAAGGTTAGACATTAGGAAAATTGTCTTCAGTGGAAGAGTGGTCAGGTATTAGAATAGGCTGAACAGGGAGATGGTAGAACTGTCCCTGGAGGTTTTCAAAAAATATGTAGATGTGTCACTAGGCAGCATTGTTTAGTGGGCTTGGTGGCATTTGGATGATGGACAGACGCATGACCTTAGTGATCTCTTCCAACCTTAATGATTCTATGATTCTGTGATTCATCAATGTGATTAGGAAAATCATGGCTATTTCAAATGCCTTTTGTGGCCCTTTTAAGGATGGGTAGCTTCTGTTACAGCAATCATCCTCACTAAGACTGCAGCAGATGTAAAATTTTAGTGTATTTCTGCTCATCTGAAACATCTACTGTTGATGAGCTTAGAAAACCTGTGTTCAGATGGTGGACCACTGGCTGAACTAATACAATGCAACACATCTGTGCTTCGAAGAACCAGAAAGTTCAAAGCATGTAACATCAGTTGTGAGCTGCTTTTAGTGAATGTTGGCCATTAATGTGGCTATAGCTTGGTCCTGCTACAAAATAGTTGTCTGGTTTTGAGTTGTGTGATGATCACAATGTAATGCAACTAGACATTTTCCTGCTGCTGTTCTTCATGGAGGAGTGAGAGGGTCATAATGAAAACTGTGAACTGTTCTCTGTCATTATCTGATCCAATGCCTGTGTGTAGATTTTTTTTCATTGTTACATCTCAGAGACTGTTCTAATACTGCATAAAACTTATGCATGAGAGTGTAGAATCATTGAGTGGCTTAGGCTGAAGGGACCTTAGATATCATCTAGTTCCAACCCCCTAGCCATGGACAGGGACACTTCTGTTACATCCTGATCTCAAGAAAAGGGAGTGATTCAGGTTCATGGATTCATTTAGGGTTGAATCAAGGAGACTGACTCCATAGGTCTGCACAAAAGTCAAAGTTCACTGAAATTATCAGCTTCCTAACTCTGAGCAGCACAGAGAATCACCAGAATTACCCAATCTTTGACTCAGAGGGTATAGAAATCAGCAGTTACTTAATACCCTACTTGAGAATAAAGGAGAGTAAAAAGGAAAGGAGAGCCAAGAGGTCAGATCACCATGCAGGACTGTAGGTTTTGACTCTTCCGCCTCCACCTTGCTCCAGATCTCTGGTGTTCTTCTTGGCGGGTGGTGAGGCGTTGTTGATTGGTGATCTTTGGTTCCCCAGGTTCATAGATTTTTTTTTCTCTGCAGGCTGGGGAGGGCTGATGGTAATAAAAGCCTGGCACCTTTTGAATCTCTCCCCTTTTATACTTGCTGCCAGGGGTGGAGTTTTCTCTCCCTCCCACCAACAGCACAAGACTCTTTTCCCAGAGTCCCAGTCAAAGCAATGGCCCGTAAGTCATTGACAGACAACAGTTCACATGTTCTCAGGGCCCAAGCATAGTTTTTGCAAATAGGTTGGCAGAGCGCCCAGGTCTGCCTGCTGCAGAGTGCTGGTCTCCCCTGTTACTGTGCTCACAAATTACTACAATTATTTGAGCTACCTCGCTTGTTGTTAATCAAAGTCTGACAGCCTCCCAGTAGAATAGGTTTCCCAGACCCCATCCAACCTGGACATGAATTTTTCCAGGGAGAGGATATCCAGTTATGTCTTTTGAGGTGACTGCACCTTAATAATGTGAAAGAGTGGGGACGGCTGTGATCTTTTTCCAGACTTGTGTCACTTGAGAGACTGCAGAGTTGCATGTTTGCTAGGGCTGTACCCTAGACTGTAATCAGAATTAACGCTCATAAACTGTGTTTCTCAAAAGCATTAGGAAGATGAAGAAACCATGGCTTTAGTACTGTTAGCTGTTGCAGCTTCAAAATTATGGTAGTTCGGAGATGTTTTATAGGTAGATTTTGTTTAGATGGTAGGGATCTAATTACAGCTAGGTATTTGTGGTCAGTTGGCACTGCAGCCTATGTTGAAGGTTAGTTAAAATATTTAATTAGCCCTGGTTGTTTCTTTCTGCTTCTGCTTTCTGAACCTTTTCCTGTATCAATAGCTACCCTAAGAACTTCTTCAATAAGAAAGTATTTATCTAATATTTCTGCAGATGTTTATGTTTGCTTTCTTCTGTTTGTCAAATGTTGCATCAGATGACTAGGAAGAGAGAGAATGGGAGTTTATGTTCTTCGCTTGTATTGACTAGGGTGAGAATATTGTAATGTGTGTGTATTTAATATAATTGTAAAGTGTTGACTTTGACTGTATCCATGTCAGATTGCTGTATTAGTAGCAATATTTTCTGTGAGCTGTTGTTGGTAGAAGGTAAGTCAGATGCCACATGCTATGCAACAGAACATGTTTACACAAATAATAGTGTTTTAAAATATCTTCTGCATTAATTTGGAGACCTAAAACAATGGAGCAGCTTCCCAGAGAAAGTTTTTGCATGTGATATGAATTCTAATCAGAGGCACTAGAAGGTAAACACCAAGTGAAAAGTCTGTTTATGAGCACAGTGGCTCTGCTTTCGTTTTTTGAGATGTGTGTGAGTGTAGGCTTTCTTGAATCACATGTTCCATTTGAAGTATGTTAGAATACACGTCCATGTTTGTATGGACACATTTACATTTCAGATTTTGACACCAACTCTAGGAAATGCCCCAGAAATCAGAGATGTTGTCTTCAACCATTCTCGGTGGATTGGTTTGACTCCTATGCTTTAACACTTGCAGTTTGGTCTTGCTTTATATGCTAGACAAGGTTTATGCCAGCCTAATTGGTTGCTGGAATTCCTGAATTTCACAGCTGCTGTGTTCAGCTGTGTACTAGCAAAATATAATGGGATACTGTTTACAGAGAGCAAGAGGCAATTGTAAAGATGTAAATGTGCTTTGTGGTGCTTCAATAACACATACATTTTTGGCAACACAAAGAATTTTTAGGAGCAAATAGTATGGGTACAGTCATCAGTTTCAACATTGTAGTATGCATTTTCTGCTTATAGTAAGCTGAGACTTGTGGAGGATAGATATAACTTTTGTTAGGATTTCTTTGGAGGGGTTTTTTATTTCCAGTCCTGGCTTTTTTGGCCAGGAAATGGATGAAATCTGACAGAGATGGAAGTTTTATTGTGATTTTTTTGTTAAGGCATGGTGGATGGTTGTGTTTATGAGAGTGCTCAGAGTTTTCATTCATCAGCCTGTTTTGATCTCCTCCCATTTGTTACAGCAAAGATCAAACTTATAAAAATTATTATTTGTCCTTTAAATGTATAGAGCACAGGACTATGTAATACAACTTACATAATGGCTTGGTATTACAGATTTCAGTGGTGAATAGTGCTTTTCTTCAAATTCTGTAAAATATAGTAACATACTATAATTATTGTAATTATTATAATATTGTATAGAATGTGTTTTGCTAAACTTAGAGCTGTCATATGTATTTTGGATTGACAGCTCAGACAAGCCTTAAAACAGTATCAGTGATTCTAGCAATATAGGCCTGAGCAGTCTTCCAGTTCCCACAGCTTCTTGTGTTCTTAAAATCCCAGCATTCTGTTTGTGGAAGTGGCAGGAGTGGCACTGCTATAGTGGCTTCTATTTATGTTTTGTTGATGGGCCAAATAACTAAATGAAACATAAAACAGGCATTCCTTACACAAAATTAGGTCCCTGGAGGTTATTATGTACCAAAAATTTAATGTTGAGTACCTCACACAAAGAAAACTTGGACAAAAACTAAGGTGCAGAAGCATCATGCTTAGGGCGTCTTACTTCAGCCTTGCCAACAACATGTTGTATCAAAGTACACAGATTTGCTGTTACTATGCATGATGCTTCCTCATAGCCTCTCCTATGTAACTAGGTGTGAATATTTAACCAATAGAAGAAATACCAGTGTACACTTTTTACTTTTCTCTTAGGTGTACTTTTTTTTTTTTTAGTGTACTTTTCTCTTAGGTGGGACAACTTGGGATAGAGTATTAAATCATTAATTTTGGAAAACTGTCAAATTAGTCTGAAATGACTAGAACAGAAGTTTATGAAGTTAAGGAGTAGGTTTAGGGGCCTGGCAATTCCAAGAAGGTGGAGTGTGCAAGGTGGAGGAGACCCAGACGAGAGTAGATATGTAAGGGCTGTGCTGTGAAACAACATAGATCTCTTTTGCTTTGGAGCTGCACATGGCCGTTTGGTACCCAGAGGTTGGCTCAAGGCAGGTGTAGTTGAGTGATTTCTTGTTTGTGCTATGGCTTGTTTGAGGAATGACTTAGGGGAGCACCTGCATTGAACTCATGTTCTTTATAAATCCCAGTTCCTGGTTCTCTTAGGGCAAAGCACAGATGTAAAATCAATGTGACACCTGGGTCTTGATCCTTCTGTGTCAGTACATGGCTGCTTTACTCTTCCAATTGCTCCTTGCTACTGTGCATAGGAAATAGATCATACACACACACTCACACACACACCCCAGTACATTAAATATTTCAGAAGAATCCTTATTGATACTAGCTTTTTTGAATTTATGGGGGCTTGTTGGCTTTGTCTCTTTCACTGGAGAAATCAAACCATCAACTCTTTAACTTCAGTTCAGCAGTCTGTGTAAGCAGCTTAAAAAAAAAGATTTTATTACTATTGCAGCAAGTTCAGTTTTAGTTGAATTACCAACTGATGAGATGTGCATAAGAATTGGATATTGTAATACAGTTCCAGAGGGCTTCACTCCTGAGTTACGGCATGTAATGTACGGGCCTAGAAGGGGGCTAAGCAAGACTTTATGGCCACTCCTCAGGAGACTTTACTGCCTGTGGGAGACCCGTGTTATTGATGTTTTCTTCTGTTTGTAAAGATGCTAAGTGTTGTGGCTTTCACATGGTGTTTTGTTTACTTACCACCAAGTTTTCTTTTTGTTTAACTTTCTGCTTCTATGCTGACTGTTGCACTTCCACTGTAGATCAGGTCTGAGACACTTCATATTGTATGGGCAAGAATCATCTTCTGTTTATCACTTTAACTCTTTTTTTCCATCCTCTCTGCATGTGTTAGTGCAGGGATGAAAATTATCTCTGGACTATTTTTTCCCACTTAGTAAATGATAATTTGTGTTTATTTTCTAGGCCGAATTCACCAAGCTATGGTAACATCCCTAAATGAAGATAATGAAAGTGTAACTGTTGAATGGATTGAAAATGGAGATACAAAAGGCAAAGAGGTAAACAACTATAACTTTTAGTGTAGTGTGTAATATACATTAACATGCCTTTGAAATTTGCACTGGAAACAAAAAGATGTAAATCTTAATTTAATTTATAATTCTTTGGTTAGAGATGATTTTGCATGAGAGCTGTTAGACAAATTCTGGTTTTGCTGTATTAAATGTGACTTCCGAAACTCTGTGCCATAGCTTTTCAGTAATTCTTTTCCTCTGTTGATTTTGAGCCAGATTACAAAGGTTGACCTTGTTCTCTTTTTACATGTAGAAAAATCAATTTTTTGAGAGGGATAACAACTTTTAGTTCAGATTGGAAACTAGTGGGAGAGCTAGACTAGAAATCTTCTAATGTTTGTATTATTGAGGAATTTAACTGCCAGTTTGATTGCTTATTTATTTTTGGCAATTATTTTCCAGTCTTTCTTTCCTTGAGAAACTGTCCTTTTGTGTAGGAATTTGCTATCTCCTCTCCCTTCAAATTTTGAACTATGTTACTCCTTTTCAGAGACGATTTGAAAAAGCATCTCAGAAATAATTGCATAGGAAAAACAAAAATTGTGTGAGAAAGTCCTCATAATCTCATCAGCTTATCTCATCCTTCCAGGCACACAGTACTGAGGTCTTAAGATCTAGCCCGGGGAAATGGCTGTTTATAGACAGCAAAGATTTTTAGGAAACCAAGTTTCAGCAGGTCTGAAGCCAGCTATTTCTGTGATCCTGCCTCTTCACCTTACATTTTACAGCATTTTGAGTGAAGAACACTTAAGATTTTTATTTTTTTTCTTTTTGATAAATCTATCATGGTCGCAATTATGCGGTTGTTTTCTGTCCAAATTGGACTTCATCTGTTTCTTTTGTACTCTTGGGGAAATATCAAGTAATTGAGAGATCCTTCTTTTTATGTTACAGAATGTCTTACATAATAATACTGATCAATTTACTATAGTAATGCTGGCTATATTTTTTTAAAATGAAAATATTTTCTATTAAAAAATCTTAAAATTCTGTTTAATTGCTTTACAAAAAGCAATTTACAGTTAAAAGCAAATGCTTTACAGAATACTGGATATCTGTTGTGTTTTCTAATTAGTTTGCTTGCAACTAATGCAAAGAACAAAACTTACACTATTTTTAGTGAACGTATTCCAAGATAATTCAGGTTTTTAGAAGTGTTGTTAGGTAAAATCTCTAAAGATAGTTTACTGTTTATTCTCAAACACAATGTAAGAAAGAGTAGAGGTGAATATTGTGTTAATATTTACAAATGCATTTTATACTCTTTTATACAGATTGACTTGGAGAGTATATTTTCACTTAACCCAGACCTTTCACTTGATGAAGATGTTGAACCTAGTCCGGAGACACCACCACCATCTGCTTCATCAGCCAAAGTAAACAAATGTGTGAAGGTTGGTAATATTTATGTGACATGTTCAGTTAAACTTTAAAATACTCCTGTACAAGTTGTTATGCTTATATTTTTAACATTTCCATTTGTGCAGCTATTTGGTAACTGTGTTCCTTTCTCCTGTGGTGAATAGGTTTTTCTAAAAAATTTTTAAGAATGTGTTTGACTGAGAGGGAGTTGGAAACCTATGCTTATGTAACTAAAAATATCTAAAGAAAAAAGACAGAAAAAGTTCTGGAGGTTGTCTGAAACATTAGAGTTAAAGCAGTATTCACCACAGCCTCTTCAGTGAGGTAACTGTTACCTCTCTGTGCAATGATTTGTTATTTTTATTCACTGGAATGAAACAGAGGCTACAGTTTACATTTTTGGTAATATGGTGGACCTCACAGCCAAACTTAGAAGATAAGGACTGGATGATTGGCTAGTGAGGTGGGCTGGGAACTGGCTAAAGAACATATCTAAGAGTTGTAATGAGTGGGGCAGTCACGTGTCTCGTGGTGTTCCTCAAGGATTAGTTCTATTCAGTGTATTTGTCAATGATCGTTATGAGTGGACAGAGTGTATCTTCAGCAAGTTTGTTTGATGGTACAAAGCTGAGAGAAGTGGTTGACTTGCTGCAGGGCTTTGTTACCATCCTGCATGACCTGAGTAGACTGGAGAATTGGGTAGTGAGAAGACACTTGATAATGTTCATCAAGGTCAAGTGTAGAGTGCTGCAACTGGAGAGGAATAACCTCATGCATCAGTACAGTCTGTGGACTGACTTACTGGAGAGCAGTTCTGAGGAAAAGGAGCTAGGGGTGCTGGTGGACCACAGGCTGAATATAAGCCATTAGTGTGCCCTTGTGACCCAGAAGACCAGTGGTATCTTTAAGTGCATTAAGAAGAGTGTTACCATTAGGTTGAGGTATGTTATCTTCCCCTTCTACTCTGCCCTGTTTAGGTCACATCTGGAATACTGCATTTAGTTCTGGGCTTCCCAGTTCAAGAGGGACAGGGAACTACTAGAGAGAGTCCAGCACAGAGCCATTAATAAGGACAGGGCGCTGAAGCATCTTCTATTAGGAGGAGAGGCTGAGAGAGCTGGAGCTGTTTAGCCTAGAGAGGAATAGAATGAGGGGAGATCTCATAAATGCTTATAAGTATAAAGTATAAATGCTTGTAAGTAGTAAAGGATGAATGACAGAATGATGGGACCAGATTCTTCTTGCTGGTGCCAGCAGGGGGTAATGGGTTTAAAGTAGAAACATTTCCATTTAAACAGAAGGAAAACCTTTTTACAGTAAGGGTAACAGAGCAACTGGCATGGGCTTCCCAGAGGGACTGTGGAGCCTCCTTCTCTGGAGGCATTCAGATCCTCCCGGGATGTGTTCATGTGTGATCTGCTTTAGGAGAACCTGCTCTGCAGGGACATTGGACTCAATAGATTCCAACCCCTGTGTCCCAGTTTTGATTTACCAGGGTTTTCAAAACACAATAAAACCAAGGTTTTATTCTGGTAAAGAAGTATAGCAAGCTCTATGAACACAGAGCAATAAACAGAAAAAGGGATGAAAAAAGCTCTTTAAACCAGTGGCAAAACTGGTCTGCCCTGCCCCCACTGCAGATGCAGTGAGCTATACCTGGTGAAAACATAACCTCTTGTCCAGTGGGTCGCTAGGGGAACAGCCCACAAGACAGAAAAATGAAGAATGACTTTTCCCACCCTCCCCCCCACACTTGCAAATGGTAGTAGTTATAATGGGTAGGAGAAAGGAAGAAGGGGAAAAAGAGAAAAAAGAAAATGCATGTGGGATAAAAAGATACTAAGACTGAATCAAGAAGGAGGAGAAAATGTCTAAAACTGCAAGAAAGAGTTGGAAGCTATCAAGAAAAAAGATGAAGGAGGATTATCTTTTTCATACTGTCCATGTGGCAGGAATAAAATGGCAGATAGGAGCCCAGCTGTCAGCAGCACAGCTCATGGAGGACATAGAAATTTCAGCCCTTCCATGTTCCATTTATAATGCCATGGAGAAGGGATATCTGTTGGTTATCATATTGGTCATTAATGGAATCTGGTTGGTTCTCTAAGCTGTCAAGTGTTGTCAGAGGTCAGGAATTAACATGTAACACCCTACCATTCTGTGATACTGTGATTCTATGAATAACAGAATTTTCTTTCTTCATAGAGTCGACGAACTGTGTCAGCTCTTAAGAATGACAACCCAGTCAGAGATACTAGAGGTAAATATCTCTTGCCATTTTAAGGAAGTAAAAACTATGGGAAAATTTTAACCTCCGGCTCCTCCAACATTCCGTAGATCAAATTTCTCATTTGATGAGCATGCATATGACATGTAAAAGATACGGTACATCATTCCTAGAATTATTCCCATGTATATTTAGGAATTTGTACTGTGCAAGTAATATTGATGTACAAGTGTTAAACAATGTAGCATTAGGAGAGTTCATCTGAATAAGCAGAAGATGTAGCAATTCGTAGTAAATTAGTTATGCTATATTAAATCATGTGTGGACTTTTCCAAGTAACCTTCAGTTTGCCTTAGCTTCACAGTATAGTCAAAGCAGTGCATTGAAAATACACTTTCTATTTTTTGACTTGGATTTGTAACAGTGTTTGAGTAAACATTCATTCAAAGGGTACATAAGTCCTATGGATTATTTCTTACTCTGCAGTTAATAGTGAAAAATGCACAAAAATGCTGAAATACCAGAGGATGATAGGTGAAAAGTAAGTACAGGATGAATACAGATGTACCATGTCTGTAACACAAGAAAAAGCAATAAGCAGTAATTATTCTAATTTTCTCTCCTGTGTTAAATTTAACTAACTTGTACTGATGATGGTTCTTCCAAACATTAATCTACCAAATTTATGGTAGATTAGAAGACTAGATGCCAGTCCTTCTGTTAAACTTGGAACAACAAGTGGGTTTGCGTATCTTTGCAAGTTTTTAGACTCGTCTTGTGTATGACTGGGACCATTCTTTCATTGGCCTGTGGTGATGTTTATTCTGCCATTGGCCTGTGGTAATGTTTAACAAACTGAAATTCTGATGAGAAGGAGATTTTTTCAAGCTAATGAGGTTGAAATTTGAGACTCCTCACTGGTGGAGTCTTCTCACATCCATGCATATTGTTGCAGTAAATTGTCTGTTAGGTTTGGAATAACCCTGCAACTTGTGTTTTAATAGATCCTATGTGTCTTACTGTTCAGTTTGCCTAAGTGTTTTTGGTTGGCCTTATAATAAGCCTTGTCAACATTGCTATCTTTATTTGTGTAGTCAGTTTGTCTTTGAACCTCCTATCATGCATTGCATGATCCGGGCATTTGCTTTGTCTCATTTGATACCTGTTTCCATTGTTGTCTCCATGTTGCACAAGGAGCTGGCATTCATCTAGAGTATTGTCTCGGGCTGGTAATCTTGACCTCTGAATTTTTGTGGTGGACTCTGTTAGGAGCATGTGCCAGAAATGGACCAGCAACTTTTTGAAAACATTTTAAAGCTTTCAGCCCTACCAAAGAGGCTTGCATGCTCCCACTGCATTCACTGGGAACAGATATCACTGTATCTTAAGAAACCGGCTTTCTTAGTGTGTATAGGATCAATGCATAAGTTTAGGCATACTGATTGTATCCCTTCTGGTGTGCGTCAAAAAAAATTGTTTCTTCCAGTCATAGACTGATCTGCACTTTGCTGCCTTTCATTTTTAGCCCTTTGTCTCACTAGACATCTGAAGGGAATACAAATTACTTTTTCATTACATAGGCTCAATTAGGTGGGACTACTCTGTAATGTCTAGAAAACAGTAGGGCTTCTTTTCTTACTCAGTTTTGAGGTATAATGAAAATACAAATAAAATTTTAGTATGTCCTTTTTCCTGTGCAAGTAAGAAGTTGTACTAATTGTGCCATAGAGTGTTTAAAAATATGTGTGTGCAACATTGGCACTTAATAATAATGTTGGGTTGGTTGTAACATATGTCTTTATGAATAGACTTTCTACATGTATGGATCCCCCTTGCCCCTAGTAAATCCTTGTGTCTGAAAAGGGACCTCCTTTTTTTTTTTTTTTCCCCATAACAAAGCGTTTTAGAATAGGGTAGAAATTTTACTCTTCTGTGTCCAGGTGAACTTTGTGCTTTTTCCTTTGCAGTGGTTGGTTCAGCACGTGCACGACCTACTCAGCTTCCTGAGCAGTCTCCCTCCTCTCAACAGAATGGTAGTGTTTCAGATATATCTCCAGTTCAAGCTGCAAAAAAGGAATTTGGACCCCCTTGTATGTAAACTGTGCATCAAAGATTCATTCATTTTGGGTGTTACATGTACATTCTCTTGGATTATGTTTTTGCCCTTAGATGACATATAGTCTACCTGTCTGTGGGCATTATTGGGGAGCCTTTTCAGACAGCCCTGACTAAATGAGTGTTAGCTTTTGTCAGAGTAGTGCCTGGTATTTGGAATTTGGTTTTCCTTTATCTTTTTTTAACCATGGAAGTGTGGTTTGCTTCTTTTGTGTTTTGTTTTTTTTCATTTATCTGGGTATTCTTGTAATTCAAACCAAGAGATCACATGTATCTGTCCAAATGTTTTTTTGAGAATTGTTGTTGTAGTATTTTTCATCATACAGTTATTGTCCCATTCCCATGACTTTTTTCTAGTATATTTACTTCAGGAATTTTAGAAATTACATTGCCATAATTATTCTACGCTAATAATTATATCCTTGAAAAGATAGTTGATATAAATACATTATAATTATTGATAAATTAATGCAATAGAAATCTTAGTGTAAATACTAAATTAATGCTACAATTATATTTTTAAGCACGTAGAAAATCTAATTGTGTAAAAGAAGTAGAAAAATTACAAGAGAAACGTGAAAAAAGAAGGCTACAACAGCAGGAACTGAGAGAAAAAAGAGCTCAGGTTAGTATTTTTAACTTGGAATAAAAAATGTATGTCAGAAAGAGAAGAAGTTTGGAAAACCATTGTGCTTCTTTGGTCTTTAATAGATTTCATGAGCTGTAAGAATCTTGAAATTAAATGTAAATTAAATTGAAATTCATCCTGTACACAAATCTGGTAAAGATTTTGGTGTTTGGTTACATTGCTGCCATAACTATTACTTCAGTCAGTTTTTCCTCTCTTTTTCAGAAATGTTTGCATGCAGTTGCTTAGAATGCCATGTGGTTTTGGAGATCAAATACTGACATTTATTTTTCAGGGAAAATGCACTGTTTAAAATAATCAAACCTTAGTCTTTTACATAGGTCTTTTACTCTACAGGAGTAGAGTATAACATTATGAAAAACTGTACTTTGTGATCTTCAGTGCTTTGTGGAAGATGTCCATTTGAGGCTGAACATTGGACAAGGACTTAATTTTCTTTAAGCCAGCCAGTCTATGTATTTTTAATTTAGTTTTGTGTCATATAAGTACCTTTTGGCAGCAAGTTGTTAGAAACTGCTGTGAAAGAAATGAAGTCTTTAATCCTGTAAGAAAAAGTCTTATAATGAAAAGCAACTTTCTGTCATAGTGATGTAAAAGCTTTATTGAAAATAGTAGCATAATCTTGTTGGCAGCCATGTACGTATGTGTTAGTCTCTAAAGCAATATTTCCAGTCCTCTACTGACATGAGAAGTACCATCAATGAGTAAATAGTTCTGTCATAGTTTAGTGATGTTTCTAAGTTGACCTAAAATAACCTGAGCTGAATTGATATTCCCTAATTCTCATTTATTTTCAGAAATGCGAAACATTACTGTATTTTCATATGTGAGGAATAAATATTTGTTTATGACTTAAAATACTTCAATGTGGTGCTACCCCTAAAATTTTCTTCTGTTGTTCCTGTGAAGGCTCCCTTTGCATATAAGTTTTAAACTTCTATATGAGGAAAACTGTATCGATAGCCTTTATGCATCTGTGCCAGTTGGTGGTGTGAAATAGAGCAATAGTTAACTAAGCACTGTCTTCCGGTCTTTAAGCTGATTTTGAAGCATGTTAGGCAGTAAGAAGTAATACTCTTTCCTGATTGAAACTTTTAATTGTAACAACAGTAATACATTTTATGTAGACTTAGTGCCAGCAGTTTTTAGTTCTCTGTACTAATGTACTAATGAGGCCAGCATCAACATAGTAATATTCTGAGTACAAGGACACAGTTTTATCTGAGGTGAAAATTGTCTCACAGGTACAGTGACTTGAGCTTGTCAGTGCCAGTGCAGTGCTTTCTGAGAGTGCCTGTGTTGTTTCCATAACCATCTGTGACCCAGAAGTTTATATCATTTGGAAGAGATATGCAAATCTTTATAATGCCTTAGCAACAGAACTCTCTACTTGTGAAATCAATAGCATGTCCTGACTAGTGTAATACTCAGTCTTGGGGAGAAGTAACAGGAAAGATGTTCTGAACAATGTAAGCTTATCTCTCGGTAGGATCAAGGCTTGGGAGGGTCTCCATGCATGTCCTTTTATGTGTCAGTTCAATCTGGTACTGTTGGCTCCAGATTTAGGGACAAAAGGTCTTATGAGCCTGGATGTAGCCTAGTATACATCACTGGGATTGCTTCTGCTTTTCGGGGGACTAGGAGTTGTAGAAAAGTTTTCTATGCATCACAGAATTGGAAAGGACTTAGAAAGATCATCTAGTTCAGTCTCCCTGCCGGAGCAGGATCACCTAGACCAAGTTGCACAGGAACATGTCCAGGTGGGTTTTAAATGTCTCTAGAGAAGGAGACTCACAACCCCTCTGGGCATCCTGTTCCAGTGCTCTGTCACCCTCACTATGAAGAAGTTTCTTCTAATGTTTATGTGGAACCTCCTGTGTTCCAGCTGATATCCATTGCCCCTTGTCCTGTCATTACATGCCACTGAGAAGAGCTTGGTTCCTTCTTCCTGACACCCACTCTTTATGTATTTGTAATCATTAATGAGGTCATGCCTCAGTCTCCTTTTTTCCAATCTGAAGAGATCCAACTCCTTCAGCCTTTCCTCATAAGGGAGATGCTACACAATGTTAATCATCTTTGTGGCTCTGCACTGAACTCTCTCAAGCAGTTCTGTAGCCTTCTTTAACTGAGGGGCCCAGAACAGGACACTGTATTCCAGATGCAGTTTCTCCAGGGCAGAGTATAGAGGAGGGAGAACCTCTCTGGATCTACGAACCACACCCTTTCTAACCCATCCCAGGATGCTGTTGGCCTTCTTGTCCACAAGGGCACATTGCTGGCTCATGGTTATCCTGCTGTCCACCAGGACCCCCCAGATCCCTTTCTTCTATGCTGTTCTGTAGCAAGTCAGTCCCTAACCTATACCAGTACCTGGCATTGTTCTTGCTCAGGTGCAAGACTCTACACTTGCCCTTGTTGAATTTCATTAACCAAGGCTGCCCTTAACCCTTCACTGCTTCAACCAGACCCACCTTGTTAGTGAAAAGAAGATCCAGTAGCATTCCTCTCCTAGTGAGCTCATCCACTGTTTGCATCAGGAAGTTGTCATCAATGCCCTGGATGAACCCCCTGGACTGTGGATGACTCACTAATTAGGTCTCCTAGCAAATATCATGGTAGTTAAGATCTCCCATGACAACAAGGGCCTATAACTTCAAGGAAGCTGTCAGCTGCCTATAAAAGCCCTCATCAACTTCCTTGTCCTGATCTGGTGACCTGTAATAGACACCCACAACAGTATCACTCAAGACTGCCTGCCTAGTTATTCCTCATGCTGCTTGCTTTGGCATTTCAGGGAATGAGCTGAGCAGTTCAGTTTCACTCTAGGAAGCTGGGAGGCCTCCTGGGCTTTGCCAGTACTAGAGCACTGCCCAGCTGGTGCACACCCAGCAGCAACCCCATTCCCCTTCAAGTCTGGTTTAAAACTCTCAAAATGGGCCCTGCTAATTCCTGTCCCAGAACCTTTTTACCCTTCTAGGATAAGCCTTTCCTGTGCATCACTGCCAGGTCTGGTGTCTTACAAGACTAGCCATTATCAAAGAACCCAAAGCCCTGCTTGTAGCAGGAGTCTCATAGCCAAGCATTTATGGACTGAATCCTTGTATCCCAGCTAAAAATGGAAGAAATTAAGTGAAAATAATTTGAGCCCCAGACTCTTTCACCAGCTGTCCCAAGGTCTTGAACTATTTCTTCATTCCCCTCAGACTACGGAATGCAGCTTCCTCCTCACTTGTGTGGAAGTAGTAGAAATAGTGGTGAGTAGTAGTCAGTTGATTTCACCAGTTTAGGAAATGTCCCAGTGATATCCCTGATTTGGCTTCCAGGTAGACTGCAGACTTCCCTATGGTGAGGGTCAATGTTGCATATTGGGCCAGCAGTTCCCTCCAGCATCATGTCCCCAGTAACTAGTATCCTTCTCTTTGTGTAAGAGGTGGTCATATTGCTGGAAGGCCTATAAAATTGTGGTAGGACCTCAGAATAACTAGGAGTTAAGTGTTTCCAGTTGCTTTAAGGGTTTTTGTGTGAAGATTCTGACAGGCAGGAGCAATTACTCAAGTAGACTGTCAGTCAGTCTTCAATAAAAAATTATTTTCTATTACATGCCAACCAAAATGATTAAATAGAAAGCATGTGATTGTTTTGCTTCCTGATCAGTAAATTAGTTAAATCAGAATGGAAAAAGACATTAAACTAGCATTTGAGACATTGCTGACATACTGTAACAAAAATATTTCAGCTGATGTGTCTTTTTCTTATAAATATATACAGAAGATACAGGTGTTTGTCCATTTAAAGAATACAGCGTATTAGAAATTTTGTTGCTTACTTCCCTAGGATGTTGATGCTACAAACCCAAATTATGAAATTATGTGTATGATAAGAGATTTCAGGGGAAGTTTGGATTATAGGCCACTGACAACTTCAGATCCTGTAAGTACCCCAGCAACATGGAAGTCTTTTATCCATTTGTATTTTTGCTATGTGTTCTCAGTTTTTTCAGTGTATACCTCTGTAAACATGAAAATCAAGGTAGATTAGTGTATTCAGTATAACATGGGTTTAACTTCTTCAGCAACATAATATTGACATTAGTGTGCATTGAACATCCTAGATTGCTAAATTATTGTCATGTCACTTAAATATCTTTTTACTATAAAATAATGCCTACATGTACTTGAGTAGTCACTTGGTCTCTGTATTGTAAATTTTTATGTGATTCTGGGGGTGTGCTTAGAAAACCATTAAGCTTCTCTAAAAACGCTGTTAGTATTTGGTCTTTCAGGGTGGTGAGAGGCTTTGGTTTGCGGAGAAGTCAGAAGAGCAGAATCTGTAAGTGGTGAAGATTATCAGATATCTGCAGCAATCAGAGATTGTCACAATTTCTGTGGATAGTATATCCACCTTGTTGGAACTGAATTTACTAGCAGTATTCTAAGGGGTATCTGGTACTATACAGAGTTGGATTGCTTCTCTCTGCAGGGTGTTTTGCTAATGTATGGTTCTCCTTTTTGGGTTTTTGGCTGTGGAGTAGGCACAAGGGACTTGTGTGTGTTGTGGAAAAGTCTTTGTTCAAATGATGGGTTAATTATTTCAAAAATATACGTATAATAAAGTGAAATATTGCGTAACTGGAATTGGTATATAATTCATTGAAATATTGTTTCCTTTGCAGATTGATGAACACAGGATATGTGTTTGTGTACGAAAACGACCGCTCAATAAAAAAGGTATGACTGTTGCTACATTTTTTCTCTGAAAAGCTGCTACTGATAGTAATACTATTTGAATTACAGAGGTCTAGAAATACTGATCAAAGGTGGAAGTTATAGTATACAATATGTATGACAGACCCAGAAAATTCATAGACTCACCATAGGATACAGATAGGGAGAAAGTAGTGTAACTGTCACCATTTTGTGGAATGGGAGCTGAGACTCAGAGGCTGCCATTTTTTCACAGTATGATTTGGGATGTATTTAGTTGATCTAAAGAATTAATTCTACTGTAATTTCTTCAGTATTATATAGCCATTCTTTTAAAACTGTCCATCAGGGAGTTTCCTGAGCACAGTTTTCACCTAGTGAAAATGAAAATGCCTTTTTATACATGTATTTTTACCCTTCCGGATGGTCTTGAATATGACATCAAGGATGCTATACATGATATGTGCCCCAGCATGTCTGAGACATCTTCAAAGGGCTAGTGTATTACAGACAAATTGGAGACTTGCATTCCCCTGAAGCTGGTGATCAGGGATGGGTGAAATACCATAGGTCGTATGAAACACAATGATAAAACTATTCGATGCTGGAATGACTCCCTAGTGACTTTTTTAATACATGATTAGTATGGGAGCTTTGCTACTTACTGCATGCTCATCAGACTGGATCCTGTATATTAAAAAAAAGTGTAGAGGAATTCAGTTATGTCCCAATCTTCCCATGAAATTTTTTCATTCAGTGGAAAATTGAGAGTTCAAATGCTTCTGGATTGCAGCTTGTCTGAATCTAATACTGAAGTAGTCTCTTGTTTTGAAATATGTTTCTTTTCTTCCCTATTCTGTTTTGTTTAACTAAAAGATTAAACAAACAACAGACTCCGAAACAATGTGGGATGAATTATTATTTTTTGTACTGTCGGAATTAAACATTGAGGATTATCCTGATTTTTCCTAGAAAAAATTGGGAAAATTGTATGAGAAAGTAAAAACATGCGTTGCACCCACTATATTTAGGTTTTGCCTTAATTTATTTCCTGTGTTTTGTAAACTCCTCTGCTTTTTTACTTCTACTGGCTCTTGTTCCCTGAGGTTACTTTTCCTTAACCTTAATTTCTGAGATCAGTTAAGTGAAACTTTTACACAACTTAGGGGCATTCAACATTCAAGTCTGGTATCATTTTAATATTTCAGCATTGAAGGTTATATTTAATAATATATAACTTAGAAATGTGATGTTGGGGGAAATATCACCCACATGCACTGAAGATAAACAAATTTACAGTAAATGAGAGCAAGTTGTCTAGAGGCATGAGTTGTGATTCAGAATCAGAATTTGATTAGGTATTAGTGGTTTGGAGATATTAACATAGTTCAAAGATGTTTGTAGGGTTATGAATGTCTAATTAAAAATAAGATTGGTACTAAAATGCCTTTTTAAGAGTTAGCTGTGCAAGAAAGATATTAACTCATCTGTGCAGGAGTAGAACCATACAGATACTCCAGTATCCTCATGACAGAGTCTTCTGAAAGCACAAATAATAGTGTATATGTCTTTACAGAGAAAAGTAAAAATAACTTGTTTTCCCAGTTTCACAGTCACATAATTATTGCACAGACCTTTAGGTGTTCTCAATACCAATTGTTCTGTGGCTTGACTTTGCAGGAAGTATTCAAATTGACATTTTAAGATTCTATTTTAGTGATGGATATTTATAATTCAAAAATGTATGTTGGGTTTCAGAGATGCTACTTCAAATTTTCATCAGCAAGAAATATAGATTGTCATAATAACTATATGGGAACAGGTGAATGTCTCATTCCAAAAAATTGTTTAAGAAAATCAGCTTTTGACTGCATAGTCTGAAAAGCTTTGGTTGTAGACAATTGACTGTCATACATATTTTTTCAGCATTGCCCCTTATTTCTTCTTTGTAGTTACTGCAAAATAATTGCATTTTATGTTATTGCAGTGCAGCTAAAAACTGATTATACAGTGACTTGAGTGCATCTGTTGGTGTGAAGTGTTGGGCAGTGATAAACATTGTACTGTTTGATCAGTATGTTAGCTGATGAAAATGTGTATCTGATTGTGTAAAGCCACATCAAATTATTTAACTGCATGCTTTAAGAAGTTTTACATAGAAATGCAAGTAGGACACATGAGTGAACCTGACTGTAAACATAGAAAATGTTTATTTTTTGTGCATGTCATGGATCACTAGATTTTGTGTTTTACTGACTTTTTATCATACAACAGTTAGCAATAAATTGTAGTCCTGTGCTGAAAGTGATAAGAAGGATAATTAACAATTGTAGCCTTTTCTATTTACAATGTAATTTTTAAAAAGGATTTTACTTTAAAGAAATGTGTATTTTAGATTCCATTAATAATACACAAGTGAAATGTCTCTGTAGAGTGAAAACTACCTTTTTCTTTTTGAAGTCTCTGAGCATTTGACTGTAACATTAAGGACTTAGGGAAAAGAAAAAGACAAAATTTAAAAATAAAGCTTATTATGGTTAAGGATGTTAATTTCTTTGTGTTTTCAAATTGACAGTCCAAGCAGTATAGGACTTTCAGTATAAAGTTTCTCTAATAGAGAAGTTATTTATAAATAAGCTCAATGGGTATGTCAGTAACCTGTAAGTATAGAAACCTTGAGGAAAAAGAACTGAAGCTCATGTAGTGTAATTATAGAGTATGTAACAAGCTATAAGGATAGCTTTGTAATTAATGATCTTAGTTTTTCTAATCAACTTTGTACAAGCTCTCTTTAATTTCCGGCAATTAGTAGAATAGAAAACTAGACTTCCAAAATGAAACCTGTTGCATAGTAGATTACAGTCGAGGCATCAGAAGCACAAATCCATTGCAGTGTTGTTACTTAGAGGAGCTGTGTTATCTGAGATTTTGTAAGACTGTAAACAGTGGAAAAAAAATGTAAAAAATAATGATGTGTTGCCAGTTAAACATATATTTCACTTATTTTATAGAAACTTTAATGAAAGACCTTGATGTAATAACAATTCCTAGTAAAGATGTTGTGATGGTACATGAACCAAAACAAAAGGTGGATTTAACAAGGTACCTAGAAAACCAAACTTTTCGTTTTGATTATGCCTTTGATGACACGGCTCCTAATGAAATGGTTTACAGGTATGTGTATATGATTTTTTTTGTGAATATTTTTTATCACCTATTTCCCATGTCAATAACTCTGGGCTGACCTTCATCATGGACTCTACTCCTATACATATCTGGTTAGCAGAGAGAATATTGCTACCTCCATTCCTGTATGTGTTCACTTTTGTTTAGCTCTTCATCCTGAGTTTTTCACCTGCAATGTCATCTTCAATTCCATTGACCTCAGTTCTGCTGTCAGTCCTTCTCCAGCCTTTCTAGTATCCAGCCTCCAGCATCTATTGCCTGCGTTCTAAGCTACTGAATATTTCATGAGCTCTTCGTTTGCCTTAGTGTCACTGTCTTCGTTATTAGTGCACATGCAGGACTTAAGGGACCTGGGTCACAGCTTTTGGTCTTAAGGAAACTTGAAAAAAAAAAAAGGGCATTCTCAGTCCCAAAGTGCCTGGAGTTTTGAATATAAGATAATGAAAAGATGGAAACATCAGGAGCAGGTGGGGAAAGAATACAGAATAAGAGAGGCTATACTGCTGTATTGCTAAGATACCTGAACTAGCTTGGCTGTGGGAAGCAGTCTGGCTGATGTAACACAGAGGTGCATGGAACTAAGTTATCTTGCTCAAAATGCTGAATCTTTTTTGTATTTATAAAACACCACCAACAAAGACACACATCCATTTTCAGTCCCAAGGCATTTCAGTTTCCGTTTTCTCCTTAATTCTTCTGTTTCATTTCCACATCTGGCACAGAATAATGCACACAGTGCTTTTAAAAATGTTTTTAGAAGTAGCTGTGTACCTTGTAGAAATGACTAAATGGAGCAGATACAGTAGCAGGCAAGGTTAGGCATCATGACATGTCATAATCTTGGTACTCAGTTTAAATAACCTGAAGCTTTTTGTAGGGATGCTGCTATTGGAAAGGAATTTCTTTCTTTCTTTTTATTCTTGGAAAGTGCTTTCCATGCATAGCCTTAAGGAGTAGTGATGGAGACATACCCTAATTCTTGTTTTTAATCCAACAACTAGGAAGCAAAAGTTAGGACTGTATACTAATTAAGTTAGGATAGTACTGGATTGGTTTTGTTAAATGATTAATAAAAGGCCTTGACAACTGAATCTCCTGGTTTATGCTTAATAAAATTAGGAGGAGAAAGGTGGCAAAAGGTGAATATGTGTAGTCTTGTGGTTTGCTCTAACAAAGGATTTCTATACAGCAAAGCTGTGTAATTGGAGAGTGCTGTCTCTAACAATTGTCTACTGGTAGCATCTTTCCTTTCTTGATACTGAAAAACTGGGAGAACTAGTGTTGTGTACTGCTCACAGAAGTTCTCCAACTGCTTATAACAAGTTTGTTCTAATCTCCCTCCTTCTTGTCATTTATGCTGGTGAGCATAATGTTTATATGTGAGTGCTGCTTTTGGCACAAAATGTTATATTTTTGTACTGAGTTTTCTCCAGATAATATTTCTTATTTGTGTCATACATTAATGGAAATAGGGGAATACTGACAGAGAAAATCTCTAATTTCTGGCATGATATAGTTAGAAGTTGTGCCATTGTTTATGAAGACTTTTCTAGATATGTTTGTATTTTGCTTTGCTTTAAAATAGATTAAATCAAATCTATTTTATGAATCTGCAAAAATAATTTCCAGTTTACTTAAGTGAAATGAATGGAATATGATACTTGGGTTAGTAGGTTTTGTGAATTTTTGTGTTTGATATATGAAAAGATCAAATATTAAAATACGGGAATATGCTCTTCATGACAAAGGAAATGTATATTTAGAAGAAGCAGAAAAGGAAGTCCAAGGCTGAGTGGTGGATGTGGTCTGTCTTGACTTCAGTAAGGCATTTGACACAGTCTTACATAGCATCCTCGCAGCCAAACTGAGGCGGTGTGCACTGGTTGATTGGGTAGTGAGGTGGATTGTGAACTGGCTGCAGGATAGAAGCCAGAGAGTAGTGGTTAGTGGGACAGAGTCTAGTTGGAGGCCTGTATCTAGTGGGGTCTCCCAAGAGTCAGTACTGGGACCAATCCTCTTCAATCTATTCATTAATGACTTGGATGAGGGATTAGAGTGCACTGTCAGCAAGTTTGCTGAGGACACAAAACTGGGTAGTGTTGCCAACACCCCAGCAGACTGTGCTGCCATTCAGCAAGACCTGGACAGGCTAGAGAGCTGGGCAGAGAGAAAATTAATGAGGTACAGCAAGGGTAAGTGTGGACTCTTGCATCTGGGCAAGAATAACCCCATGTACCAGTATAGGTTGGGGACTGACCTGTTGGCGAGCAGTGTAGGAGAAAGGGGCTTAGGGGTCCTAGTGGACAGCAGGATGACCTTGAGCCAGCAGTGTCCCCTTATGGCCAAGAGGGCCAACAGCTTCCTGGAGGGGATCAGAAGGGGGTGGTTATAGCATGTCGAGAATGGTTCTTTTCCCACTCTACTCTGCACTAGCGAGACCGCATCTGGAGTATCGTGTCCAGTTCTGGGCTCCACAGTTCAAGAAGGACACATTGCTGCTGGAGGATGTCCAGTGTAGATGAGAAAGATGATGAAGGAAGTAGAACACCTCCCTGATGAGGAAAGGCTGAGGGAGCTGGGTGTCTTTAGTTTTGAGGAGGCTGAAGGGTGACCTCATTAATGTCTATACATATGAGAAGGGTGGGTGTCAGGAAGATGGAGTCAGGCTCTTCTCAGTGTCATCAAGTGATAGGACAAGGGGGAATGGGTGCAAGCTGGAACATAGGAGGTTCCTTATAAATATCAGAAGGAACTTCTTCCCCGTGAGGGTAATGGATTATTGGAACAGGCTGCCTAGGGGGGTTGTGGAGTCTCCTTCTTTGGAGAAGTTCACAACCTGCCTGGATGTGTTCCTGTGCGAGTTGGTCTAGGTGATCCTGTTGTGGCAGGGGTGTTGGACTGGATGATCTTTCAGGGTCCCTTCTGATCCATAATGATTCTATGATTGTATGATAACATATTTGTTTGAAGTAAAAAATAAAAACTTCTCTAAAATAGGAAAAATGATACTTTGGCTAATATTTTTTCACATATCAGATAACACAAGGGATAATATTTTTTTCCATTCTGAAGACCTTAGGTATTCATTTTCTCAAGTCTTTTTCACTGTTTTTTTGCCACTTGTCTCCTATTTTATATCTTGGAAGCTCACTTGAATGGAAAAAAAAAAACCAAAATGATAGCAGAATTGTAGTACTTGCAAAACCTAGTTATTTGTGTCTCCAGTCCCCTACTTCTATAACTTCTGTATGTTTTACAGAGCTCCACATTCAGTGTAGTAAATTGTTTTGTGTTGCATTGTTAGTAGAAGTAAATTCTTTTCCAGGAGTTTAAAGGAGGATAATATTTTTTCTTAATAAATGAGAAGAGACCATGAGGCTTTTATGTAATTGTTTTGCATATTTTAATATCTATGAGCTAGAGAGTTCAGCAACTAATGTAGAGATGTCATTTGGCCTCTGAAAGGCCAGTACCAGTTTTGTCACTTCCTACCTTAAAATCCATAGCTTTCTTGTGGTAATGGCATCTTAAAGTAGTTTAATTTCTTACCTTTTACTGGTTTTTGCATTTAAGGTTTACTGCTAGACCATTAGTGGAAACCATATTTGAAAGGGGAATGGCTACTTGTTTTGCATATGGGCAAACAGGCAGTGGAAAAACTCATGTAAGTATTTCTTCTTTCTACTTAATACGTTTATTAGCACTTAATGTGTGTGTTGCTCATTAGAACTTAGATAAGTTTATGTATGATCAAGTGACTCGACTGGTTGATGAGAGGAAGGCTGTGGATGTGGTTTACCCAGATTTCGGTAAGGCATTCGACACGGTCTCCCATGATATACTCCTAGCTAAGATGGCAGTAAGGGGCTTTGACAGGAATATAGTGTGCTGGGTCAGGAACTGGTTGGATGGACTAGCCCAGAGAGTGGTGGTTAATGGTGTCGCATCTAGTTGGCGACCTGTTACTAGTGGTGTCCCCCAAGGATCGGTGTTGGGTCTGGTCCTGTCCGACATCTTCATTGATGATATTAATGATGGGTTGGAATGCATCATGAGCAAATTTGCGGATGACACCAAGCTTGGAGCCCATGTTGATTTGTTGGAGGGTAGGAGGGCCCTGCAGAGGGACAGACTGGAGAGATGGGCAGACTCTAGCAGGATGTGTTTCAACAAGCCTAAGTGTCAGGTCCTGCATTTTGGTTATAACAACCCCTGGCAGAACTATAGGCTAGGAATGGAGATCTTGGAGAGTACTCAGGTAGAAAGAGACTTGGGGGTACTGGTGGACAGTAAACTTAGCATGAGTCAGCAATGTGCCCAGGCGGCCAAGAGGGGTAATGGCATCCTGGCCTGTATCAGGAATGGTGTGGCCAGCAGGGAGAGGGAGGTTATCGTCCGCCTGTATTTGGCACTGGTTAGACTGCACCTGGAATATTGTGTTCACTTCTGGGCCCCTCAGTTTAGGAAGGATGTTGAGGTGCTGGAACGAGTCCAGAGAAGAGCAACTAGAATGGTGAGGGGGCTGGAAGGTAAGCCCTACTAGGAGAGGCTGATGGAGCTGGGTCTGTTTATTTAGCCTGGAAAAGAGGAGGCTCAGGGATGACCTTATCGCTGTCTATAACTACCTAAAATGTGGTTATGGTCAGATGGGGGTCGGTCTTTTCTGCCTGGACACTGGAGACAGGACAAGGGGTCACAGTCTTAAGCTCCATTAGGGGGGTTTAGACTTGACATTAGGAAAAGGTTTTTTAACTGAAATTGATCAGATTTTGGAACGGGCTGCCCATGGAGGTGGTCGAGTCACCTTCTCTGGAGGTGTTTAAGGTTTGGCTGGATGAAGTTCTGAGTGGCATTATCTAGATGTCAGATGTTTAGGCTTACTTGATTAGTTTTAGGTTGGACTGGATGATCTTTAAGGTCTTTTCCAGCCTCATTGTTACAGTGATGCTGTGCTTTTACTTCTATATGGTGGTTTTGATTTCTTTTTTATTTAATTTAGACTATGGGAGGTGACTTTTCAGGAAAGAACCAAGATTGTTCTAAAGGAATATATGCACTTGCAGGTGAGACTTCATTATTTTGCTGACTTTTTGCAGATTAGCAGAAAGAAATTTTTTACTCCTTGTCATGCAAACATATGGGTCTGTGTATTTTGCATTAGACAGGCTTTGGTACCACCAAAAGTAGTTCCTAGATGTCTAGTCTTTACTGGGTAAAGTAAATACGTGTGTATATATATATATGTATATGACTTAAAAAATGAAATAAATAATGATGTCTAATTGAGTTTGCAACTTTGTAAAGTAACAGTTTAAATTGCAGTTTTTTTGGACTTGGTTAACGCTGTTATAGTTGCAAAATATGAAAGATGCAGTAAAATAGACCAGCATGTATAGATAAGTCTTCACTAAATGAAAATGCCTAATGAGATCTCTTTTTATGCTTCAAATGTATTCACAGCTCGAGATGTCTTTTTAATGCTAAAGAAGCCAAACTATAAGAAGTTAGAACTTCAAGTATATGCAACATTTTTTGAGATCTACAGTGGCAAGGTAAGTACCTCATCTTTCATTGAGGAAAGTGGATCTTCATTTTGAGCATGTCATATAAGACTTTTTACCTTTTTGTACTGAAAGTTTTATTTCAGATAATTCTTGAAACTTCCCTTCCAATCCTGATTTTCCACTGAATGCCTTGCATACTTTGGTTTGAAAAAAAATTATTTGAAACAAAAGTGTCTTTTAAAGCTCATGATTAACTTGTTCTGTTTTGCCCTCTCACTAAGGTTTTTGACCTGTTGAATAGGAAGACAAAATTAAGAGTGTTAGAAGATGGTAAACAGCAAGTCCAGGTTGTGGGATTACAGGAACGGGAAGTCAAATGTGTTGAAGATGTTCTTAAGCTTATTGAAATAGGCAACAGCTGCAGGTATCTCCCATAGGTTACACCAGTTTATTGTTGTATGTTAAAGAATCAGAACAAGATTTTTTTAACATCTTCATAGTTGATGGCTTTTTAATATGTAATATTATTTTTATTATGTTAGCTGCAAGTAAGGAATCTGCCTACTTTCAAAATACATAAAGTTGCTCTGCCTTTTTGGCAAGATGTGAACTGCATGCATAATATAGCAGTTTACTGACTGAAATTCCTATGACTTACAGTCTGGAATACTTCCAGATTTTTCAGCTGTAAAAGGCCTTGATATGTAGTGACAGAAGTTAAGATTAAATTTTTTGAGGTATGTTTAAGAATCCAGCTTCATTGTTTTTAAAGTTAGCCTTAAAATTGTGTAGACCACTACCTATCAGATAAAGATACCGTCAACATTATACTTTGAAGCTCTCTGATAATATGAACTCCTTGAAGATCTTGAAAGGGAGGTAAAAAGTTACAAATCATCCATTTCTGTTTGAAAATGTTGGAAAAGAGGCATAATTGCACTATATACATTTTTATTAAGATTCTGTCTCTAGTGTCCTTAGTAGGACTTGCTGTCAACAGTCAACACATGTCAGAAAATAAATGACTGTCCTGAAAAAAACAACAGTGTGAGATTAGCACGTTCGACACATATGTTTCTTTGCCTGTTCTTATGTCCTTCCCTCCTCTTCTTTTTTTTTAAAGGACGTCTGGCCAGACATCTGCAAATGCACACTCATCTCGAAGCCATGCAGTGTTTCAGATTATACTCAGAAGGAAAGGGAAATTGCATGGGAAATTTTCTCTGATTGATTTGGCTGGCAATGAAAGAGGAGCAGATACTTCCAGTGCAGATAGGCAGACGCGACTGGAAGGTGCAGAAATTAACAAGAGCCTTTTGGCACTCAAGGTAACTGAATTGTTTCTATTGCCTTTGAGTAGGTGGAAGTTTTTTACAAGTAATAGCAATAACTATTAAGAAGAATGTTTTTGCAAGGTTTGCATTATCTACTGATATGACAAGTAGAATAGTGTATTGATCTTCCCTCTAAATGCTTGAAGGAACACTTAGTAATTACAAGGTAGAAACGTTGCACTATTAACTTGCATGTATTTTCAAAAGTAAGCTAGTAGAAAACTTAAGTCCCTAGTGGCTGAATTCTGAGACATCCCTGATGCACGTCTAAAATGAGAGGACAGATTGCTTTACTGTGGTACTAAAGGTCTGAAATACTAACTGGAAGTAGTCTTACTGTTCTTAGTATTCCTTTTTCTCTTTTTTTTTGTAATTAAAATGAAATTTATGATGTTTTTACTTACTGCTGTTAAGCAATTCAGCAGTAACATATCCAGAAAAGACTTAACAAATAGGTTGAAATAGCCCTTGAAAGTTGAAATCCATTTTTAACTACTCTTCCTTATAGCAAACTAGGTGATACAGTAATTATAAAGACTTTCATACATTAATCCAAGAGAGGTAAAAAATAGTATTAAAATGTTCATATACCTTTTAAAATGTTTTTTTTTTTATTTGTAGTGCTTGAAAGAGGTCCTAGGTAAATAGGAAAGGTAAATTTTTTGTCTCAGCAGAGGAAATAATTGTTTTTAATGTCTCAGAACTTAACACTGATGTTGGTTAGTCTGGCTTAGGTTTACTGTGTAGTTGTACTACTTGGCACCAGCACTGTAGTTTAATTCTGAACCTCAAAATCACTATGCTTAGGTTTTATCCTCAATGTGAACTTGAGAGAACACTGACTCAAAGCAGAACTCTCAATATTCCACAAAATAGTAGTGTGTAATGTGCCATTACACAATTGAATGGCTTGTTTAAAAATTTTACTGAATAGTGCCATTAGTGCAGCACTTGTACAATATACTTAGTTAATTTCCATATGGCTTATTTTTAATTACAGTCAAAGGTTCCGCTTCTGTCTTACTAGTGGTTGTGATCTTAATTATATGAGGAAGGAGAAACCAAAATAAGTGGAGGTCTTGCAAAGTTCTGAACAGCAGTGCAAGGAGATAGAAGTTTCTCAGTTATACACTAGATTTACATTTGACTATCCCCAGAAATATCACACAGCTTTTTCCAATCGTATCGAAAAGCCTTGAAGTAATTTTTAATTTTAGATTAGAATGGGATGTTTTGAGGAGTGTTTTTTTCTTTCTAATCCAAGATCCTGTTTTAAACTGTTCAGGTTTTTCATACACGAAGTTATTTCTGTAGTATCTCCACATGGAAGTAAGGTTTTTTTGAGCTGTGATGAAATATAGTTAAAAACTCCATTAATTTAGAAGATGACAGTGTCTTCCTATAATCCTTTTAGTAATAAGATGATAATCCAATTCTAGTATTTCCAGAGTAAGTAAACTAAAGATCATTATAGTATATTAAAATATCTTCAGCATGTTTATTGCCAAACGTCATCAATCAGAGAAGGGCAAGGGAGTGATGCAGGTTTGTGGATTTGCTTGGGTCAAATTAAGGGAGGCTTACATCACAGATCCTCAAAGAAGTCATATTTACTAAAGTTACTAGATGTCAAGCTGAGAGAGTAGAGAAAAGTGGAAGGAAAGGGGAGCAAAGTCCTGAGGGATCTGGTAACAAAGTCTCAAATGATTGGGTTCTTGTGTACATCCTCTGCTTTGTAGATTTAGTTGTAATGTTACTTTTTGAATCACAAAATATTAGGGATTAGAAGGGACCTAGAAAGGTCATCTAGTCCAAGCCCCGCTGCCAGAGCAGGATCACCTAGATCAGGTTGCAGAGGAACATTTCCAGGTGGGTTTTAAACATCTTCAGAGAAGGAGACAACCTTTATGGGCAGCCTGTTCCAGTGCTGTCTTACCTGCTTTTCTCCTTATGCATATGGATTATCAATGTGTGTGTTCAAAAATGGCAAGAAATGCACTGCCTTGCTTGGTTTGAAGAATTGAGCCCTTTCTAGCATTTGCATGTGAAATTCATGTTAACAAGCTTTGGTGTTTCTGTTTAACTTAGCTATGCCCATTCTATAAAATTTATCTGGTGAGATCTTAAAGTAATAACTTGCCATTTTTACTCTGAACCCATTTTTTAGTTCTGCTTTTTGTTATTTCACAGTTGCAGCACTTTCTTGGGTTATCATCCCACAGTTTCTAGCCTGACTTTTGGAAGGAGCTGTTTTTAGGAAGTTTCAAAAGGCCGTGAGGATATGGCTGCAGCTAGAGTGTTATTTGAATTACTGTAGAACTATTAATGTAACACACAAGCCATTCCATATGGTAGTGCTGCTGAAAGCGACACTGTAATTTGAAAAGATTTCAAGCATGGTATTTGAAGAAGCTCTCTATGTAGATGTGTTAAAACTGTACTGATGAGGTTCCTGTACATAAAATACTATGAGAGAGGCAGAAGCTGGAATTAATGATCAAATACAACTAGTAAAACCAACATAGAAATACAAGTTTAAACTGTGTTTGTGTAAGAGATAGTTTAGTACCTGATGTTAGAGCTCTGAGTGATGTTTAGAAGTGATGTTTAGATCAGTGCAGTCTTGTTTTACACTGTTGTACTTAGTTACTACTGTACGTTCTGTAGTAATTTTATAGTATTTGCATCTGTACAGTATTTCTGTCTGGAACTCCAACCCTTGCAAATATTAATTTAGCCACGTTCTTTGTGAGTGGAAAAGGAGACTTTATCTTTGTTTTCTCACATGAATAATACTGTAAAACAGGGAAAGACTTTGGTTTTCAGATGTCTTCCAGCATTGCGTATACTGGTAGAGAGCTAAGTTTTTTGGATCTATGGCCTGTGGAAAGTGTCAGGAGGTTTGTCTTCTGACCTGTGCAGAAAGTCAGTGGTAGACCCTCAGTAAAAGCTACTGCTTGTCATAGAGTTCACTTGTTTTCCTGTCATGTGGCTTTGGCAGCCAGAGGCTGAAGATCATTCAGGCTTTTCAGCTGATAATGAGAAATATTCTGAATATTGAACATAAGTACTGATTTTTGTTTTGTTCTTTTGTTGCTTGGCTCGTAAGCCTTCTGTATGTTCCTACCTTTCTGCTGAATAAGACGTAAAAGCCTAATTCTTCTTGAGTCCAAGCTTTAATGGTGAATTTTAATGGTATTTCATGAGACAGACAGGTAACTAAGACATGGATTTTCTGATTTGGAATTGCATTGTGTCATGTTATTCAACCCATGTTATAGAAAAAATGCGTGAACCTGTTTGTTCTTTCAGGAATGCATTAGAGCCTTAGGCCGAAATAAACCTCATACACCCTTCAGAGCAAGTAAACTCACTCAGGTGCTAAGAGATTCATTCATAGGAGAAAATTCACGTACCTGTATGGTAAGTTGATTTGATTGTTTGTTCCAACCATTGCGAAAATACACTGGTAATTATTCTGGATTCAGCTGAAATAGAATTAATGTTGTTCCTAGCACCTGATACAGTGCTATGTCTTGTGTTTAGTGTTAGAATAAAGTTGAAAACAGCCAGATGCTAAATAAATGTTAACTAGCATTTACCCCAAGTTAAGGTTTTTTCAGATTGAAATGCTCTGCCAGCAAGCAGATACACAAGAAGCTAGTGGAGGTGTGCTCAGGACAGCTGATCTGCATTAGTCCAAAAAGATAGTACCTAACATAGAACATCATGCCCAGTACATAAACTGTGCATAGTTGCTTCTTGAACACTTGTCAGTGAGTGGAGAGCAATTGCATTGTGTGTGACTTGGCCTTTTCTTGGGTTTTACTTCTCTTTGTTACAATTTCTAACTACTTTTAATTATAATGATTGTATGTCTTGTTATTAAGGGTAGTAATATTTTAGTTTAAAACTACTCTTACCTCAACTCACAAGTTTTACTTCGTTTCAATTCTTCCCATCCCACTGTAGATGGAGGAGTGAGAGAGCAGCTGTGTGGTATTCAGTTCTTGACTGGAGTTAAAGCGTTAAGGGAATTTGCGCACTGGACTTTATCATTTAGAAGACATGTACAGGAAAAGCCATAAGGAAGATCAGGGGAATTACAGGTCTCTCAATCTGATCTCAGTGCTGGGGAAGGTTTTGAAGCAGGTCATCTTGCATGCCATGATGCAGCAAATACAGGACAACCAGATGATCAGGCACAGTCAGCACAGCTTTATGAAAGGCAGATCCTGCTTGACCAACCTGATTTCCTTCTATGACCAGGTGACACACCTAGTGGACAAGTCAAAGGCTGTGGTTGTTGTCTGCCTAGACTTTAGTAAAGCATTTAAGATGGTCTCCCACAGCATTCTCCTAGAGAATCTGATGGCTCATGGCTGACACTTAGACTCTTCATTGCGTAAAATGCTGGCTGAGCCCAGAGAGCTGTACTGAATGGGGTTCATCCTTCTGTTACTCTTGCATGTAGTTTCTTGGTACTAGCACCACTTTTGGCATTCTGGTTTTAGTGTTTGTTTACATCTAACTTTTGTAAAAAGTACATCAGAAGTGTTTTCCTGTAATGCTGATGTGGAAAGAGCAATTGAATAGTTTTGGGCTTACTTTGAATTATTGTTGAAAGGAAGTTTGAATTGAACTCTCACATTTGTAGCACTTGTTCCTATGATAACTAGATGGATGCAGAATAAAGTTGCCTGTCTAGAGATCTAACAGGGTTCTTAATAGCATATATTGAATTGGGGGAGGTGTAGCCTGGGATTACCTGTAGCAGCTGTAGTTTACACAGGAGCAGTCCCCTGGTGTCACAGCAGCTGCTGTGTGTGGTATGCTCTAAATATTGAACTGGTGGAACAGATGCAGATATCTCCTACATTAAACAAATTTGGAAGGATTTTAGGGACCGTTAGGCTATTTTGTTAATTAACACCCAGGACACTTTATATTGACATGTGGAATTGTATGTTGTTTTAAAATCTACACTTGTTCTTGTTAGTAACTGTTGTGTACCAGTATTTAGGGGCTTAAACTTAATTCTGGGTGGTAGCAGGCTCTTCAAACTTTATATCCCTCTCCCACATATTTTTTTGCCCTCCTGAATGGGAGAAATACCTCATGGGATGACTAACGTTGCTTTTATGTAGTAATGTCACCAGCAGAATGAAAGAGAAGACCATAATTATCTAATCTTCATCAATTTGATGCTGTTCTGCCATAAAAATACTAATACGTAGGATCTTAAAGGTGTTTGTCCTGGTTAGTGCCTTTATGGCTCTCCTGAAAGGACCACAGATGAAAATATTGGACTGCTAGAAGAAACTAGGACAAATACTGTTTTCTGATCACAGATGTTACTGTATTTGCTGAGTGCTGGAAAGAAGATGAGATCTTCAGGCTATTTTATTTAACCTGAAAAGGAAAGACCTGTAGATAGTAGGGGTATCTGATAATAAATTTGCTACAGAGTATTATTTACAGACAACTTCTGAAGGGGGAAAGAATTACTTACTTAAACACTTGATTATCTTGCAGTACAGTTAATTAAATACAGTTTTGGACTGCAGCCAAAATAAATTTTTCATTCCAGTATACAGTCTGCTTGAATGGAGGAGAATACCCTACAAAGATATGTACACAAAATAATCTGGTTGCTATTTGCAGAATATATTAGACTTATTTTCTACTCAGTTGAGTCCTTCCCATTTTCATAGAATCATAGAATTATTAGGGATCATAAGGGATCTTGAAAGATCATCCAGTCCAGTCCCTCTGCCACAGCAGGGTCACCTAGACCAACTCTCACAGGAGCACATCCACGCAGATCGTGAACATCCCCAGAGAAGTAGACTTCTCAATCTCCCTGGGCAACCTGTTCCAATGCACCGTTTCCCTCACTGTGAAGAAGTTCCTTGTGATATTTATATGGAACCTCCTCATTGCCCCTTTTGCTGTCACCAGATGACCTTCAGAAGAGCCTGGCTCCATCGTCCTAACANGACTTGTTTTTCTACAGATCGCTACAATTTCTCCAGGGATGGCATCATGTGAAAACACTCTAAATACGCTGAGATATGCAAATAGGTATGGAAAGTGTTATTTCTTATAGTTGTAGTGACTGTTCATCACTGACATTTGGAATAGTGTTGTTCCTCATTATTCTAGCTACATGAGTCATTTTATTGTGCTTGTATTTCTTAACAGAATTAAAACTGAGTTACTGATTCAGGGTCACATTTAATTTAAATAAGTTTTTACAACAGTTACAACAGAGAAACTGCATTTAAGTAATCTTCCAGATATGGATAAATGTGGTTTGCAAGCGAAGCAGGAGATGCTGTTATTAATTTTGTCCCTGTTCTGGAGGCCCTGTCTCTTGCATTAGAGGTAGTTGGTATTTGTGATGATTCTCTGGGGTGTTAGCTGAAATGTGATCTTTTGGTTTTATCATTCCCTTGGTAGTATTGCATGCAGTTGCCAGTCTGTTTCATACATGTGTATGAAACTTGATATATCTCAACTTCAAGCAAATAATAGACCTTTAAATATTCAGTAAATCCAACAGTCTTGGTAATCAGTGTAGAGAAATCAGCACCTCCAGACACTAACACAGCGCCTCAGAGACCTACCTCAGAGACTACTGCTGTAGTGTTCATCTCTCTAGGGGTTATGAAAAGAGCCTTTGCCTACTGTTAAGTCTTCTGGAACTGGGGTGATCAGGTCTTGGGCACCTCTGCAGTGAGATCTTCAACCCAGAGAAATGCCCATGCTTTGCTGTAATAAAGGAGGCAGATAGCCTCTGGGCCATCAGAAACTGAGTCGGTTCAGAAGAGGCTGCCATCTAGTGCCCATTTGCTCCAGTGAAAGCCTAGGCAGTAGCATGTCTGGCTCTGCTTGGCAGAGACCATTTGCTGTTTGGACACAAGACTACTAGGAAAGCTTAGCACCAGTTACGCTTGATATCCAGATGTCTCTGTGTCTGCATCAAAGGAGTCGGTAACTAATCTGCTTGGCTTGCACCAGTCTGTTTGATTTCTTTTCTGGTGAGGAGGAGGCATTATTCCCCTGCTTACAGTAGCACAGCGAAGGACCATTCATCAAGACTTTTCAGATCTTTTACCCCTTATAGAATACGTGTTAATGAAGTGATTCTGGAAGATGGCACTACAGAAGTAATACCTTTCCTGGTATACTAAATAATTGTGCTGAAACTTTGTTTCCCTTGATCTTAAATCTGTGTTTTTATGGAGTAAGTGCCTCTCACTGTAGAGCTGATTGATGTGTTTTGAGTAGTATTTTGTTTTTTGTAGCAATGTGTCATTTTCGTAGTATAGCTAGGTTTTAAGTGGTGGACATCTGTCTGTGTGTGTGCAGTGTAAAATGGGGCAGAAATTGAAGTTTTGTAACTGTGTTAATTTGGTATTTTAAAAAGAGACATTTAGTGAAATATTGATTATAGAACAAGTTTTATTAAGTGCATAAAATGAAATTTGTAGTTACTCTTCTGCAAGCTTAGCTGCTACAGTCCCCTGCAAATTAGCAACACTGATTTTTGTTACATTTTGTTAGTGTACTGTAACTCTGCTTGCAGAAGGTGTAAATATGTTGGCACATTAATATGAAACTTAATATGAAAATAACTTTATAGTTATACTATTGAAGAACTATGCTAAACAAAGAATTGTCATTATAACTTGTATTTATGAGAACATTTACTTCTAATTTGCTGCTGTATTTTGCTGCTGCAGAGTAAAGGAATTTGGAATTAGTCCTTCGGACATTCCCTTCTCACAGGGTAGTGGCAGTCGCTCTGACCTGTCTCCTTCCTATGAGTATGACGACTTTTCTCCTTCAATCACCAGGTCTACTTCATTCTATACATGGGATCTTTATTTTTAAGTTCTCTTTTTGGCTGTGTAATTTTACAAACCAATCTTTCATTAGTCACACATATATTTTGGGTTTTTTTAATTTTGTTTGGCAGGTGATGGTTCTGCATGATCTGCAGACATCTTCCCTGTATTTTGTTCATCTTCCTTAAACCATCACACTTTGTATTCAGACTTGCTAGTTTCCTTTACACTTTAAAAAAGTGATGTCACCATTCAGTGGAGCAAATCCAACAACTCTGTGTTTAGGGTAATTTGGATATCTCTAATTAGAAAAGAAAATAAATTCCATGCATATGTATTTTTAAGCTTTTAATCATTCTGAAGTTAATTGAAAATAGTTTCCACTGTAGTAAGTTCTACTTAAAAAAAAATACGTTTCTCTTTTAAAAAAAAGAACTTGCTATACTTGCAGCTTTTGTTTCATAAATTTGCATTTCTGTGTCTTGGGTTTTGGGTTTTTTTTGACAGATTATGAATCTTTTAACCTGTGTTCATGCTGCAAGAGCCTAACATTCTAATATGATAGTTTCACCTTTAAAATTATCGTAGTTAAGGATGGAAACAATTTGCAACCAGAAATTGAAATTTTCTTCAGAGTTCTTGGTGTATTTTGGAATTGGTGCAGTTGGGTTAACATCTTTCTATCACTGCACATACATTAAATTTGTGAAGCTGATACCATCATCACTATTAAGTGAATTAACTACACATAAACCCATACGTCCTTATTTTTGCTTGTAACTGTTTTGTACAGGAAGTTTCCAATTTACAAATGTAAGTTTTTCTGCTCTTAGGGTGAAGGAGCTGACAGTTGAGCCTAGTGCTGCAGGAGATATTCGTCCCAGCATACACCATGCTCCCAACCAGATTGATGACTTGGAGGCACAGTGGGGTGTGGGCAGCTCTCCTCAGAGAGATGATCTCAAACTGCTTTGTGAACAAAATGTGAGTTATTTACAGTCTTACATGGAATGAAATTATAAATACAATGGGAGAACAGATCCAAAGTAATAGCCTGTTAGCAAGATCTAAACCAGTAAATGCAGCGTATTTCTTCCTCTTTTAACTGTATAATTTTTGTTCATTCACACATGAAAACCCAAACAAGAAAGATTCCCAAAGGGCAGGAGGACATTGTTTAACTCACTAATTAGAGCTTTTAATGTCTGTTGTAGGAGTTTCTGTTCTTTAGGATGACTTTCTTCCAGTATAGCTTTGTACTTTTTAGGCAGTTACAAGTATTCTGAGGTACTCTCCTGCTTTATTTAATGCTTTGGTCATTTTAAACAGTTTTCTCCCTGCATGCAACACCTATTTCAAGTGAGTTTGCCTTTCTCTGTGTTTAGAAATCAAGACTACCTATCATTTCTCTTAACATCCTGATTTTCATGGGGTGAAATCCCAGTGCACTGTTTTGGAGAGAGCCACAGCATGTCTCCCCAGGCTGCAGGAGTACGGAGCTGACAGACATCTAAAGGGCATATGCTTTTCATTGCTGATTAGCAGCTCTCGTCCTTAGATGTTCAAGAAGGGTTAGAACTCAATTTATGAAAATGTTGATTTAAAAATAGAAAAATCCTTGCTATCCAAACTTGATTTTCACAAGACTCTCTGCTTTCCTCCAGCACCTTTTCATGGTGATTGTTGTTTCTTTCTGGACTATTTTTATAAGAACAGGCTAGTGATTTCTAGAGCATCCCACTGGACAGTCCTTCTAGCCAGGTAGTAATATATTCTGTCATTGAAGTGAATTTGGACTTCAGTAAGCCTTTTGACACAGTCTCCCACAATATTCTTTTGGAGAAATTGGTGAATCATGGTATAGAGAAATGTACCCTGTACAGGATTAAAAACTGTCTGGCTGGCCATTCCCAGAGAGTTGTGATTAATGGGGTGAAATCTAGCTGATGGCCAGTCACAAGCGGTGTCCCTCAGGGCTCAGTTTTGGGGCCACTCTTGTTTAATATCTTTATTGATGACCTGGATGTGGGGATTGAGAGCACTCTCAGTTAAGTTTGCAGGTGACACCATACTGTGTGGGAATGTTGATCTGTTCAAGGACAGGAAGGCTGTCCAGAGGGACTTGGACAGGTTGGATCGACCAGCCAAGGCCAATTGTATGAGGTACAATAAGGCCAAGTGTCAGGTCCTGCATTTCGGTCACAACAAACCCAGGCAGTGCTACAGTCTTGGGGATGCATGGCTCGAAAGCTGCCCAGCAGAAAAGGACCTGGGGGTGCTGGTAGACAGCCAGCTTCATATGAGCCAGCAGTGTGTTCAGGTGGCCAAGAAGGCCAACAGGATCTTGGCTTGTATCAAGAATAGCATGGTTAGCAGGAGAAGGGCAGTTGTTGTATTTGGCCCTTGTGAGGCCTCATGTTGTGTACTGTGTTCAGTTCTGGACCCCTCATTATGGGAAAGACATTGAGATGCTGAAGCGTGTCCAGAGAAAAGAAACCAAGCTTGTGAGTGATTTAGAAAGCAAGTCATTTGAGGAGAGGCTGAGGGAGCAGGGCATGTTTAGTTTGGAGAAGAGGAGGCTGAGGGGGGACCTCATCGCCCTCTACAGCTACCTGAGGGGAGGTTGTAGAGAGATGGGTGTTGGCCTCTTCTCCTTGGTAACTAATGACAGAATCTGGGGCAATGGTCTGAAGTTGAGACAGGGGAGGTTTAGATTAGTTATTAGCAAGAAATCCTTTTGTAGAAAGTGGTGAAGCACTGGATCAACCTTCCCAGGGAGGTAGTTGAGTCACCATCGCTGGAGGCATTTAAGAAGTGTGTAGACATGGTGCTGACATTGTGATGTGCTATAGTTGCAGGCATGGAGGGGCTTTTTTTTTGTTTTTCCATTGATCAGGTATTTAGGTATTTATATTTTACTTTTTTCCAAATTACTAATTTAATTTTAGTTTAGTGAAATGTATTGAATACAACTGCTGTTCTCTTTTTTTGGTTAATTACTGTCTGTCTACTGTGTTGTGCACAACAAACAGCCCTGACAGAAACCCAGTTTTCTGTAGACACTAAAAACTACTAGAGATTAAGTGTTCTTCCCTTTCTCTTTCCACTATTTTAACCTGCTTTTTTAAATGTGAGATAATTCTGTTTTCTGGTATTCACTAGGATTAGTGGCTGGAAATTTTTTACTGAATATTAATTAAATTTTATTTTGTAATATTTTCAGTGTATTGTCATTTCTGCTCATTTCTGTAGATTGTCTTGCTCTGCTTTCGGTGTATTTCTTTTTGTATTGTGTTATGTGATGAGATGGATCACATTCCTGTAATTTCTGTAGCCACAAGCTCTTCGCAGACTAACAAGAATCAACTATTGCTTTTTAGGAAGAGGAGGTCTCTCCGCAGTTGTTTACCTTCCATGAAGCTGTGTCACAGATGGTGGAGATGGAAGAGCAAGTAGTAGAAGATCACAGGGCTGTCTTCCAGGTAAAACATTGTTTTATACTAATCCAGGAATTAAGGTTTTCCTCAATAAAGGTATAATCTTGAAGATGTAGGATATGATTGGTCATTCTGTTGCTGTCAGATTTCTAAATTCTTTTATTACACTCGGACGATTGTAACAAGCAAATAGAGAAACATCTCATAACCACTGTTCTTTGTCCCCATGGTGAGAAGAAGCATATTTGTGTGCCATCTTAAAAACTAATTAAAGTGGTTTTTTTGTTCATGACAAACATTCCTAAATAGACAATGTTCACAGTAAGGAAAGCTGCTGTTGTTTTCTTAGTGTTTTTAATACTCACTGTTTTTTCTGTCACAGTCCTTTTCCAGCATTAGTGACTGGTTTTGGTTTTTTCTAGTTGCAGGAAGTCATTCAGATTGGCCTTGAAATCTTCAATTTCACTGTTTGATCTGTACCAATATCCCTATTCTGGAGCCATCAATTAATAGTAACATCTTTATCAGCCTCATTTCTTTTTGGTCATCTCCCTCTTAAGGTTCTGCAATACTCCCAAGTATCTCAAGTATCCCATTGTGATGCCTGCCTCTGAGATACTGAGGTCCAGAAGAGAGATGCGTGTTTCTGCTTTGTACTTTTTTTTTCTCTTCCTTTGTATGAATATGTTAAGATTTTTAATGTGCTGTTACTCAGGTCTTTGGAAGGAATAGAGCCTGTGTAGTGTAACACTGATTAGCACTACAGAGCCTTTTACATTCACAAAACAAATTTTAATAGTAAATATGAGTTACTAGTTTTCAGAAGGAAGCACGACTTACTTCTGTTCGTAACCTTAGGCAATCTGTCCATTTGGCACATCTGCTGCAAGAAAGTGTACCTGTAGGGGATACACACATCTCCTCGGTTTAGGTGCATAACTTAGTGGAATGCTTATGTAGCGTCCTGCAGTATCATTAATGCACATAACACATTTTACAGCAGATGTAGAGATTTAGTTATTGTGAAACATTAGCTGCGAAGTGAAACATGTAGAAGTGTGAAATTCCTGCCATATAGAATAATAGAATCATTAGGGATCTTAAGGGACCTCGAAAGATCATCTAGCCCAGTCCCCCTGCCACAGCAGGATCACCTAGACCAACATGCATAGGAACAGATCCAGGCAGGTCTTGAACATTTCCAGAGGAGGAGACTCCACAACCCCCCTGGGCAGCCTGTTCCAATGCACCGTTACCCTCACTGTGAAGAAGTTCCTTCTGATACTTATATGGAACCTCCTATGTTCCAGCATGCACCCATTGCCCCTTATCCTGTCACTAGACGATCTTGAGAAGAGCCTGGCTCCATCCTTCTGACACCCACCCCTCACATATTTATAGACATGAATGAGGTCACCTCTCAGCTTCCCCTTCTCCAAGCTAAAGAGACACAGCTCCCACAGCCTGTCCTCATAAGGGAAGTGTTCTACTTCCTTCACTATCTTTGTTGCTCTACTCTGGAGCTGTAGCTGTTTCCTATTGCTCATGATTTCTCCAGGACAGGCTACATTAGTGTAAGATGTTACTGCCCCTGTGTCCCCATCTGGTTTTCTTTTGTAGATTACTCCTGTATCCAGCATCACTAGAAGGAAGTGTGCCAGAGCCTCAGCTCCCTTCGTTTCCAGAATGGCTCAGTAGTTTATGTTATGAACGAAGGTAGACTGCAGCAAAACTAAATCTACCAACTACATCAGGCAGTAGTTGTCTTTCTTGTGGAAGATGCTCATAGTATGACTCATGCTCTAGGGCTGTTGGCCTTCCTTAGTATCTTTTGTTGTATGTGTTTACATTAGGTGAGATGAGTCATATGCCAATAGAGTTTCATCTGTAATGAGACCTACGGAGTTGGAAGTGGGGTTGGACTGTGCTCTCAACCTTACTTGAACTATGAGTACAGAAAGAAAGAATTTTAATAATGTAGGCCCACAGTGCCTAGAATTGTCACATACTTCAGTTTTTTAAAATCAAGGCAATTTCAATGGTATCACAGACCACAGAATCACAGAATTATTGAGGCTGGAAAAGACCTCTGAGATCATCAAGCCCAGCCTATGACCTCATATCACCATATCAGCTAGACAGTGGAGCTTAGTGCCACATTCATTCTTTTCTTAAACACCTCCAAGGATGGGGACTCCACCATCTCCCTGAGCAGTCCATTCCAATGTCTAACAACGCTTTCCTGAGGAAGTGCTTCCAAACATCTAAACTAAACCTCCCCCAGCACAGCTTCAGGCCATGCCCTCATATCCTATCACTATTTGCCTGGGAGAAGAGCCCAAACCCTACCTGTCTACAACTTTCCTTCAGGTAGTTATAGAGAGTGATAAGGTCCCCCCTCAGTCTCCTCTTCTCTGAACTAAACAACCCCAGCTCCCTCAGCCTCTCTTCATAAGACTTTCCCTCTAGTCCCTTCACTGGCCTTGTAGCTCTCCTGTGGATCTGCTCCAGTAACTCTGTATCATTCTTGAAGCAAGGGACCCAGAGCTGCACACAGTACTCAAGGTGAGATCTCACCAGTGCCCAGTACAGGAGGAGAATTTTGTCCCTAGTCCTCCTCCCCACACTATTGCTGACACAAGCCAGGATGCCATTGGCCTTTCATGTTACCTTGGCACATTGCTGGCTCATATTTAGCTGGTAGTCAGTTAGTACTGCTAGGTTCCTTTCTACCAGGCTGCTCTCCAGTCATTCATCCCTTAATCTGTAGCTGTGCTGGGGCTTACTGTGGCCAAAATGTAGGACCCTGCATTTGGCCCTGTTAAA
>VZRI01007550.1:0-22961 GCA_013397515.1 Upupa epops
GGCTCTGGCCAGCCTGCTCGAGGCTGCGGTGTCCCTGCCTATGGCAGGGAGGTTGGAACTGGATGATCCTGTGGTCCCTTCCAACCCTGACCAATTCTATGACTTCTTCCCTGTGACGGTGATGGGGCACTGGAGGGGGCTGCCTGGGGGGTTTGTAGAGTCTCCTCCTCTGGAGACATTTGAAACCTGCCTGGACTTGGTCTGGGTGATCCTGCTGTGGCAGGGGGATTGGATTAGATGGTCTTTCAAGGTCCTTTCTGATCCCAGATGATTCTATGATTCTATAGTATTTTGTACAGATGATTTATTTATTTAAAATCTCTGCCATCTGTAAATGTCCAGTCCATGGACACTCTAAAAGTGCAATACTTCTCCATATCAGGAGCACTAATTCCAGATAGGATTGAATGATTACAAGTTACCTTTGTAGCCTACCCTCTGAGTGTTCAGGGGAAACTATTTATTTAAAATCCATTCCACTGGAGGAGACCTTACAAATTATCAGCTGTTATAGACTGTCACAGACAAACACAACTATACAAATGGAAAAAACCTCCACTCTAAAAATCCAGTTTAATCCAAAACAATTTCTTTAAATTAATCCCATAAAGGAAAATCATACTTCCAGTGATCAGTACTTCCTTTCCAGAAGGAAGACACATATAAAAAGATCTGCAAAGGTCTGCACTCTTCAATATATATATTTATATATAAGTCATGGACAATGGGGAGAGGATACTTTCATTACATTTGTAGATAAAACCAATGTGGGAAGGACTGAGAATGCAAAAAAAAGTTGCAGATACAGTTTGTTACTGAAAAATGGTCCCATTTTCCGCAGGCCATCTTCCCCTTTTACACAATCATTCATGTAGCAGCTGGAAATAATGTGAGCAAAAAGATACCAAAAGGACCTGTTTTCAACAGCGTATCATAGCCTGCAGAGTGACATGTTACCTGGCTCAGAACAAGGAATAGAGTAAGAAAGCTTGATCATTGCTGGAGGCTGGAAGGGGAGATACCAATTGTGGGAGACATTGCAAAGGGACCCTGCAGTTGCACTCAGACAATCATAGAATCATAGAGACAGAATCATGAGGGATCGGAAGGGACCTCGAAAGATCATCAAGTCCAACCCCCCTGCCACAGCAGGATCACCTAGAACCACTGTTCGTACAGGAACAGATCCAGGCAGTTTTGAACGTCTCCAGACAAGGAGATTCCACAATGCCCCTGGGCAGCCTGTTCCAATGCTCCTTTACCCTCATCGGGAAGAAGTTCCTTCTGATATTTATATGGAACCTCCTCTGTTCCAGCTTGCATCCATTGCCCCTTGTTCTATCACCAACTGACCTTCAGAAGAGCCTGACTGCATCCTCCTGACACCCACCCTTCACATATTTATAGACATTAATGAGGTCACCCCTCAACCTCCTCCTAGCTAAAGAGACAAAGCTCCCTCAGCCTTTCCTCATAAGGGAGGTGTTCTACTTCTTTCATCATCTTTGTTGCTCTATGCTGGACACCCTCCAGCAGCTCTGTGTCCTTCTTGAACTGAGGGGCCCAGAACTGGATACAATACTTCAGGTGCAGTCTCACCAGTGCAGAATAGAAGGGGAGAAGAACCTCTCTCAGTCTGCTAACTGACTTGTTAGCAACTCTTAGCCCTAGAATTGTTTCACATACAGCCTCCAGTATCTGCCCTTTCAAACATGTCAGGAGACAAAACAAAGAGAATCGGCTCCCACAAGTGAAAAACACAAAGTAAACAAGATGGTTAGGAGGCTTCACATCACTCATATTGGACATCCACAGTTAAACCCAACAATGAGTGCTTTCCTGTGTCTGCAGTACTCCTTACTCAGGTGCAAACCTTGTTGGAGGATTCAGCTCACCAGAGTTGTCAGCTGTATTCTCTAGGAATCAATCTCTTATATTTAGGCTTTATATTACTTTGCTCTTACAGATAGGCAACCTAAAGGTGTACCTGTACACTTCTATACTTCATCAGAATACAAGACCTATATAGTTTCCTATATTGACCTTGCTACCTTCCCACTATGAATGGGACAATATTCTGTATATCTGACATTTCTTTTCCTAGGCCTGTCCAGAAGGATGGTAATTTCCTTTCCTCTCATTTAGATTAAAGGAATCCTTTATTCTTAAGAATGACCTTCTGATGTCATTTAAACTAAAGGAATTACACTAGAATATAAATATACAAGAGACTCGTGCTCCTAAGCCATGTTTACACAGGTTTCTGAATGAGGAAACCCTTTTTCTGAGCAGCACACACATCATTCTCTATGGAATCTGGTTTGTATAAAGTTGTATTGTTCCCTTTTCCAACTAAATCAGAGGGCTTTTTGTGTTATTTGCTGCCTTTTTACCCCCAGTCCTATACACAGCTCATGTTTGTCTTTTTGTTCTTATTGATACTGCATCCTCGTTCCTTCTTTGGCTTGTCGCAGGATATAACAGAACTCAGACTCTCACCTCTTAGCACACTCAGCTGTTACGTCAGCGCCAACCAAGGACCAGGTCCTTCTCTAAACGGATTTCAGGACTCTCGGCTTCTGGTAGTGAAGTGACCCAATGTGGGGAAGTCCACAGCTCAGTCTGTGTCAGCAGTAATTCACCTGATCCCTCTTTTACTCTACAGATACACAAAAACCCCACAGCAAAACAACCCAAGAAAGCACTACATGTGCAATACTGGATTTAGATTTGCTTCCAAAACATTGTGCTCAGCAGTTTATGCTGAAGAGAGAGAAGGGTCTTTTCTTCTCCAGGTAAGATCAAGGAGTGATAGAACTGAGATAAAGAATGGTTCATTAAATTCAGCTACTGTTTGGCAGCCATGGTTGTTAAATCCATCATTAGAACTGTTAGTTTTCTTTTGTTCTTTTCTTACTTATTTTGACTACCTGCTGATAATAATTATACAGCAGGAACAAGAGAGAGTAACATTGTACCCGTATTCAATTATGTGGCACTTCACCTTTCTCAGATTATACTAATTATAATTCACAGCTTCAGTGAACCACTCCTATAGTTACGGGACAATCAAGTAAAGAAGGAAAACAAAGGTAATCTGTGACTTCAGTGTTAACTCTGTTAACCAACTGATTAAGTGATCTGGACTTGCATAATTATCCCTTTCATATGAACTATTAAACGGAGGCAAAAAGATGGCTTTTCTAGTGAAATCCAGCACAATGAGATCTTACTCATTTCCACCAAAGCTTTAAAAATATAGTTAGAATGTCAGTATTTTGCCTTAATGTTTATAAACTTCAATCAGGACAATAATTACTTTTGCATTCAATTATGGCATTTCAGCAGGAGATGAGAGATGACATGTGGTCCCTCATATTTTAGACTACATGGAAGAGTTTGTCTTAAATCAGATGGCTACAGTTTTATACACACACTTAATAACATGGAATATTTTCCGTAATACAAATGAACAAATTTGGTATTTGAAGGACTAGCACACAAAAGATATAATATAATACAAAACAAGTATTTCATGAACACATTTTGTTATCCACCTAACATACCTGTCTTCTTGAACTACAGTTGTCTGCAGTAAGATTGAAAGTGCCTACATAAAAAGGCTGTATCACATAAAAGGGATACAGTCTAGCTACAGCCATATCCTTATTCTTTCTCAGCTTCCAAAACAGCATTGTCACAACTGGTGGAGCAAAGGCTTGATCAGCAAGTAATAGTGCAACGTTTTTCCATTAGTAGAGCAGTGTTTGTGTCAGTATTGTCAGTGCTGTGTGCTGCTGGAAGCATCACTGCTTTCCTTTCTCAGTCCATTTTAACGTTTATGCACCTTTAATATTTTATCTTGCAAAAGATGCTTTCTGTAAAAATAACTCAACTAACATCAATCTAGAGTAGAGAAACTCCACTAGGTCAATGCAGTAGCATCTATACGAGACAAGTTCTGGTTTCAAGTATTGCAAAGAGCCGAATTTCTTCGCCGTATCTCTTAATTTCATTGTCTAGTTGTAAAGGCTTTTGTTTTTTTTGGATCCTAAACATTTCCAGGTCTCCCTGTCTGTAGTTGTTTGTATTTGCCACTCACATTCTGATTTCACTGTTTAAAGGGCAAAGAAAGTTTACTGAATGGAAAGACCTTGCAGTGTACAATATCAAACAGCAGAGAGACCTCAAAGGAAAACATATTTCATTAGAAAGAAAAAAAGAGTTTCCTTGGAAATCCAGCTTGTTTTACCCACCCAGATCTGTCTTTTTGCTGCCTCTGTGGTAACACATGTTTCATATGAATCTATATTAAGATTAATTTTAACCTACAAATAACTAGATACAGCTATGCAGTAGGAGGGAATTCCTACAAGATGATGTATTTTTTTAAGCAGTGAAATTAAAAATAGCACATAAAACCTGACCAATAGATTTGGATCTGAACCAAGGCAACACATTTGGGAAACATTATCAAGTTTATCAGGGGTAACATATCACAGAAAATCTGCTTCTGTTTATATGCCATTTATTATTCATTTTGGACATTTTCCTTTTTTCTTCAACCTCCTTTACCCTTAAGCAAATATATGGTAGACTTAACTGAAATGTGAGATAACAGACTGGTCTTTTAATTTTCTTTCCCTATAAGACAAAAGCAGATCAGACTGGAAGTGAAAACAACATACGAAATGTAAGTACAGGGGGAAAAAAGTTGCCAGAGTAGCACTGGTCATAAAAGAGAAATCCGCCTCACAATGAAACCTGAGAAAAATTAGAATGTGTAATAAGATTAAACTAAGGGCTAAAAATCTCTACTTCCATATGATGTCTTCCATTTCATGATGTATAAATAGCACATCACAGATTTTGGACTGATGCAACATACTGTATCTGTGAGAAAAAGCTGGTTTTCTTATGTCTAGAATGCCTATATTAATGGAGTTACGCTAGCCAGAGATATTTTTGCCCATGGTTGCCAGGACATTTGCAGGCCAAAGCAGTTTATAGTAACCAAGTACAACACAGGGAAAAGTACAAACAGTGAAAGCCAATTCAGTCTTGGCAAATGACCCAGTCTCTCAGCTTTACTGAGACAAATTCTCATTCATATAATCACAACAAACTGTCCAGGCCATGAGCTCATCGAGAATACGCCAGGCATGGATTGTGAAAGATGGAGACATACAACATTCAGGTGTCTCCTTGGTGTGCTGGACCTGTTTTCCCAGCTTTAAACTTCTGTCCTCATCACTCGGGAGATTGTCATCACCTGACAGGCTGACACATCCATACTTGGGTCACAACTTGAGTTGAGGCCAATGTGGGGGCAATACCAACCGTCACAGAACCCTTTTGGTTGGAAGAGACCTTTAAGATCACTAAGTCCAACCTTCAACCCAGCACTGCGAAGTCACCAATAACTTATGTACCTCAGCACTGCATTTATGTTTTTAAATACTTCCAGCGTTGGCGACTCCACCACCTCCCTAGGCAGTCTGTTCCAATGTCTAACAACGCTTTCAGTGAAGAAAATAATATCCAATTTCTAACACCCGATCTGAACCTTCCCTGTTGAAAATCCAGTTTCTAGGCTTGTGCTACTAACAGAAATTGCCAGAAGGTTTTTGATTTCCAAGGTGGGCCAGAATGGGAAAAGATCTGATGAATCAATCATCTCAGACCCCATAAACAGTGATGCTGTAGCAAGATGCATTGAGCATTCCTGGATCACAGTGGGCTGGGTCCAGCACCCGCTCGAGTCAGGACACCTCTCAGGTACAAGCTGCACGAAAAGGCCAGGGCACAGATTTCTCGAGACTGAATTATCATCTGCTGAGATGGCTGGAATATTGTATTTGCTCTGAACTCGGGAAGGATATTTTAATTATAGGCTAGCCTCTCCTTCACCCACTTCGCTATTTATATAGGTGTGGATGGGTATATACTCCACTGGATGCAAATAACACTTCCGTGGTGCTGTCTGTGCACATGCGAATATATGCATATTTAAATATATATATGTATCCTGCAGTAAGTTAGTGTGAATCTTGTAGCCAGTGAACCAGTAACTTAAGTCACTATTTCAATTACTGTATTCTACTGAATCACCATGCTAATTTTAAAATAGTTAGTGATTAAGTGGTGCTAAAAATCAATCCTTTGATGTATCCTCACCATTAATAAATTAAATAAATTATTAGATTGCTACCTAATCACAACCATCTTGATATTTTCTCCTGCAATAGTTCTCCTGTTGAGGTCAATGTTTATTATTCTTTGCTTGGATAAGTGAAACGTTTGAGTGGTTTTCTCTGTGTGCTCTAGAATACATACTTAGACCCCATCCTCTCAGCAAACACTCTTGTATCTCAAAGAAAGCAAACAGAGTAATGGGCATGAAGTGCTGAAGACATTTATTTTAAAATGCAAACCCAGCCCCAGGATAATGTAAATATACTTATTATTTAGTGTTTATTTATTCTTCAGTTTTCGTTCAGTAACTCTTGCAGTTTCTGCAAGTAGAGACTATTTTTAATAATCGGTGCTATAAAACAGCTCTGTGATTTCGGCAGTTGTTACACACCACGCTAACCAAAATGCTTTGAGTATCTACTGAATATTTCCAATGGAGTAATTGCTTATGGTAATAAAAGGTAGCTGTGAAGATCCGTGCAATTACACCACACAGTGTAATTGCCCAGACATTGCAAAGGAAATTCTGAGTAACTCTCCACTCCTGTGGCAAAGCACAGAACTCATGTTTTGACATATGTAAGGTAACATGTCTTAAAACATGGTATTTAAAGAACGTTTTTCCTAAGTGCATACAGATGGAAGAGACCAGAGAGAGAAAGTCAAAAGTTGTTACTAGTAACCCAGTAAGGTTGAACTGCTGAACCCTGTTGTGGAAATTAGCATCACCAGTGGTGCTGTCACGAGGCTGAGTGCTACTAGACAAAGAAAGATGATTTATTAGCATACATGAAGAAAAAGTTAAAACATGTAAGAATGAAGAGGTTTCATTTGGGTTTGGCTTTTTTTTGATTTGTTTTCTTCATGGCAATTTGAAGGCTGATGGCTTGAATTGGCTTTGAATTAGATCCTCAGATTAAATAAAAATGAAACACAACTAATTTATTATACGTTGCTGTCTGTGTTGCCTCTCTGTTGCTATTGCAGAAAATTCCAGCACAGGTCAGCTCCAGATACTGCTGAAAGCAAAAAAACAGTGATCAGATACTGGGAACACTTAACTTGTTTAGCTGCCTCCTCTGATATTAGTGTAAGGGCTGACATTTTGTCTAAGGTAATACTCTAGGATGTCCATGGTTCACAGTGGAGAGTTAGAGGCATTTCTGGGGATGATTTAGTCCACCTTAACATACAAGTGGAAGAAAGAGCAAGATTCTTTAGTGGTCTGCCTTGCAATAGTCTTTAGAGGACTGCAGATAGGAGGATGTAATTTACTACCTCCTCAGGCACGCCCATGTTGCAAGTGGCGCCCCTTGAAGTGCCATGAAAATTGCTACGATACCTGCCATATGCATTTCCAAGATGTCTGCGCCAGGCAGGACTCAAAAATCTAGGCTTCAAACAGCATGTTAGGTCAAGATGAACAAAGCTGTGGAAGAATTATCTGCTTCAAATGGAACTAAAAATGTATTTTCTAATTTTTAAAAAGAGATGATAAAAACATTCAAATATTAATGCCATTAAAAAGAAGGAGAGAAGATGTGCTCTCAGCAGCTCCGATGTCAGTACTCTGGCCATGAATTATTTTCACTCTGCTTAAGAGATCAGGTAGGTAAATGACCTGTCACTGCAAAGACTAGAGTGCTTTTATATTTATGCTTCTTGACCCATGGAGTCAATAAAGGATGTCTCAGAAAATTACCCAGCATGAGTTTCTAATACAATTGTGATAAAACTGAATAAACATCCCGGGAGACATAACTTTCCAGGCACAGAGCTAAAATCCCCAAATGTTTACTTGCTGGTCTTTATTAGCTGATTTTTATTAAGTATAGCATTTCCTGTTGTTCTTGGGGTCGGAGAGGACAATCCTTTCATTTTTCTTTTATTTCAGGAGTATGAAAGAACTGAGGATTCTCAAATGAACCAGTATGGACAGTGATCAGAGTCTTAAGCATGTGTCAAACTGTACCAAACTTATTCTGTCATTTCTCAGCTCAATTCAACTGAGCCTTTTGCACACTCAGGTATATACAGGTAATACCTGCAACAGTGAAACATCAGGTTTGAAAAATAATCTTGTCTCAGAGTTAAGAATTTAAACTAGTTTGATTACTTTTGCTGGCTTAATTTAACCTAGACTGGAACCTACTAAAAACCCCCGACATACCTCTAGCTAATTACAGTTCTACAGGATACAATCAGAATAGTGAGTCTCAATGTGAAACCACTGAATGCAAGGAATATTCATTAGCATGTTGAGTTTCTAAATTTAATAAAGCAAATGCAACTTTGACAGGCTGGTTAAAACAAATGTAGCATTCACCGTGTTGTTTTATAATGCAGCTGTGAAGAACTCGGTAAATCACTGATTAACCATCCCCCTTCTGATCCCACCCCCAGGATGCTGTTGGCCCTCTTGGCTACAAGAGCACATTGCTGGCTCATAGTCATCCTGCTGTCCACTAAGACCCCCAGGTCTCTTTCTCCTGCACTGCTCTCCAACAGGTCAGTCCCCAAGCTATACTGGTACCTGGTACCTGAATTTGTTCTTGCCCAGATGCAAGAACAAACTACACTTACTCTTGTTGTACTTCATTATATTTTTCTCTGCCCAGCTCTGTAGCCTGTGTAGCAACACAGTGTGCTGGGGTGTCAGCGACACCAGCCAGCTTTGTGTCTTCAGCAAACCTCCTTACAGTGTACGCCAATCCCTCATCCAAGTCATTAATGAAGAGATTGAAAAGGACTGGTCCCACTACCCATCCTTGGGGCACTCCAGTAGATAGAGGCCTCCAACTAGACTCTGTCCCACTGATCACTGCTCACTGGCTTCTATCCTGCAGCCAGTTCACAATGGACCTCACTAGCCAGTCATCCAGACCACGCTGCCTCAGTTTGGCTGCGAGGATGCTATGTGAGACTGTGTCAAATGACTTACTGAGGTCAAGTTAGACCACATCCACTGCTCTGCCTGCCATCATCTATCCACTCGGTTATGCCCTCATAAACATCTATCAGATTGGCCAAGCATGACCTTCCCTTGGTGAAGCCACACTGACTGTCCCTAATGACCCTCCTGTCTTTGATGTGACCAGTTGTTCCACCACCTTTCCTGGGATGGAGGTGAGGCTGATCGGTCTATAGTTATCTGGGATCTCCTTCTTACCCTCTTTGGAGATAGGAATGACATTCACTAGATACCTGTCCTGATCCCCATGACTTAGAAAAGATCCATCAGCACTCCTCTCCTAGTGGGTGCCTCCATCATTCACATCAGGAAATTGTCACCAAAGCACTGGAGGAACCTCCTGGACTGGGGATGGCTGGCTGAGTAGGTCTTCCAGCAAATATCCCCCCTGAGAACCAGGGCCTGTAGCTGTGAGGCTGCTCAGCTGCCTGCAGAAGACATTCTGATCTGGTGGCCTGCAACAGACACCCACGACAGTGTCACCCATGCCAGCCTGCCCCTTGATCCGCACAAACTCTCAACTTTAATTAGCTTGGCTGGGTAACACTTTTCTTTCTCCAAATGAAATTACTGATACAGATGTAGTATCCGGTTCTGTCTGACACTGTTGTATTCAAGTATCTCAGTAATTAGGAGCACGCATACCAGTTAGGTGGAAGCTGTTCTGGGTCAAAGCCTTTCAGAGACTGCATCCATGTCAAGTCTTGTACTTTGCCCTCTTCTCACAATGGACCATCTACATTCCATACATCCTCTTTTTATCTATGGAACCTCATGGAACAATTGAGGCTGATCATCTTCTACTGTCCTCCTCCAGCTTTCTCTGTGTGTCTAGAGAAGATACACAAACAGTTCCACAATTTTCACAGTAGTAAGGAGTACTGTTGACACATCACTGGAATCCATGGAACATTTCTTTATAGCCTAGGATTTCACTGGAGTGGACGCAGAATCAGAATAAGAACAATGATGTGCTGTAAGTGCAATTTTGATAAAGAAAGACATATTCTAACCTTGATGTTCTGTTAGCAATGCTAAAATGTCAAGAGGTATATGTATATCCAAGCCCACATTTAATTCTTAACAGCCCAAATATCCAAGACAACGGAGTTATATTAATCCCAGCAGCACTGATAATTAAAGTCTATGAAAGACCATTATCTAAGTTCCTCTTAGAGTAGGGATTACTGCTTGGCTGGTCTACTTTTTAACTACACACTTATTTTCTAGAACACCTACTGCACTGCTCATTCTAGCTTCTTTAATTTCAAAGCAGTCAAGCGTGAGAGATCACTGCAAGATTATCATGTTACGTCATTGATCTGCACTAACAGAAGACTATCTGCTCAGTAATAAGCAACTCAGGTTAAAGGCCATGACTGACAAAAGACAAAGCATATCGTTTACACCAGTGTCAATCAGAAACAGCTCTACTGAAATCAATTGAGGTTTTTTTATCTCAAATTAGGAAGAAAGACAATTATGTGTTTGCAGAATCTGGATTATATAGCTGTCAGGAATTCATCTTTACTACTCTGTAGCAGGACACATTACAGACTACTAAGGTAAAATACTAGATCTGCTATATTAGCTTTTTTATCAAAATGGGCTTTACTCTATTACTAGCAAATCTAATTCATGTCGCTGTTTTAGCTTCCTGGTCTCCACTGCATTGCCTAATCTGCTTCACAGTATGAATTCACAGAATCTGTAATATATTAGACAATTCATCTGAGGTAACAGAGTACTAATTAGAGTCCTACTCTTTGAAGAAAACAAACCAACAAAAATCCAGCTCTTCCAACCACTGGCAACTGTTTACAAACTTTTAGACACACAAGATTTTGTATTTCTTGACTTTTGGTGTTCACGGATCATTCACTTCTAATAGTCCTAGAACACGTGCGATTTAAAAGTACATTCCTGACTATTAAAGCCACGAGATGGTTTACAGGGACAACTTAATTTGGGAATTTTAATTTGGCTTGTTCAGGGATCTGGCTGGAAGAATTGCATGGGCTACAGACCTGGAAAGAAAGTAAGCACAGAAGATTTTACTATTTCAAAGGATCACCTCTTCCAACGTGTCCTTCCTGGTAAGCGTGAAACCAAGCAAGGACGCCAGAAGGTCTGCAGAGATGAACAAGAAGCTTCTAATTAGGCTCAAACAAAGAAACAGCATGCAGGAACTGGAGTAAGAGACACAGGAAGTCTACGGAGACAATGTCTAAGCATGCACAGTTGCAATCAGGCCAAAGCTCTTACTAAGTTACATCGTGAAAACCAACCTACAGGGCTTCTACAGGTATATTAGCAGCAACAGGAAAGCTATGGCCTATGTGTGCCTCCTGCTGAATGGGATATGGAACCTGGTGGCAAATAATATGGTAAGATTTGCCTTATGGAACCCCAGGCCCTTGCGTCAAGAGAGAAAGTCTTGAGACATGCAAGAATTACTCTTGGCAGAGAAGGAGCAGGTAGGAAGATTTAAACAAACTTGACATACAGAAGTCTAAGGGACATGAAGGGATGCACCATAAATGCTGAAAGAACTGGCCAATGTCACTGAAGGCTTACGAATGCTGACTTTAACTAGGCCTTTGGCACTGCCTCCCACAACATCCTCAGACAAACTGATACAGCTAAGATGGGCAGTGAGGTATTCCAAGAACCGGCTGACCTGCGAGCCTCAACGGGTTTGTGATTTGCACAAAATCCATCTAGAGACCAGGCACTAGTGGCATATCCCAATGGCTGACAGTGGGACCAATGCTGTTTAAAATCTTCATTAACAACCCAGAGTGTGAGACAGAATGCATCCTCAAGATTTCTGCAGATGATAGAACACTGGCAGGAACTACTGATACATGAGATGGTTGTGCTGCCATTCAGAAGGACCCTGACTTGAGAACTGGATAGGTAGGAATCTGAACACATTTTGAACAAATGTGCATCTACTTAACAGACAGTGTGTTTTCCTAGGAAGATACTGATTCCATTAAACTTTTCAAGAAGTAATAGGGGAGGGGGAGGAGACATAATTTCATATGAATAATTGATGTCTTACTTGGTTAAGTTCAGACTAAATGTAAGACATGTCTTGACATGTCATGACTTGACATTAGGGAAAGGATTTTTACTGAAGGAGTGATCAGATTTTGGAACGGGCTGCCCACGGAGGTGGTTGGGTCACCGTCTCTGGAGGTGTTTAAAGTTAGGCTGGATGAAGTGCTGAGTGGCATGATCTAGATGTCAGATGTTTAGGGTTACTTGGTTGGTTTTAGGTTGGACTGGATGATCTTTAAGGTCTTTTCCAGCCTGTGATACTGTAATGCAAATCATTTTATACACTACCTCGGTTTTCCTTCCAGCTTGTATGTAGCTGAAATACAATGGAGAAAGCAACACAAAGACTTTTCTTGCTTTGTGAATTTTAGTAGATATGGAAAACACAGGATAATTTATTGGAGTGACTTAATCTATCACATATCAGTAACGAAATCTTAGTAACTATATTTTGTGACAGTCGTTTAGTAGCAGCAGATACCTTAGAAGTCATAATTTATGTTTAAAACCCATTCATTTGCAGCAGCAAATTCGAGTCTTTTGAATTCATACAACCCTGAAATATTTTATTTTACATGAAATAAGCAATTTTTTTGAGGGCTGTTCTGATCCAAACCAGTTTACTCATTTATGCGCATCATGGAATGCTGTCATTACGAGGCTTAAATATTTATACTACAAACATGTATTTCTTCATAATGATAACCCACAATCAGAAGAAACACTGACAAAATGGAGATCAGTAACTTGGAGCATTAGTCTATATTGGGCTTTTTTAGAAAGCAAATAATTTGCACTTATCTTAAGATTAAATTAATCATCCTCATATTGAATACAAATGCAACCTGAGATGGACACCACAGCTTGTGAAGATATAAAAGTCACAGAAGGCAGTCATGTCATTTTATTCTGTAAAGCAGTACCAACTATTTCCCCTGGTAAAGGTGACAGACAACTGCCAAGAACTGTTAGACAATCCCAGGAATTGTTTAAGTGGCGTTAGGTTATACTGCTGTGAAACATTTTAAATGCTTTTAAATTAAAATATAAACTAGATACAGAATTTAAGTCTACTGTACCTCAGTTCCAAAACCTTAAGTGAGAGATTTCTCACGTTTTTCATGTTGCTCTAAATACAGACAGTCCCAATGCTTACTGTAACAAACTTCTTTTTTATTTCAAACAAACTTCTGTACAAAAACATCAACGCAGGCAAAGAAATGCAGTGACTTCAGCAAACAGCACATGACAACACGAAGAATGCTTTAAGGTTTACATTTTTATTATACAAATGACAAATAGCTTTCCTTTGGGCTACCTCAATACTTCATTGTTCAACAAATAATCACAGGTATGCGTGTATCAACTTCAGTGACCAAAGCTCAACAGAATGATCTGTTATCCACCTGCATTTCTGCATTTACCTAACTCTATTTAACTATGAACAAAGCAGGATTTTCCCTAATATACGTTTTAAAACGTCCCCTCATTAAAAATGGAGCTTTCCAACAGTGGATTTACTACTATGAAAAAGTACTGTGATCACTGCTTCCAGAAAAAAAATATCAAACCAACACACTGGCGTGATTTCTAATTCTGTTCCTGTTAACAACAGCCTACTGCTACAACTGCAGATGTGTGACACGGAAGCTAGAGTTGCAGGGCTGTCCAGTATCGTGATACATAGAACATTGGTGTCTATGGGTTGTGCCCAGGTTTGAGAAACCTCTTAGCGGTCATTCTGTTCAGAAATAAACTCTAAGGCAATCCCTACTCCAAAAACCTTACAATATTAATACTGTTTAAGGACTGAGTTCAATGACTCAATTTGTCACAGTGCAGCCAAGATTCAGCAAACCAAACGCATTTTCAAAGTCTTAAGGTAAATCTTTTTAGAAGTGATATGCATGAAAATTCCAGTGAGAGTACACAAACCCTGATTTACATCCACAGGAATAAGAAAACACAAATCTGAATGTGTGCACTAGCACTGGAGTTTTCACACATGCATGCAAGCAAAGTACACAAAACCAAACGCATTTGCAGAACATGACCTCTGCAAGAATATGTACAACAACTGCAGACCACCCAGAAGACACACTAAGCAGAGCATGAGCACTTTGCTGCTTTTGGCAAAATATTTCTATTCCATTTATAGGAAAAATTACTATAAAGAACAAGGAACTCAACTGCTTAAAGCATCAATCACATCTCAAAAATGACAGGAAAGCAGTCAGCTGATAGGTATTTCTGTGTGGATTCTGAATCATGTAATGAGTGCTACTAGCTAAGAACTTGATGGAGTGCCAACAAAACAACTCAGCTCTTAAAACTTTTTAATGTAATCCCTAGTCTGATGAGGCCAATCTGACACTAGGAATGTGCGCTGCTACAGAACAGTGTTATGTTTTATAAGAGTTTGTACTAGCAAAAAAATTACTTATTGGGTAGAGCTGTCTGAGAATGTTCATTGTGATGTATTTACACTGACAAACCCGTTCTAGTTAAGTCAAGTCATTAGTATTTTCCTTTTCCTTTCTAAAACTAATAAAATTATACAGGATTTTAGAAATCTAGCAATGGTCTAAAACCACATTTTCTTTATACTGTATCTGGAAAAGGATATTAATTTCCTCAGTTGTTGAAAAGTACCGGTTATACTTAATAAAAAAGGTAAAGTGACCTCTTCGCACTATGGTTTTGGATATCAGCCAGCACACAATCCTTAAAATTATGTGGATCTCCACTTACTACAGGAAGGACAATGTATTTATGAAAGTGATAAACACTCAGATACTCTCCTATTCACAAAAGTTTGATGAGATGCTAAAACTAACTGACTAAATCACTGTGCACATGCTCTTGAAACACACCCAGTGATTTTTCTTTTCTTATACTAAATTTCTCCTTCTTTTAAGATAACTTTCTGTGGTACCTTTGACATCTCAGTTTATTTGATTTCCATTTTGTCTTCACTATAACAGGGAAGGTGTTTAAGGATTAAAATGTATAGATACACTGTAGTAGCTGAAGTATCTAAGTAAAAAAAGTATTTTAAACATAAAAAGGTAAAGACTAGCATAAAAACTTAGGCTGCACTATATGAAGTCAGTCAGGTTATAAACAGATTCATAGATTTTAGCAATACGAAGAAAATGGTTATGTAAATAAACACAAGTATTAACATCAAACAGTATTAAATTATGTAAACATACACATCTTCTGTGATCAATACAAACAGCTACTTGTCTCAGGATACTACTGCAGCATAGCTCGAATTTGTTTGGAAGTAGATTCATCATTCAGGTGTTTTGTAGTGAACCTAGAAATTACAAGTTAAAAGAATATTTTGTTAAATTAACAGGGTTAGAGCAGTCTGAAAACTTCAGTGCCTGAAATCAATACAGTTTAATTCGGAGTTACAGTTCAAGGTAGAAATCACATGTTCCTGTAATCATTGAGCACTGGAATTTAACTACTACTAATCCAGGGTCCTTTGTCATCTACATATCCCTTGCAATAAACTATTCCCTGTTAACAAGCGGAGAATTGTGGCTAAGTACTGTCTGCCTGTGAGACTGTCATAATTTTGAATTGAAATTATGTCTCTTTTTTTTCTATTTAAATCTCAAAAGAACTAAAATAATGGAAAGACAAGGAATAAGGTAAATACTGAATCTGCCAAAATTCAATCTAGTTTCCTATTAGTGTAATTTTAAGCAGCTTTATTAAGTGTCCTGGGAGGACTGAAAAATCTTTTGTGTGGTTTTCTGCACTTATGCCCACTCTCCACTGCTTATGTTCATAGGAAGATCGATTACCACATAAGCTCAAAACATACCTGATACCTGCATGGTTTAACTCAAATTGATTTTAATTCAAAACATGATAAGCAAATACTGAGGTGGCTGCGGTTCTCACTCTATCCAAGCAATCAACAGCTACAGAACTCAAACCAGCTGAAAAACTCAGTACTAAAACTCCCTTCTCAGTTTCAGAGAAGCATTTGACCATTATGCCTTGGCTCTCAAGATAACAACTTAAACACTTAGCCACAGGACTGGGATTTTCTTCAAGTTGTTTTAATTAGCAAAAGCATTATTGAAAGGGAAAGAGAGGAGGGAAATATCAAGAGTCTGATAAATAGAAATGCTGCTCTTCCCTTCTAAAAAATGCTCTAGTTCTGGGGTATTTGAGATAACAAATCTTAGCTTAGATATCTGTTTACGTTTTATTTATTGTTTAGATGATTAAGTTTTAAGTGATAAAATTAACTATGTCTGAGGAAGAACATTATGACTTCCAATATTAAGTCACTGCTTATAAAAGTGAAATGCAATTGAAAGAGATTACTGTAACTTAAGAAAACTTCAAGTGATTGAGACAAAAATGAAAGAACAATTTTCTTACTAGATCAAGCTTCTAAGGTGGAAAAGCTTCAGTATAAGGAGACTTAAATAACAACAAAGGGAAATTTGTAAAGGCTGAACCAAATGAGTATTCCACACATACCTGAGAGCATTCAGAAGTCCTTCCACAGTGTCGGGTGGTTGTTCCTTTAAAACTTTTATGCATCCCTTCATCTGGGAACAGAAGCATGCCACTATTGAACAATAATATATGAATTGCACTAGCTGAAAACAAGGAAAAATTTCACCATAGACCTAACTTTTGAGAAAACATCTACTATACTGTTTGTAGACAGTAAATGATATATCAAGTGCCTATTTTAACTTGTACGTGAATTTTCCATTTTAAATTTAAAAAAGATACCAAGAACAGCTGATATAAACAAAAAAATCTTCTGGAAAAGAGTTGCATGCCATTGCTGTTAGTGACCATCAGAAGAGATACTTCAGCTTTTTTTTACATTTGCACAGAAGGAAGTTATTGTCAGTATCCAGTTTTCAGTTATAAACCTGACAACTTACAATTTCATAACTAGTGGATTCCATCGCACTGATTTCAAACGCCACACAAACATCTTTGTAGAACATCAGCTGAAACTGTGCACATTTACAAAAGTGGCAATGGAGCAGAGAAAGCAGAGGTAGACCTCATTTCACCAACTACACAGACACTATTCAACAAATAAGAAATTCCTCTATCCTAATATCATAAATATAATCATAATATACTTTCATATGTAACAAACCATGCTCCAGAAGTACATATTTTTTCTGTTGTGAAGACAACTAATAGTTTTTCAAGAAATTAGTCTAGATTAATTCCATCTTATTTAGAACAATATATCAAAGATATGGCAGAGCCAAGATTTGAATCTTTAATTTTCTAAGTCACATTACAGTGCTAAATCTACATGGAAGCATTTTCTTTGCAGCTAAGAGTGCCTCTGCCTTATTATGGAAGAGGATGATTAAATACATAGCTGCATATAAATTATTCAGAAAGTATAGCTCACCTCCCAGCACAATGAGCAGTCTAACAATCACTAATCACTGCTCAGTCGGTTTGCTTCTACATGGAAGATAAAACTAGCTTTTCAAATAGCAGATCAGACTACATTTTCAGGATAGCCACACACACATCAGATCAGACAAACTCCAAGGGGATAAAAATTCAAACCTTTATTTCCCTGTTTTTTTGCATTAAAATGTCTAAAAATTAAGGAAAAAAAAAAAAAAAGAGAGAAGCTGTTAGGAGACCTAAGCCAGGAGCCTGTAATTAACAGCTTGAAATAGAGTCTCCAATTTTGAAAGTGTAAGGCAAGGGGAATTTGTTTCCCTGTCCCTGAAATGCCTCCCAAGAAGTGAGTAGTTTGGAGAAATGGAAAAACATAATCTGAAATATTAGAAGGTTTTTTTTATTAGAGAAGACTGATTGAACTATTTAAACAAATTTCACTTTGGGTTCATGTACTAATTTTTCAAAATAACTGAGTCATATATCTCCTGCCTCCTATTTACATCTAGCTAATTCTCCTGTGAGATTACAGGGGTCTAGGATAAATGTGAGAAACAAGGTGCACACACTGTGTATTTGGTCCTTATCAAAATTTTACTTGTGTTGTCTCTGTAGGCAAGAGCCTGAATTAGCAGTCAGGAAGTCTGCATTCAATTCCCTAGCTCTATCTGCTGCATGACCTTGAGCAAATCAATTCACCTCTTTGTGACATATCTTTCTCTCTGTAAATCAGAGTCAAAGAGGGTATGTGGTAAAATACTGATATCTGCAGATGAAAAATACTAACAAAGACTCAGTATCATGGAGCGCAATTATATATGCATATTTTTTCTTTCTTTTGAAGTAGTATCTTTTGTAAAGGGAAAGACTTAGACACCCTTTTTAAATGAATTAGAGCTCACTTCTGCTGAAAGATGCGGTGCGTGACATCTAGGTTTGAAAACACATGTAGAAGTACTTCCTTGTGCATGCTGGCAATCTCTTGGATAAATCTGATTTTTCTGTGAGTGGTCAAGCCAATGCTTCAACTGAAGGCTCATTCTGAACATTTCAACAGTAACATTTCAGTTCTGTTAGTGCAGATCTGAATAAAGCAGAGACAGTATCGAGTATCTGCTTATTTACAAGAGCACTACTGCTAAAGACTAAGTTTTTAGTATGAATACATTACATGATTAATAAAAAAATGTGACTAGAAAACATACTACAGGGTAGATATAATGCAAAGTTATTGCAGTGTAACTATACAGTTGGGAGGAAAGCAGAGATAACAAGACAAATGAGTATCTGTGCCTGGAAGAAAATATAAAATAAAGAAGACTGATCCTTATTTTAATGTCAAATAAGCCAAGCTGATAATTTAAAGTATACAGGTGAAGATAAATTCTGTATTTTGTCATCCAAGAGTACAATGATTTGTACCAAGTCATAAGCTTTTGCTGCAAAGAAAACTTCACACTAGTATTCTCAAATCTACAGAGTACTAAAGAAAAGTCACTCTTACATCAATCTTTGATGTCTTTGAGAAAGCTCCCACAGGATGAACATGATCATACAGAATAATAACTCCCACCATTACTCGCATGCAGAACATAAGGGTCTCTTCACTGGTAAATCTACTCCTGTACTCTCTGGAAAACAGAGCACAGCAATGAACAGTCTTGACTTTTTACTCAATAATTTTGCAAACTACATCGTAAGCATATGAAATCTGATCTAAACCTGTATTTAATGGCTGAAGATACAACTTAGTAAGAATTTAAAGATCTCTGACTTGGGTAAGTGCTTGTCAATTTAAAAGAGTGGTTAGAAAGCAGAGAGACATGTAAACCCCTCCCAATACCCCTTCATATTTCAGATCTTCAGCAAAGTCTTCACAGATGACTTCCACAGTGTAAGACTGAGACTGATCTTATTTAATCTTAGAAACACAACATATCAGGATCTCAAAGGAAAGCTACTCTTTTTCCTTCAATTGCTACTCTGACACAGTTAACGTAAGTGGAATCCAATTTCAACGGCTAGTAACTTCAGGGCCTCATGTAGGTAGGTCATAGTTGTTGCTCTTGTCTTTCCAGTCCATAGGCAACTTCAACAGAGCAAGTTCACTGAACATCTAAAGAGTGGAGGCCTACTAGGCAGGACAGAAGTAATTCTGAAGAGTTTTTCTTTGATTTTTCAATTCCAAAATAAGAACATGGATGGCACAGTTAATACAGCCCCTGCTGGGTCAAATTCCTCAAACCACCATTAGGAAATTAAAAATGTAGTTAAAAAAACCCCTGAAATAATGAAAACCAGAAATTATCACATTTTTTCTAGTCTGTATTACCTTAAGTCAAAAAATAGATTTGCCCACTGTCATTCACTGAATTTCAATACAAACTTGATTTTTTTTTCACATAAACATATTAAAAATACTAAAACCTGTACTATCCTACCTCTCAGTTTACAGTAACTTGAAACTTTTTTTTCCTCACACAGCATCATAATACGAGCAGATTTAAAGGTTACAAAACAGTTTGATATAAAACATTTGACTAACCCACAGGTAGAACTAAATCACAGAGTGTTACAGGCTGGAAGGGAACCTCGAAAGATCATCGAAGTCCAACCCCCCAAAATAAATAAATATCAGATAGTGTCTTGGCAAACAACACACAATTTCCTTTTTCTCTACTTCTGCCAAAACATGCGATGGTGTATAAGGTTAACTTTTAATTACTACTTCTATGACATTCCAGGACTGTGAGAAGAGTCCCACTTCTTATGTACACGTCTCCAGAATTTTCATAAGCAAACCCAGTAACCACAGGGGTTCTACCTTTTACACTGTGCCATTAACAAAGGATTCAAAGACATAAGGACTACCCTGACAGCATCTTGTATGGGTTCACTACTCAGAAAGACCTCTAACCTAAAAAAGACTCAGCTATATGTGTAGCTGAACAACAGCAACACCAGTGGCTACATCTAAGCCAGAAGCACAATTTAACATTCCTTACATCTGAACTTTTTCATACCTGAAATAAGATGGTTGTGTTCAAAAAAAATCTACTCAAATTATCTCAACACCGTACATGTGTATCATTTGTGAAAGCACTACCTAGAAGAACAAAAATCTTGCCCCTAAGCGTCCTAATGACTTGTCAGCATGGGCAATCAGACAGCAGACAGCTTGTGGTCCTGGTTAGACAAGACACAGGCACTGAAGCCTCTGTACTTAAGATTACGCTAATATTTAGGCCTTCTGCTGAAATACAGGCTGAATGTGAGCTTTTGCTAACAAAACTCAATACTGATTTATAAAAATATCAAATGGTGGTTAAAATAGGAAGCAAGGCTTTTCAATACCAGGTTAGACTTTGTATACAGAAGTGATAATAACGTAAGACAAGTTCATAAGAATTAACTTGGAAGAAAAAATGTTTACTTTAGGTGGTTACTTAAAATACAGTATACATTTTCTCATACAAGGGAAACAAAAATTAAGGTAAAACTTACGGTGTTTCCAACATGACTTTACATACACTAGCCATAGTACTTAGACAGTCCGTTGTATTTTCAATTGGTAATGTTTTGTTCTAGAAAGGTTAAAAACAAGACAATGTTCAGTAAACAGTCTCATAAAACTAAAATCAGGAATGTCGGTGCCAGACCATTTTCTCCCCCTTTACCTACTTCTGATACAAAATGTGTAGTTGCATTGCTAAGTGTTTTCAGCATTGGTGTGGCTTCTGCATAAAACAGAGACATCCTATTGGCCATTTCATTGTTGACTTCATTCTCAATGTCTAGCTGATGAAAACATGAGGAAAAAAGTCAGTAAAACATTTCAAAATATTTCAGACCACAAAAAAAAAATAAATAAAAATACAGTACATGCTCATGTCAGCACACAGACTCCTACAGAAACATGTTACACCCTCATCATTTCATGTGGACTGTTATTTAGCTCTCAGTGTGAATGAGAAAAAAAAGCTAGTGAATCAAAAGCAAGTGAATCAAAAGTGAAAAGTGAAAGCTAGTGAAAGCCAGTGAATCAAAAGCAAACACATTACCACAAGAAGTATAAAAGTGTACTGATAAATACCTCAATATAAACAGCAGATCAAATGTTAATTTACTTACATGCATGTTGTTTATTCTGTTGCGACTTATTGTTCGCCTGTAATAACTGAAGTCATTCTGAATTGCTGGGTTTCTCATCTTCAAGGAAAACAAATGGGAAATAATCAGCTTTGGTTCAAAATACATGGGAAAAATCACCATGTATTAAAATACTTTATTAACCTTAAGTTCATCGAAACGAAGAGTAAAATGCAAGATTTCTGCAAACTCTTTTGCTAGAGCCTGTTCCCGTTCCAGGTGCTGAGTTGGAGTATAAGGTGGACATGTCAAGGACTCCAATAAGCTCTGCAGGGCTTTCTCTAAATAAAAAGCAGAAGCACAAATTCTATTCAGTCTGTGTTATGACAAAGTCAAGTGCCTAAATACATTTTGAAAGGAAGGAACCAGTTAAACATGCAGAGTCTTCACAGAAATGCCTTTTCTTACTACGCACTAAGGTAAGACACTTTAGTCAAAGGCATGTCTTTTCAGGCTCTCTGCTTTTTTCTCTTCATTTTGTCTCTCTGATAATTCTGCTCTTTTATCTGGGTTCCCAATGTAAAATTGTAGAAAAAATTTTTTCTTGTATTCATACACTCAACACTTTCACATTCCCCAATTAGCCATCAGCTCTGTAAAGAGACTATGCTAGCATGTCCATTACTACACGTGTACTCTTAGACACTGACAGCAGTGTAATTCAGCTCCCGTGGCTATAATTACTGGCATAATCCAAAAAGTGAAAGACTCAAAAGGCAGCAGGTTGTAGGACTTCCTTGCACTAGGAGCTCTCCCACTTCATACAGGCATTTTTGCATACACATTCTTCTCCACAGTCCTAAATTGAAAGGCTCATCACGTAACTTTGGCAGTTTCTAGGGATGACAAAGGCAGTGTAAAACATGCCCAACTTCAGATTCTCACACTATGAGTCTTCTTATCCAAGAGGTACTAGTTAGAGACCTGCTGATCCGTTTGGATCCCCACAGGTCCATGGGACCGGATGGGATTCACCCCAGAGTGATGAGAGAGCTGGTGAATGAGCTTGCTAAACCGCTCTCCATAATTTATCAGAAGTCCGGGATCACAGGTGAGGTCCCGGATGATTGGAAGTTGGCCAATGTGACCCTCATGTACAAGAAGGGTCAGAAGGATGATTCAGGTAACTATAGACCTGTTAGCCTCACCTCAGTTC
>VZRI01007550.1:23653-66434 GCA_013397515.1 Upupa epops
AAGGAGAGGCTGATGGAGCTGGGTCTGTTTAGCCTGGAAAAGAGGAGGCTCAGGGGTGACCTTATCGCTGTCTATAACTACCTAAAAGGTGGTTATGGTCAGGCAGGGGTCGGTCTTTTCTCCCAGGACAAGGGGTCACAGTCTTAAGCTCCATTGGGGGAGGTTTAGACTTGACATTAGGAAAAGGTTTTTTACTGAAAGAGTGATCAGATTTTGGAATGGGCTGCCCATGGAGGTGGTTGAGTCACGGTCTCTGGAGGCATTTAAAGTTAGACTGGATGAAGTGCTGAGTGGCATGATCTAGATGTCAGATGTTCAGGTTTACTTGGTTGGTTTTAGGTTGGACTGGCTGATCTTTAAGGTCTTTTCCAGCCTCATCATTACTGTTATACTGAGTCTATTGATACCCTCCTCCCCCTGTTATCCCTGATTTTAACAAGTTTCAAAATATTATTAGTTTACATTTCATTTACCATTCTGAAGGATCCAAATTTCAAAATATAAATTGTGTTAGTACAGTAAGGACCAGTGATGTGCAGAAGAATGGCAAACACCAGAAAAAAGCCTTATATAGTTTTATCACATTCTTAACTTGTACTATACTTAGATAATACGGACTTATTTTAGGAGAGAAACTAAATACGATAATTTTGTAATTAAAATTTAAAATATGCCTTGACAAATATAGTTGCAGTTAAACGTTTGCTGACATAAAACAAAGAATAATAATTTTTATAAGTCAGTGGAAAACAAAACTTACATCTTCATATAATAGACTAATGTACTAGAATACAGCCTAAATGACTAGAAAAGGGCTCACCTAATCTGAGTGAAAACTCATAGAAGCGCTTCAACCTTACGACCAGAGGACATACTGAATTCCATGCTTTTTCTTGCAACTGGATATCATTGGGATTTTGTATTGCCTGTAATGAAAATATTACTGTAAATAGCTGTGATATATGAAAAAGAAGCAAAAGGTAGTTTGGAATTTTTCTACTGTGTTATTTTAGAAAATAAGTGATGCAAAACATAGAGAAAATGAGAAATTATATTGCACAGGAATAGTAACTAAAAATATACCATGTTTTCTACCTTCCCTCTATAACTCATCAGTTTGAAAGTATTTATTCCAATGCACCACTGACATATAAAAACGTAATTTCAACCTAAATTTCAACAGAAAGATTTCAGCATAATCGCTGCACAGCAAAATTATTGTATAAGTATCAGGTAAGACTTCTTATATGACTACTGACTGTAAAAATAGCCTTTTAAAAGGTTTTAATGCCTTTGTTATCTTCCACATATTCAGGTTTGTAGGAAGCCAACAGCTCACACTAGCAGTATCTGGTACCAGGAAAAAGTTTCATCACCTGAAAAGCTGCGGTTCAGAACTGTATTTTGGGACCACTTTCACAGATTAAGGTGCCTATAAAGTTGAGTAAGGTTATAATTAACTCTGGTTAATTTTCCACTTACACAGAAGAACAAGTATTTTCAACTTTTTCATAGTGTATTTCTGACATATGAGTAGAATTTTTCCCTTTTCCTTCATTTTGACTTCTACCAATGAGATGTACAAAATGGTGTTTCTTAGAAAGTGAAAAATAATTGCTAATTAGTAATACCTTCAACAGCCATCGTCCAATGATTTCATGTAAGGGCTTTATACTCGATGTTACACATAACCTGTAGCATATTTTCTAAACGCAATATTAAAATATTTTCATAGAACCTGCTTGGATATGGAACAGAAGCAAGAACACACTGAGTTTTGTTTCGTTTTGCTTACAAGAACTGTAGTTAACTTTAGCAAACATACATCTCTAATTTCTTGTCCAGCTCCTTTGTAAGCCTGAAGGTCTGCAAGCATGCTTTCCGAGTCCTGCAAAACTGCACTGATCTGATTCCATACCTCCCTTTCTCCATCTGTGGGCTGGGCATCTAAGAAACCGGAAAGCAAAATGCACAATATCAGCAGGCAGCTGCAAGACAAATGCCAAGATTATTAAGTTCTACTTAAAAACATTACATCCAGCTTGGCTATGTGAAACTTCATTCCAATGTCTTTTTTCAGAATACACAGTTATACTGCACTGCCATTCTGTTAACATCCAAATTTCTGCTTTTTATAGCAAGGAAAGAAAAAAACACTACAGCTTTTGTACACGCTGTCTCACAATGCCTCTTCTCAAAGTGCAGCATTTTAAAGTAAGGCAGTATCATAAAGCAATGTTATTAGAAACTAGGGTAATGCACCAGTCATTTGGCAAAAAACATCCCTCTCTTTCATGTGCCCCACAGCTCAACTACAAATTGTTCACATTTCTTGCAGCTTGGGGATAAAATCAGGCCTTTCAGTGGATGGCGCAGTGGGATATTACGCTGCTTTGACTTTCCCCCAGGCTTCCTTAACTGGAGTAATTTATTTCTTCTTTTCTAAAACACAGAACAGTACTGTTAAAAATAAACATTTTTGTTATGTATGTCAGTGATCGTTCCTGCTACTAAAATAAATTCAGCACTGTCAACGATCAGTTTCAGGGTAGGAGTGACCTATAGACCTTTATTGTTCCAACAAATGCCATTTGGAAGGGGATCAATTTTCCTATTCAAATCCCAATTGATGGGATATTCACAGCAATGTGACACCAGGGAGTTACCAAACACGACATGTTAGACAAGGTAGAGAGCTTCTGCCTTGTTTGCTTTAAAATATAAAAATGACTGGCACTGAATAAAGACTGGCTGACCTACATATAGAACTGTGCTCAGCACTCGCAGAAACAATCACATTGCCCTAGAAGATTTCTACAGAACACAAATTCCTTTCTTTTCCCTTTAAAATTTGTTTTAGCTTCTGAAGGTGGAAGTTTAATTTCCAAGAAACACTTGGAAGGTGATTCTTAGGACCTAAGGACAACTTGTTTGAATCCAAAACAGTGAGACATTTTCAGTTTGAAACTCACTCATGAGAAAGGTACTGCACACTGCTCTACATTAATTGACAAAAATATGAAAAATACTTTTCAATTGTATTTTTCACTCTCCTTTAAAAAATGAGACATAGTTTTCCATCCACCTATCAGTATAGGATTAATTTACCCACCCTCCATTAGAAACCAATGAACTGGTTCACCTTGGAGAGTATGGAAAGAACAGGCATTGTCTCCTTAAATTCCAGGCTAGGATAATTTCTTTAAATGTGTCAAGTTATCTACAGACCTTGCATGAAACAACACACAAATGGCTGAGGTTTACATGTCTGCAGCTCTGAAGCAACAAATAATTAAAATCCTTCCTATATTCCCTATGTTACTATGAGTCTCATAAGACTGGGGAAACAATGGACATGGAAGAGTAGCGATTTGATTTTCCTTTTACTCAGGGAGTTTTCCCTAATATTATTTAAAAGACAGAACAAGTGGAAGTTAAAGTAAATATAAGATATTCAAAATACTTCACAGAACTGAAAAATTCCACTGTCTTTCTAAAAGCAAGGGAAAAAAACTATCCCAAACAGGAATAAGCCAGCTCGGACACAGCTTTTGGATGGACCTATTAGTCATGTTAAATTCACAGTGTTACTAAACAGTTCTTTCCCCAAGCTGCAAGAAATCTCAGGTATATGCCATATGGAGTCTCTCACCTTGTTATAGAGAAACACACCAGAAAACACTTCCCAGTTAAAAAAAACCTGGTAATCTTGCTGAACAGTTACATACCACAGACAAATGAGTAGTGAGAAGGCAAGTATCACCTATAAATCAGTATTTGTGTTTTAATAGCTAAATAAAAGTTAACTAAAATAATATGTTTCAGTTAATATTAAGACATAAAAGAATAAGTAATTTATTAGGACAATTTATTAGTGCAAAATTTGTATGTTCAGGTCACCTGACATACATGGGTTGGTTAACAAGGTACTACTATGTTACTTTTTAGAATTTATTTGCTTTAATAAAATATTAGCCCCTAACAGAAACATACACGCTACATACTGCTCAGCACTTTGGGACTTAAAAATGGCCTTTACTTAACACCCTTTATTGTGAGCCTTTTCCAAATTTTCCCAATTCATATTTTGGAAGGTGGGAAAAGGCTGAATATTTGAAACCCACTGAGCTTTCTGTAGTATCCCAGCACCTGGAGAAACAGGAGTAGCAGTAAGGTAGGTGGATGGTAGAGGGAAAGAAAGGGAAGGGAGAAAAAAAAGGCTGCAGAGCAACAGGCTTAGCTTGCATTTGCAGAAGCAGTTTATATTTATGCTGAAAGTGTTTAGCTTAAAAATGAAAGTAGGAAGGATGATTTAGGCTTTTTTAAAAAAACACATGCATCTTGCTTATGAAATATATGTTTAAACAGATGTTCTGGTAAGACCATGGCCATTTTTCAAAAGGGATTTACACAAAGACCTTGCCAAAACTGGAGAGCTAGAATACCTGTAAGTGATCACTTGGAAAGTATTTTATCTTGCTGTGAACAACAAAAACAGCAGTAATGACTAAAAGGAATACAGACTTTTTGTAACAGATTTTTGTCTTCAAAATCCATTTTCTATTTCAACCAAACCAAAAATTATTTCTCTGTTCTCAACAACAAAAAAAAAAAAAAGCCATTAGTGAAACACTGTGTAGAGTCCTTGCTTCGTACTGCTCACCTTACTGCTCACCTCTTCTCCCCATACAACCAGCGAACAACTGGTGCCCATTTGTAACTACTAACACAACACACAATTTAATTCCCAACTAACCATAATCACATGACTTACTGCGTGCCATGCCTGAGTTTTTAGCATACTTATGCTCAGCATTCAGAGTTTCACGCCTTTATCTTTAATAAGACAACACAGGAATCCCTTCCACTTTCCTTTGCCCAAACATCTCTAATGTGAACCTTAAACCTGACACCTAAATGAATCCTCTATCAACTTAATTCAAGAGTGAGACAGGTTCTTCCGTACACAGATTCTACCAGCTAATTTAGAAAGCAAATATTTTAGCTCTGGAGAGAAGTGTAATTCCATTGGCTTCATCTAATCAGGACAAACAATTCATCCATTCAATGAGAAAATGTTCCCTCAGCTTTACATGTGGTCTATCCCACTTCTTGGACAGAGATTCAGGTTTAATAAAAATGTTCCAAAACAAGAAAACAGGAAAAGCTGAACCCACACAAGTGATTTGTGGATGCATTAAATATTTCAAGTGTTTGGTGTGGTGAAAAGGTGGCATCAGCATCTTCCTAGAAAACAGCTGTTGTTTCTTTCAAAAAACTTCCAAACAGCACAAGGGATCTCTCATTTCTTCACTATATATGCTTTAGAAAAACCATAGGAGATGCTAGAATTACGGTAAATATAAAAAGAATAGAAAGCCTTTACCAATACAGAATCCAGTATAACAGTATCTCAGTAATTTGTTTATATGAAGAGTTAGCAAAACAGCTTCTGACCCATACACTCCTGTATCTGAAATGCAGACTGAAAGCATGTCATTTTATTTCACCCTCGTTAAACTGATTGTAGGTCAAGAGGATTCCCACTGAAGCTGGTTAGTGCTTTCATTTCAGTGAATGTGGAAGCATATTTGCCAAAAAAATCCATCATAATCTCCTGGCCTTGAAAGCCTAGCAAAGAACAGAGCCAGTAAAACAAAATGTCTTACATACTTTAGTGTATAATGTTTAAGTTTTATTTCAACTTTGTCACCATAACAACAATTTTCCTCATTCCAATCTGGGACAAAATTAGATGAAAAGCAAGTCTTTTCCTTACAAAAGACATTACAGTGAAAAATCTGTTTGAGAGGGTATCAAAACCTGCTATACTCCACACATTAAAAATAACAGTACTAGGTGGAAACACTAGCCTATCCAGTCTTCACTGGATTTTTGAATTTCGTACTTTCTAAACTAGCTAAAATAAAGTGAAGCTGTTAATACTTGCTGTGGGCACAGTACTATGTCAAGGACACCAGTGCCAGGCTTTGGCTCTGTGGTAGACATGGAGAAGTCACTGCTTCTTCCTCAGGGCATTCTGCAGCACCAGAGACAAGAGTTGAACCTACGGCAGGCTACATACAGATTACATCTGCAGCTGCCTGTGGAGACAGAGAATTAATTAATATTCTATTATGCAAAAAGTGGGCAGTTATTCTGCTGATGGACATATTCTAATTATAGACACTTTTAATCATACATGAACAATGATCACTGCAAATGTCATCAATCTTTCTGGGGTTTGGAATCCTAGAAACCAAGTGGCTTTAATTCTTGGGGGGAATGAAAGGATCAAGTAATGAGCCCACCTAGGTAACATTTAGGAAAAAAGGGAACATGTTTATGGTATGGCTAGAGAAAGTTTGGCTTTATGAAAGTATGCGAAGACGTATGTGAGTATAGGATCGGACTGAAGGTGTCAGTTAAGGACACCACCCAATAATCTATAAGCTATAGTCTTTAAGGCTGAAAAAAAAAAAAAATCACTGTTATCTCAACCTTCAAATCACTTCCAAGAACTCAGGTGGAATTATTTGTTGACTATGCCTGAGACTTTGCCTGAAAAAGGCGCTCTATGGGCAGCAATCATTTGACAATATATTTTTTAAAAAAACAACAAAACAAAAACCCAACAAAAAAGCTGCTACAGAAAGACCCACACATACCCAGAATTCATTTACTGTGACTAATTTAAACAAGGTGGATCTCTACAGAAGACAACACTTCCTGAACTGACAAAACCCATTTTGAAAGAATCCACCATCTGTGCCTGTGAAATCCTGAAATCCACACATTTGCCTTGCACACACTGTTCTCAACATAATTTTCAATCTGAGGTAAGAAGGATGTAAAGTAAGTAGATAATCAAATCCAGTATGCAGCAGTTTGATCAAAAAGTGCAGGCATGAACCAACAATATAGTTCATTTTCTGGGAACAATTTAATTCTCGTTCTTTTTGTAAATCTTTCAGAAGACTTTAAGAGTAATCTGACTGAATGCATATAGCTTGGGTTTCACCTCAAAGAAAAGGCTTTTTTCATCTGCAGAGGAGAACACTGTTTTCTATGTCACTTGCTGAAGCTACCACAATTGTCATCTGAGCTTGCTTGTTTTCAAGGCTGTACTGAATCAATCTTCAGATTGCTTTCCTTGCACAGGAACTGGCTAACACTGAAATGATTTCCAGAGAGCACACAGAACTGCTTTGGTGATACACATGAACTGAAATTGATTCTGGATTCAAGTATGACCATGGAGATACCCAACCTGGTTCCGTTTGGAATGAATAAAAACGCCAATAACATGTATCATAAGATGATACAGACAGCTGCAGGAAAAGGGAGGGAAAGAAGTAATTTTAAACACTGGGACTTTTAGACTAAAACTTTTCTAGGGCAAAATTAAAGTAGCTAAAAAGACACCCAGTAACTGGAAGGTAACATTTTGAAACTGACTTCTTTTTCAATTCTTTCCCATTTTGATACAAAGCAAAAGGTAGAATTTGACAAAAAACTTGACTTCTAACATTTCTTTTTTCATTCATGTGCCACTGCTGGGGATCTTCCGAACATGCCACTGTCCACAGCATCCTGCACTAGTACAGGTAGCTTCTTGGGTTTATTAACAGTTCTTAGCAAGCCCTTTTTCCCATGTAACTATCTATGATGGTTGCAATNTTAATCGGCACAAGAGACAGGTAGCTTCTCTTAGCAAGCCCTTTTTCCCCACGTAACTATCTATGATGGTTGCAATCATGCATTCACACATTTCAATTCTAGGTTAAGGACATGAGACTACATGGAAAAGCATCATTGATTGGTTGACACCTCTGGAGCAGCATGGATTAAATATACTGTCAAATGAAGTTAACATTTCAATCTTCTCTCCTACTATCTTTATCTACGTATTACTTCTGATCAACATCAGCCTATAAAGCCTCTAACTTCTGAGGCACGGAGGCAGACTTTGTGTGTTCTACTACTGCATAAGAGGAAAAAGGCTGTTTCTGGACTTTTTAAGCAATATTTGAGTGTCAGTCACACTGTACACACAGTAGGAAGAAGTATGTCTCACACCCTCCTTTCAGATACAAACCCACACCCTCCTTTCAGGTACAATACATACCAAATGAAGAGCAGCAAAAAACCACCAAAACCCAACACGGTAAGAGTATCAACTCTGTAATGATTTCAGATGAAGTGCGAACAGAGTTAAGATTTCAGCTCATGACTAATGAAAGAGTGCAGAGGAACTGCAAAGCAATATGCTGATGCTAATAATGAAATGCAGTACACACTCCGTGTACCAAATGGCTGGCTGGGGTGATGATTTTCATCCATGAACTGAAAGCTCAGGCCAAAGAAAGCATCCAGGCACACTCTTCTCTAAGGCCAGTGAGTGTCCTTTTACACCATACAATGGCTAATTAAAGGAGACCACAGCATGCAAGAACAGGTGTCTTCAATCACATCTCTTGGACACAGTACAAATTATGCTATAAAAAAAATCCAGAGCTTTATTTCAAAAATAAAATCACTTTAATGTGTTGCACAAGACTAGAGAGAAGTTTTGCTTCTCTCTAAGTCGATGTGCCTGATCTGGATGCTCAGGTGTTGGCACTAAGCACTTGTCATCTCCCATGGGAGAGGATGCTTCTCCCCATTCAGTTCTTGGCAATGCCTTTTTGGGGAAAAAAACCAGCATTCGCTGCCAAGGCAATAAAACAGATATTTCCTCCTGTCACCACATCTACTACTGCAAGGCTTCCCACTGACAGGCCACCTGTTTCCTGCCAAGTCTGCAGCCTTGGTCAGGAGTGCTTTCTTACCATCCAGGACATGATGGGGCTCACTAAACCTGGAAGCTCCAAATCAGCTAAAAAGCTTCATAATAGTTTGGCAATGCCACAGAGGACTACTGAAGCCTCTGGAAGTTTGATAGAGAAAATTTATGTGGTAGTTTGGATAAAGGTTTGACATCCCGGTTTACAATAAAATTCTCAGATGATTAAGACAGAAAAGTGATATGTGGCTTACAGTAATGTCTCCTGATGCCAAACTAACCAATTAACTCTGGAAAATTAGATGAGAAGATTAAGAGATGCGCAAAGCTCTAGCTCTCATCCAAGAAAGCATGTTTGAACAATGTCATGAGATTTAAGTATGTTTGAATGACTTTTTGAACCAATACACACCTACAGTCTCATATCATTCAGTAACTTTTTTTCAGAAAACTGTCTCAGGAGTAACTCAAGAAAACTAATTCAAAGTGACAAAATGTGAATCTAAGGGTCTGAAACTGTGTCTTACAAAACACTTTCAAATACAGTTAATTTAAAAATACAGGTTTCTTGAAAAACTTTTTTATTGACTTCTTTTTTAGCATAAAGCTATTAAAGCTTTATGCTAAAAAATAAAAACACCACACAGCATTTCAAATAAAAAGCATTTAAGTAGAGAAGTCAGATTAAACCTCTATTTAAGGATTTCATGACCAGTATTCAAGACAACGACCAGAAGTACATGCAGGTAAACTGTAACCAGCAAAAGTGAAATAGCTTTGAATCAAGTACCAATGCAACAAGGAAATTAGAATATGAAATGTGTTTTGAGAACTGATAACCATGCAATTAAGAGAGATGCAATCAAGCACATACACTATGACCACTTCACTGCATTTTAGAGACTCTAATAATCACAGATATATCATCACTAAACCAGGAAAAAACAGTGCCATCACCACTGCTTTTATTTTTCCTGTATTTCGTTTCCAATACACACTTCATCTCAAGGAAGCAACACAAATTCTACCCATGATTTGTTAAAGAAAGCTGTTGAGTTCATTTATATGTAAATGTAACAATGGCTCATAAAAGTTCTGAGACGAATTCACGGTAAGGTTTTACTTGCATATCTGTCTTCCTCTCCTCTTCTCTGCTCAGAATTAATTTAGGTAATTTTGTATGGTTTTATAAATACCAAAAAGCAATATTCAAATGAAGTGTAATTTGATTTGTTTGCAAATCCCTTTTGAATTGCTTTGTGATGCATAAGCTCATGCAGTTTATTAGGAAATAATAAGCAAAGAAGGCAAGCCAGGCAAGAAGCTTTGCTCACTTTCAAAGTCAAGGAAAAAATTTGGCCCTTGATCAAGCTCTGTGCAAGTGAGAACTTTTAAAAGATTTCCCATTTGGTTCCTGAAAAATAGAAAAGGAAGAGAAAAGGAGTCCTGAGTGAACAAATGATTTTAGAGAGAAGGACTTGGACAGACTGGTTGTGCTGGAAAATACACACTGCAAGCAATCAGATTTTAGAAGCTTTTCCTCAGTTCACTGTTAAGTCAGGAAAAAAAGATTCTTTCATTATCTTGTAATTGTTTGAACTTACTTTCAAAATCCAGGAAAAAATGTGGATAGTTTTCAATTTCCCTGGTAAGGACCTTAAGAAGATTACCCATCCCAGCAAACCTAGTAAATGCAACAAAATCGTAAACAGTTACAGATGTAAATTCAGAATACTCCATCTAAGGGCTTGATACAGTCTGCATCATACATTAAACATTTTGACAAGTTCTGGACCATGAGAAATATTTTGATGGTCAATTCTGTGACATTCACACATGTCAACAGAGAGAGAGAGAAAGAGATCCAATAAATACAGAAACAACTCTATTCAACAAATTGAAATTTAAGCATCAGTACAACTTCACAGAGCACAAACACATTTGTATGAGTTTATTTACTCAGCAAGAGAAACAAACTCAGAACTGCATCTGTGCTTTAAAATCTTCTAATTTTCTGGACTTGACATTATTCAATAACGTTCCAGAGTAATGTCCAGAGTAAGGCCTTAATCCTTGCTTTGAATTCTTCAGCATAAATACATGTTATTTCATTAAAACAACTCAAGTTAAGGAAAAAAAACCCTCATCTAATTGTTTTCTAATCAGTAAGGTTTTGCAAAATTTCATAACAAAATGCATCAGAAAGAAAAGCCAGGAAGCTTGCTCTTTCAAACTTTTAAAAATGTATCAGTACATTTAAAAAACAAAAATAAGAAAGTTTTGGTCTTTATGCTTTCATTTGCTACTCCTATCTTTTATCATCTTGGAGGCAGTTGCATTTTAAGTTTTGGAAAATTCCCAAAAGGAAAAGTGACAAATTCTGAAAAAGGCAAGAAGGAAGATTTGAAGAAAAGCTTTTTACCAGTACAGTCCTCAGAAAGAAACATTACTCTAGTACTATGCAAAAGTATAGTAGCTTTTTTGGGTAAATGTAAACTTGTTGTCGGATAAGTGAAAAATTAAACCACAAAAAGCACATACTAGGATAAATATGTCTGCCTGAAGGTATACAGAAAAATGTAGCTTTAGATTTAAAACTCAGATTGAAAACTGATTTTCACCTCAAAGATAAATTACCTCAATACTCAAACCATGGTTCTTGGGGCTCACATCTGATGCTCATCTGTATTTCAGTTTAACTCTTTTCCTACTTAGGAAATCAGATCACAAAAAAACCCTATCATAAGCATGTACATGGCTGATCTTCCACATGACAGGAGAAAAGATTTTAAGTCTTGGGGGATAATTTGAAAAAACCTATCAACACATATTTCTATATGTACCTGAGGGACATACTACTGTATCAGGAAAACCTAGGACTGTAATGTAAGGTCTGGACATTTCACAGTCGTTCCACAGAAAGTTGTAAGTTTTATCAATACTCTGCTCAGAGCATGCAGCCTCATGTGAACCAGACTTCTGTTAGACAAACGGCTTTGTTTTTCATTAATACTTCGTCAAAATTTTCTCTCTAGAACTAATCCAGTGAGCAGACTGTCAAGCCCTTTACAATTAGCAACATCTCACATATACAAAACATGAATAAACCTTTCTTCATTATTCATAATGATACATCATTATATATGCAGGAAAAATATTACTGTTTTACTTTCAGATGAAGATCTGCACTGTAAGAACTGAGTCTGACTTTCTGATTAGCCTACAAAGGAAAAAATATGGGAAAAGAGCAATACAGATTTTTTACAGCATTAACACTTCTATCTTTGATAATAACACTTATATCACACTGGTATAACACATTTTACCAACATCAGGTAAAAGAGACAAGATAATGTGCATAAACTTATTCTCCTTTCATAACCTTGACAGAAACAACTTGTATTATTATGAAATACTATCACAATCAAAATTACTGACTCCATTTAGATTCTTCACTTCCAGCTCTTTTAAAGCTGTACCTTACCTCATTGCCTTCAATCTTCGGAGAGTATCCAACCATTTCTTCTACTGCTAAAGTTAGCACTGCATTCAGAGACTGGTTTAGTTGTTAGCATGCTTCAAATAGCAAGGAAGCCTTATTGCCAAGAACCTGAGGATATGTGCCCTCATTTGCATTGAGTAGCTTGAGGTCATGTGCCCCATTTCTGATCTTTCCTACACCAGTACAGCACGTCATAGCTCTAGTGATTTCCAAGAGCAAGAATTTTCCTTAAACTTTTACTGTATTTCTTGTTTTTCATTCTGCTCCCCTCTCCTTCAATCTGTGTAGAAATTGATCAAGCTATTTAAGGCAAAAGGATCAAAGAACTCTGCCACAAACCTTACACCCGTTTTCATGGTCAGCCTGCATTTTCCTGTGAACTCAATGACACTGGTTTGACACCATCTATTTCCAAAGTACATCAACCCAAAATAACAGTGACACTCAACACATACATCAAGAAGATATGGTTGAGGTAGCGGGTAAACATGTTTTTCTTCTGTATGATTTGTAATTTCTTTGCAGCTTCCCAGAATATAAAAGGAAGAACTACGTCCAATAAACTTCCATTTTACACTGTAACTCATCATTCAACACTTAAGTTTTTGACCTTTCATTAAAAAGCCAACCTTCACCTTAACAGAAGTGCTGATAAACATAATTCCTTGTTACAAATTCAATCATTACATTCTGTATAGATTGCTCTTCCTAGTACTTGGATCTTCCAATCTGCCTTTGCTTGAAAACTCAAGTATTCCGAACTTCAGGAACTGCAAGTCATGCCCAGGATAAATTCTAATGAGATTCCAAAGTAGCGAGTGACATAAATTCTGAACAGGTCAGTATGTATTACTGCAGTTGCAACAGAAATGCAAATAAACACCCGATGCAGAGGAGCAAATCAGAAAGTTTTAACTTCAAAACATATAAAATTCCACTTTATTAAACTGAAAACATTTACTTACTGGAAAATCAATTGAAATGAGACTCATATATAATGCATATATAAAAATATTGCTGCTGCAGCACTCCTAAATGGTAGCAGCTTCTCTTTAGTGTCCACTTGCACTGAACTGCCAACTTTTAACATTATGCTTTAAAATTGATAGGTTGATGTGACAATGATGGATTTTCATGTTTTCTACTGTTTTCCAAGCCATTAAAGATTATACCAAGATACTACTGTGCACATGGAAAATACTCTCTAAGCTACTGTTGACAGTTTAAAGGTCAATATTTGATTTTTGATACTTAACACTTAGTTAGTGGCACACAGACATAAACATACCATAAAAACAGTAATGAACAAGATGGGACACATATCATTTTACATACCATCATCCAGTAGTGTATTTGAAAATGTTGGGCTTTGAACAGAACAAGGTTGGTTTTGTATCACTTTATTCCTAAAAACGTCACTAATTTAGCTTTTACATTCTACAGGTATTATCTACTATGCAGAAAATAAATTCCTTCTCCCCACTAAACCAATCAATTTATTTTTGAATTGAGATAAATACTATGCCCAAAACAAATCAAAAGGTAAACCATCAACTCCTGTGTGGTTTACACACAAGGAGAAAATATACTGAAAAATCTATTTATTGGATACTAAAATTCAGTTTCTGATGTTTAGTAAATGTTCAGAAAGTGGTTATTATCAACTAGATGCCACACATCCAAAGCTAAGTATCATATTATTTAACTTTTCATCAAAATCTTTGCTTACACACAGTTTTAAGTAATTATATAATTTTTGAAGTGTGCTGATTTTTATTGTTTTAAAATGATGGTGCCATATAAATTTATAAAGAAGCACTACTGTATTTCTTTTTCAGGACTAATTTATTCAGTACCAACTCAAAACCATCAGCAGCACTACACCTACAGTGAAGGTGAAGCAGACAGCAGTATTTAAACCCTTTGTCAGTGAAAAGGGATACATTTACCATCTCAAGCCTTAGTTGCTCATCAGTGCCTTTCCACAGATACTGTTTCCTAAATTTGCCTCCTTACACAGTCTAAAAGGCCTTTGTCAAAATTATGTGGATCAGCAGATGCTGACTGCTTAAACTCATTTAGATCACTCTAACAAAGTAGGGCTGGGAGTGTTTTCAGGAGCAGCTCCACTGGGAGTTACAGAAGAAAAAGAGGGTCCCAAGTTCTAATGAAACATCTACATGGGCAGTAGTCTGAGGGAACTGTACTGTGCTGAGCATATTAGAGTCATTAAAGCAGTGGAATCGACCTTGCTTCATGAATAATTAGGCAAAGTTTCAAAAACTACCAGTATCTGAACTCAAGATCTCTCAGATCAAAAGCGTAACTCCAAATCATTATGATATTCACCAACAAAGTATGTCTGTAAGAAAATACCAGAAGTGCAAGACTCAGAAAAGAATTTCTGAAAAAAAAATTCAATTCCCATCAAGGAATAAAATAAAATCAATAACAGATGAAAAAAATGCAGAGGTTTCTCAGTAATGATAGTCTACTTTATCTTCTTTTGTTTGGGAGAGGATAGAAGATATAAAAGATCATTTTAAATTGCATTTGCTTTTGGGCTTTTTTTTTCCCTATGCAATAAACAATGTATTTGTGTAAGATTAGTTCCAAGGAAACTAGAATCCTGCAGCGCTTGGAGTCATGCACAGAGTGAAGGTACAGGCAGCGGCTGTAACACTTCCGTAAGGGTACTCCACACACACATCCTCAGTTTCTCCAGTTCTTCATAAGCACCTTAATGGAAGTCTGCAAGGCTCAGGCAACAGTGTAGGCTTTATAATAGGTGACATGGTGTGAATGTTAGTGAGGTAAAAAGTGTAGTGCTGGAGTCAGGAATAGAATCACAGAGTATTTTGGGCTGGCTTTGGGTTGGAAACGACCTTCAAAAGTCATCTAGTACAAACCCCTCTGCAATAAGCAGGGACACTTTCAACTAGATCAGGTTGCTCAGAGGCCCATCCAGCCTGACCTTGAATGTTTAAAGGGATGTGGCTTCTATCACCTTCTGTAAGTAACCTGTGTCAGTGTTTTGCCAGCCCCACTGTCAAAAATCTCTTCTGTCTAGCCTGAATTTATCGTTTTAGTTTAAAACCTCTTGTCCTGTTGCAACAGACCCTGCTAAAATGACTCCCCACCTTTCTTAATAAGCCTCCCCAATGCCTTCTCTTCTCCAAGCTGAACAACACCAACTCTTGAAGCCTGTCCCCACAGCAAAGGTGCTTCAGCCCTCTGATAAATTTTGTGGCCCTCCTCTTGACCTACTCCAACAGGTTCATATACTTCTTGGGCTGAGGACTCCAGAACTGGACACAATAATCTTTGCAAGGTCTCACCAAAGCAGAGTAGAGCAACAAGACTAGCTCCCTTGACCTGCTGGCCACAGACCAGGATATGGTGTGCCTTCAAGACATTGTCAGCTTGTGTCCAGCTTTTCCCCCACCACCCCCTTTGAGTGCTTCTCTGCAGGGTGACAGTCCAGAGAGCATTTTATATTCACAACAGTGCCATAAAAACACTGGAGTTTAGAGTGGCATTATCCAGATTCCGAATCAGGAATGGCAGTAGTATTATGCAAGCTGTATGTCTAAACTATTTTTAAAGCTATTTTAAAGCTCTTTAAACTCAATCATAATGGTTCATGTTTTATTACACCTGTCCAGTCTCACTGCATTTCTCAGAAATCTCTCCAAGAATTCCAAATATGTACTGTACTACAAATGCATCCAAGTATGGTGACAAATACAGTTATGGCTTGCAGGAAACTCTGCTTTACGTACCACTCCAACAATATTTGCATAGTTTTATTTTGCACGTGGCTTTCTTTGCATTTTGGCAATTCATTAGTCCTGCTTGCATAGAGCACCTGGTATTTGTCCCCCCGTAGGGTTTTTTTTTAAGCATCTTTCCAGTAAAATGATACCAATTAAGAATATTTTCATGGATATAGTGGTATCATCACCTTCAGTTACTTTTCTAGTAAATATTTAAATTTTATGAACTGTCTTTACACTGATGAAGAGAAATGTAACAGCTGATTTTCAATAGTTTAAGGTATTCAAACGTGTTCACTTCAAAAAGTGGTATTATTTCTATATGAATTTTATTTTAGAAATAAGCATAGGACTGTGTTGTTGTACTAAAATAAAGAAAAGAAACAGTCATACATAGCCAGGTTGGACAGGGCTCCAAGCAACCTGGTTTAGTGAGCAGTGTACCTGTCCAAAGCATACGGGTTGGAACTACATGACTTCTAAGGTCCTTTCCAACATAAACCATTCTGTGAGTTTTTGTGCTTGAGATGCTGATTGGAAAAAAGCCCCAAAGACACTTCCCAGTGTTCTCTCTCTAGCGAGGCACAGATAATAGAAAAACATGCCAAAGTTCTGTTCAGAAAGCAAGCAATTTTAATTTATCAGATAAGAACATGAATTTATCCCCAATGTTGGCCTCTAAATAAGCCTTTCTTAAGTGACTGGCACACGGTAAGGTGCACTAAGAAGCAGCCTACACACACAAGCAAAGAAAAACCAGTACCACACATTCCTTAAGAAGGTGAAGTGTAAACAGACAAAAAAGAATCCCCTAAACCAACAAAACTAAATTCCCCAAAACAGATGTAAAGAAGTGAAAACTGGATTTTAAGAGGCTCAAGTTGCTCAAGGTGAAAGTAACACAGGATAAAAGGATCATTTCTGCTTTGAACAATTATTTTATCACAATTCCTAAATGAGCAACTCTTGAAGGCAATTTATGCTGTTAACTGATAAGCAGGTTACAGGACACAAAATGTACAAAAAAGGGGAGATAAATAAAAGGGAGTTAATAAATGGTTTGTAACGATGAATAAATTTTTCACATCATAAAATATTAAAAGAGCCAGCCAACCATATTAGTATCAGTAGCCCCAAGGATTAGAGTTTGGCTCATGGTCTCACCAAAATCAAAAGGTTAAAAAAAAGGACTTACCTCAGATGAACTTGTAACTCTACAAGGGGAACTTTTCTATATGCTAATGCTCACATCTGAACATACTTTGAACAGAACTGTAAATTTTTGAAGTGTGCAGTGCCAGAAAAGCCTTTATGAAAGGATGAAAACCAGGCAACCAAAATATTTGGATTGTGATTCATAAGCAATATTAAAAAAAAATCCAACAAAACCAAAACCCCAACAAAAAAATGGAGAATGGAAGCCAATTAAGTAATTAGAATAGAATTATACCTGAAATTAAGAAAACACTGTAGAACTCTGATCCTTCCACCCAAGTGCACAGCAACTACAGTAACAGTTTGACTATGGAATTGTAAGCATCAATGCTTATACACAAAACAGGGACACAATTTCCCTGTACACAATAAATGGAACCTCTCAACTGATACCATTAGCTAAGCAAAGCAGGATACTGGTATTTACCAGATTGATACACAGGAGAGAGATGCCTTTCACTGAAACAACAGGTTTGGCTAGTACAAGTGTTTGTCCCTTCAGAACAAAAACACTTCGTTTTTTCCCACATGGAGTATGATTTAATTCTTCCAAACTCATGTAAGAGAAGAGCAACTATGTCGTCCTCTTCTGTTTAAAATTTCCTTGTCTTCTCTCACCAAAATCATAATGAAAAAAGGAAACAGAACACATTAGAACATACTCAATTTGGAAATATAGGGATTTAGGCATTTGAAAAGATATCTGGTTTCAATGTTTTAGGACATAATGAGCGAATATTCCATACTGATTGCATGCCATCTTAGACACAGAATCAGAAACAGGACTCTGATTAAAACTCAGACAAAAATGTTACTGTTCCTTTCTGCCTGTTGATGACTGTCAATTATCCAGCTTTCTGTCTGTGCCTTACAGAATGTTTTGTAGTATGCTCACAGAAAAGACCAGTGGTGTATGGAAAACAACAATCTGAAAACTCAGATATTCCAGTCCATGTGACTATGGTAAAGACGACTTCCTTCAGAGTGATTTTATTTCCAAGCTACTTCTTGTGCCAGTTCACAACGGGAACAACTCTCTGCATGTTAACTTTGTTCTCTATCTTTTCAACTACTCTTTTTAATACAAAAATGCCAAAAAAAAGCACATCTGATCTCAGTCAAGCCAGATATAAATCATACAGTGATTTTCTTACTGCATACTTGCTAATGATCTGCTCTGAAAGTGTCATTATATAGGACATAATGTAATTTGCCAGCCACATTTGTATTCCTGGTTCAGAGGGTAATAAGCTCTAAGATATGCATCTGAAGCAGTCTTTACAAGTATTCTTTTCTGGAAAAGGGGAAATAAGTCAAACAAGATCTTAGAATACTAACCAGACAATTCTCATCAAAGAAACATACTGACATTACTGGAATAAAGATAGCTGTGGCTGGCTATATGTACCAGTAACTCAAGATACGAGGAATTAGAGACGAAATGTGGATCTTTGTAGGGATTAGTTGGAAAGTTGATTTAAAGGATAAGGGAGAAGTGAAACACAACATTTAAGAAATTATACACAACAGGCTATTCCAATGGATGAAACAAACAAAAGACTTAGAAATCAATACATCTGTATGACTATATGTAAAAGCTGAAGGAAATGAAGATCTGACAAATGGGCTCTGACAAATGGCTGGCAATGGGAAAAGAGCAAATGAGAGTCAAAACCTGAAAACAAAGCTTTTAAAATGCTATTTTTAAACAGCATTTGGTATCCGTTGCACAGATCTGGTTTTGTTCCATACTTTCAATTACCAACAGTGAAGAACAAAATACCTTTTTAAAATATGCATTAAGCTAGAAGGGAATGAAAACATTCTGGAAAACAGGATCATAATTCAAAATTACTGAACTAGAGATACTATTCAGAAATTCAGTAAATACAAACCTAAAATGTGCCACTCAAGGGAAAAACTGAATCAGCCCTACAAAGGTAGGTGGACTCGCAAATAAAAACTGAGGGGAAAAAAAAAGGAAGTTTAATCATGATGCTGGACTATAAATTAAACATAATCAAGAAAGTTGTTGAACTCCAGAATTTTTCAACTACTCCAGAACACTGATCTGTGATTATGCAGGAGTTACAGAAAAGGATAAATTCTAATAAAACTCCTTTTAACTTAATTAGCTCTGTGTCATTTTTAATCCCTTCTGATATTATCTTATTAACCCCTGTTCTTTCACATTATACACTCAATTCATTATAGCATACCAGGGCACACCAGGTTCATTTTTCTGCAAATAGCCTGCCTGGAAAATTACACTCAGTTATGAAATAAACATATTCTTAATTGTGCTTTGAGCCTGATACTTCAAGACGTGCACTCCGCAGTAAATCTACTTTTAAATGATGTGTCTTACTTACACAAAATGCCAAACAAGCTCTTGTACCCTATCATGAGCTGCAAAAACTCACTGCAATGTTCTTGGGTATATTAGTAATTCTGCTAGTTGCCTAAGATGACAAACAAGGAAGGAGTAGCATGGGTCGCACTGAATGAAAATCATCCTTTCAATTAAAAATTAGATTTCTTGCAAGTGAAAATGAAAATTAAAATACTGATTCTGACAGGCCCAACAGTAATTAAAGCAAATTGGCAGTAGAAGCAATTCCTAACTTACCAGTGAAATCTACACAATAAAATTGATGGCCAGTAGCCACTTTATGTGCTACCGCTGCATTGCTATAAAATCTGATTTTAGCCGATAGACAAACTGACTGGTCCCAATCCCGGTCACGCCGGGTGAGCCCATCCAGAGCGGCCGCCATCCACAGGGATAGCCGGGGCCGCCGCAGGGCCTCTGGTGCGCGGAGCGGGGGTGCCCCCTGCTGCCGCCGGGCCGACACTGTCCCTCCCGGCTCGGGCGCGGAACACACTGCGGCCGGGGGTCTGGACACTTCCCCAAGAGAGTTGTCCTGGATTAGGTGCAGGACCGTCGTGTCTAGATTGTGGTTTTGCCAAGAAAGATTGGACCATTAGGTGTTCTGTGGTATTCTATTATTCTAAGAGAAAGACCAGACTTCTCCGTGGTGCTCAGCCATAGGCCAAGAGGCACAACATGGAACACAGGAGATGCCACCTAAACATAAGCAAAAACTATTTCACTGCCCATGTATGAGAGCACTGGAATGGGCTACCGAGAGAGACTGTGGAGTTTCCCTCTCTGGAGACATTCAAAACCCACCTGGATGTGTTCTTGTGTCCTTTTCTCTAGGCATCATTCTGCTCTAGGAGCAAGGCTGGACCATTCTGTGATTCTGTGACTAGATCTGATCATTAGTTTTGCACTCGGTTATTAGTGATAACTTCCCCTGCAGGAGATGCAGACCTCAAGTCAAATTTTTGCAGGAAATGCCACTTCAGTGTCAGTGGGTGACCTTTCTTTCTCCTAACTTTTCAAAGTAATCTAGATAATAACCGGACTGTAGGACAAGTACCAGTACTAAAAATATTACATTGCTTTCTCTTTCATCCCAGTGAAATTCAGAATTTAGTTTCAAAGCAGAATCACAGACTGTTTTGGGTTAGAAGGTACCTTCAAAGGTCATCTAGTTCAAGCCTCCTACAGCGAGCAGGGACATCTGCAAGCTGATGAAAGGCCCATCCAGCCTGACCTTGAACACTCCCAGGGATGCAGCATGTACCACCTCTCTTTGGCAACCTGTTAGTACTTCACCACTCTTTTTGTAAAAAAAAAAAAAATCTTCCTTATATCTGATCTAAAAATCTTGAAAACTCTCACTTCTACTCCAACAGCATATGGGTTACCAGAGAGCAAAGTCCTGAGGCTGGTGAGCATTCTTAGCAAGGTATCCCAGCTCAACATCTAGCTCATGGTACAAAAGGCCCTTGCAACAGCCCTGTTTTCTCCTATTTCTCTTCATGTTTACACTGATGTAAGAAGTTTTGATTAGCATCATTACATTTGAAATTAAAAAGCAGACTAGAGAAAGAAGAAATCTGGTTTTTCCTTTTGTAGTCTCTGACTTCTGGGGATGAGATGCGATAACTTTAAATTGACACTGATCTGCAATCAAAAGTGGAAAGAGTTAGTAACACCCAAGATTTTCTCACTGCCTTTGTTAAATTGAAAGCCAAATTACACCTTTTAGAACTAGACATAATGTTTAGGCAAAGATTCATCTTTGCATAAAAACAATCTAAGAACCTTGTTCCATTTTCAATAGTAACTAACTCTTCATTCACTCTTAGACGTGACTAAAGTCTCACATAAAAGAAATACACCCTTGTAAATGCTACTTGCCTTAGTGTCTAAGAAAATTTTAAATTGGCCTCTTCTCCCAAGTAACTGATGACAGGACAAGAAGAAATGGACACAAGTTATGACAGGCAAGTCCCCATCCATGGAGGTGTTTAAGGACAGATGGGACCCTGCACTTGGCCTGGCTAAAGCTCATCCTGTTGGCCTCTGCTCATTGACTCAGCCTCTGCAGCATCTTTCTCCCCTCCAGCAGGTTGACACTCCCCACCAGCTTGGTGTCAACCACTAATTCACTACAGGTAGATTTGATTCTCTCATCCAGGTCACCAACAAAGATGTTGAAGTGGGCCCAGCACTGATCTGTGGGGGACACCAGTGGTCACTGGACACCAACTGGATGGGGCACCATTCACAAACACGCTCTGTGCCCAGTCACCCAGCCAGTTTTTAACTCAGTGAAGGGTGCACACAACCAAGCCACAGGCAGCCAGCTTTTCCAGAAGGATGCTGTGGGAGATAGTGTCAAAGGCATTGCTGAAGTCTAGGTAGACCACATCCACAGACTTCCTCTCATCCACTTGGTGGCTCACCTAGTCGTAGAATGAAATCAGGGTGGTTAGGGAGGACCTTCCTTTCCTAAATCCATGCTGGCTGGGTGGGCCTGATCCCCTGTTTGCCTTGTCCATGCCGCTTGATAGCTCTCACGATGATCTGCTCCATAACCTTGCCAGGCACTGAGGTGAGGACAACAGGCCTGTAGTTCCCCGGATCCTCCTTCTGGCCCTTCTTGTGAATGGGCACCACAATGGCCAACCTCCCCAGTTACCCAGGACCAGTGATAAATGATGGACAGCATCTTAGGTAGCTCTTGTGTCAGCTTCTTAAGCACTTAGGGATGAATCCCATCCAGACACATAGACTTGTCAGGATCTAAGTGGCACAAGCAGGTCACTGTATTACAGGAGGGGTATTTTGCTCCCCATCTGTGTCTACCAACTCAGGAGCCCAGCTACCCTGAGAATGGCCAACTTTCTGTTGAAGTGTGAGGCAAAGAAGGTGTAAAGTATCTCAGCCTTTTTCCAGTCTTCAATTACTACGTTCCCCCCCTTTATAAAATAAGGAGTGGAGATTTTCTTGGTCCCTCCTTTTATCCTTAATAGATTTGCCTAGATTAAGTTCTACTGAGATTTTGAATCTCTAATTATGTTTCTACATGACCTTACAATATCCTTAAATGCTTCCTTAATCACCTGCCCCTCTTTCCAAAGTTGATACACTTTTTTTTTTTTCTTGAATTCCTGCAAAAGCTCCTGTCCAACCAAGCTGGTTGTCTTCCTCACTGACCCATTGTTTGCCACATAGAGACTGCAGGTTCCTGTGCCTTTAAACTTCCCTCCTGAAGTAAGTTCATTAGTCAATCAGTCAAACTCGTCAATCAGTCTCCTGAACAGGACAAAGTTTGCCCCCCAGAAGTTGATGGTAGCAGATTTACTAAGCCTTCTCCTTATTTCTCCTAGGATTGAAAACTCAATCATCTATCCTGCCATGGACATATATAAAATATAAATATATACTTAATATTTGTAAATGACAGTGGTGGAATAGAACTTAGGCATCTCTCTCACATTTCTGATCTTCAGAAGTCTACAGAAGTCTCAGTTCTATACTGCCATTTTTCTGTATGCCTTTCAAAGTGTTACCTATCAGCTCATCTTGAATTCAGCTCTTGGAAAGTTGGGTAGTTCAGAGATTTCCCTGCCATCAACCTTCCAACCAACATCAAACTTGTCACCACTCTATCAATTACATTTCATTAACTTAAAGAACCAGTGAAAGAAGACGAAGATTGGTATTTACTTTCCATTCCATTTAAATATGGAAATCAGACGATTTTTATTTTCCTATATGAAGTTTAAAATTCTGTATTAAATGATTTTTATATTTGAATACACTTAATCTAGAAACTTCCTAAAATGGGTCTGGTATTCTTTGGTTCTTGGAAAAAGAGGAGTTTTGAAAAAAATCTTGACATTTTGAAATAAAATTTTGAAACAAATTTTGAAAAAAAATTTGAAAAGCATACTCCAGCCAGGAGGAAAGCACTGATATTAACCAGGATAGAGCTGTCTGCCACCTGCTTGGCTTTGAAAAAAGACTGCACTTACGGCTGTTACCCACTAAGTGGCATTAGCAACTCAAACACCTGACTGACAAAAAAAGAAACACAGTACAGTGCATCTTGCCTCCCTCCTACATAGGCATTGATGGAAAAAAATTATCTGGATGATTAATTTTATTCAAGTCTGTCATAAATTTAGGAATCATTTCAAATAATCAAATTTATTAATAGATCAGCGCTATCGTTTTACTTTTCATAGGAAGATATTTGCAAGTACCCAGCAGGGTAGTCAGGTTAGAAATAAAACTATGACAGATATATTAAACGTAACAACCAAAATACCAGAGTAACATGAGATAAAATTGAACACATAAAGTATAATAAGGTATTTTAAGAGTAGCTGGGTTTCACAAGTGTCGTATATCAACAAGTCTGGTATTTCCTGTTGCAAAGTGTGAAAGTACTAAAAGCTACACTAGATGTTTGCTTCAGAAAAAATACTTCAAAAAAAAAAGTTAGTCTAGCAAATTAAATAAACTTACGTTTTTGAGAAACATTTACTGGAAAAAGTCAGTATAAATATGAGAGAAAAGTAAAAGCCTATTTTCAAATGGGCTTCTTCCCTCCTATTCCTATTGCTTGTCTCTGGCTTCTGATCACTGTCAATTCTTTCATGCATAAAGAGCTATTGAAAATAAAGAAGAAAATATTCTGTACTACTGTGAACAAGAGTACAGGAAAATTAAATGAGCAACTACCATCGCTCTGACTCATCAAAGCATCTCTACTTGAAGCTTGAGAAATACCTCATACACGCACTCAAAACTCTGAGCATACTTCAGTCCTACAAGGATCAAGATACTTGTGTTTGGTTTTAAGTGACTTTTTTTTTCCTTCACTGTCCACAAAGGAATTGCATTAGGACATTGTCCTTTTTCCTCGCATCCGCCTATGACAAACATTTGCTGCAAGTCAGTAACTCCAAAACCAAACTGTTTACCATTAACTCAAAAAGGCATTAAAAAATTGCTTCTTTGTTCCAGTTGGAAAGAGAGACAACCAGATGTGTGGCTTGTTGATCTTGCTCTTTTCTGACCTCTGAGTGTAGGAAGAACTGCAGCTGAGGAAGTAGGTCAGCAAGTTGTGTTAATGAAGGTGAAACATTGCAAAAAAAAAAAAGCTTGCAATTTTTTTCATGAAGGGAAAAAAGCACTTTGAGAAAGCTTTTTCTTTGAAAAAATGCAAGACAAAGCCTTATTTTTTTGCTCTTTGTGAAAAATTAGAATCTTTGCTTCAGGAGAAGTCTACAGTCTGTATCTTTTGCTACTTCTGAAGAAGTTCTACCTTTATTTTCAAGAACTTCATGAAGCTTCACTGCTGTACATTAGCAAATACCTCATTATTAACACCTGCTAGGAAACAATCCTCCCTTACGCATGCAAAATTCAGGAACAGCAAAGTCATTCTAAGATTTAATTCTAGTTCAAGTCTACTACAGACCAAATTCAGGCCTGCAGCTGAAGTCCTGACTGACAAGGTGCCCACTTCTTCGCAAAACACATCTGGACAACAAGACAAAACAGACAGCTACAGTTACCAAGAACCTTTCTTCATGTTTCTCCCTGAAACACATTTATGCATTGTAGTTGTGAATTAACTATCAGTGAATTTAACTAGCAGTCTCTGATGAAAACTTCACTACATGGCTACTCCTTGAAACAGTACAGAGCATACTGGTACCAGATACTCTGCAAGAAAAAAAAAGACTGAACAGTAGCAGATTCTGTTTCTGAACTGTAAATTAATTTCTAAAAATTGTCTAAAGTACGTTCTGAAATTCTACAATCACACTGCTCCTCATTTTACCAAGCTAGCTTGAGAAGTCAGTAGAAGTTATCATGGCCTAAGGTTGTGAAGTACAAACTCCCTCCTGAGATTCAGTTTTAATGTTAGTTCTGGCACCTACATATCAATCCAGACTCCTTATGCAGCTAGTAAAGTTTCTCAAATATACTCTAGACATCCAGCTTAATTGCCCAAATTAGGTTTAAGTTTTCATGTTGCCCTCCTTCATCTTAACAGCTCACAGTATTTTTGGTAGAAAATTATGCCTAATTCTTGTCAAACAGTTACTATTTTAAGAATATACTTAACATCCGAAGATCTGAAAAATATCATCATACTGAATCTTTCAATTTATGCTTGCTGTCATCATCCTCTGCTTCCTCCTCAGATATTCAAGTATCAAGGGGTTGTTCACAACCCCTCTGAAGTATTTCTCATTTATCAAACTTTTTCTTGGGACAGGGAGGAGCAAGAAGTTTGAATCCAATAAAACAAACTGTTGCTGCATATACGGGCACTGATTTCCTTACATTCACATGAACGCTTGTTTGAGCCCACAGTTTGCTGATGCAAAGCTCTAGAGTGACAGGAAATTAATCCTCCAAGAAGTCTTTGCAATCCTGTAGATTTTCAGCAGCAAATTCCCTAAACCAGCTCAAGGTACATGAGTACAGGTGTTGATGCTAAAGATACAGACAAAACTGAACTACCACTCTAAATGGCAACAAGCTAATTGAACACTATACAACTCCATCATAAAATTAAAACTGGCACACAGACTGACCATGCAGAGTTGCTGGTGTGGTTTATTTCAGGTAATATAAACATTAGAATAATTGAACTGTTATTATTGAAAATCTCGACTTATATTGAACTCATTCAACAAAGACATAAACATTCCGTACAAAGTAAACTCCAGTGTATTGTACTCTTCAGCTTTCTCAAAATTAATGCAAAAGAAGAAAGGAGGTACCTAACACAAAGTAGTATATCTTACCTAGAAATACAGTGGTTCCAATTGACATTCAAAGATCCAAAGAAGTGATGCTAAACACTCAACGTCTGTCTGTCTGTAATGAAAAAAAATTGAGGGTAACACTTGGGATCACTGTGCTTTTTCCTCTAAAATTCCAGTCAAAACTTTCTAGCTTAAAAAGAAATATCCATAGAAAACAAAACTTAGTATTTTCAAAGTGACATCTGTAATAGCCAAACTTTTCTTATTAGTAATATCAAAAACATTGCTGGATTGACATAATCAGATACTAAAATTTTATCCCATATAATCCTGTAGAATAAGTGTAATTTAAATCTTATTTTATAATGAGTTGCCTCCAAGACTAGTACAGCCAAATGCAAGTACCATTTGCTGGTACTAGTATACATTACATTAAGAAATAAAATTATAAAGAAATAATAAAAATGTGAGTACATTTTCAAAACATGTACTGATTTATTACAAGGTCTATATTGATTTAAAACAATATTCACTTTTAAAGAGGTATGTTTAATGCATTTCTAAATTCAGAAATGAATTGATGAGTCTTTTTGGAGCTACCGAAATAACAATGTCATTTAAATGCCTAACATTGATAATTTAATTTGCCAAGTGTTGGGGGAGAGGGAGAGGCCAAGAGAAAAAGAAGGGGACTGTGTCTTTCATACATACATACAGGGACAGCTATTCTTACTTTCTCAAATCTCTAAAGAAAATACCTGATAGAGATGGAAGTATGTTCACACAACACAGATTACGTCAACTCAAGAAAAAAAATAATCAGATACAGAAAAGCTTGGAAGTGAATTTCCATTTCAACCATAGCTTCAATCAATGTTAATGTAACTCCACATTCTTCCCAAGTATTTGGGTTCATTGTCCATAAGACTATGGAAAAACAGGGGTCAAGTCACTGGGTCCATAAATCAACTTAAGTAAGTTAGGGCTTTGAAAAAGATGTGGCTGTGTTTCTGAAGTTATAAAGATCTGACTAAAAACTGGGTTTAATCTAATGATGGATTTTTATTCTTTTAATTTCAAAACAGTAAGAGCACTTGATTGCTGCCTAAAGGGGAATTATCTTTCAAAACACGGGGGTGGTGCTGCAACGCAATTCTTCTTTTCTGCTAAAAATACATTCCTTACTGCAATTTACAACAATTAATTACAAAAAAAGATTAAATTCAATCAGAATGTAACACTAATTTTTCAAGTAGAGCACCCACACAGGGAATACACAGGGAATTAATTAGAAATAGCTCCTCTGTGTAAACAAGCCTTTGTACCAATTAGTAGCTGGTCAAGTCAGGAAACTCCCTTTCTCTAGGGGAAAAAAGTCTATTCTCAGCATTGCTTTATTTTGCTGCTGGCTGCAAATTCTCTCCAGTTCTGTAGCAACAGAGGGCATTCAGAACTTAGCTTTCAGATTTTGAGGGCAATCTGGTCACGATTTGAAAAAAAAAATAAGATGGCAGTAGAAAGTCTAAAAATCCTTAAAATTACAGAATGAAGACTTCAAAAGGGATAGTACCAAATCCTGTTCCCTGTCTAAGCCAATTCTGTCCCAAGGGTTTATGCAGTCCAGAACAAGAACAGAGAAATGATTCAAAACGAACAGTGGAATACATGAAAAAAAGTACATGGGAAAAAGAAATTCTCAGTTATTGTTCTGTAATAAGAAAAGCAAGCACATAAAAAAGGTGAGAACATGTTACCCAGATAGCATTTTTAAAGCATCAGTTAGGTGCAACAGTAAAACTACCTAAGAAGGTGTCATTCAAGGGAGGCTTATTTATCATTTATGATACTGAAGTATGCTAGAAAGTCATTCCTTGCAAGACACAAACTACCAGGGTTGACTCTTACCTTGATGACGACGATCCCGAGCCTTCCCAATGACTAGACAAATGCTGGAACCTGTGGATGTTAAAATTGATTTAAAATAATTCTCAGTAATTAAAGCAGTTTCACTCCTACGTAAAAAGTCAGGAACATTACTCAAATTCCTTCAAAACATGATAATTTCCCCTTCTTTTTTAAGGAAGAAGCAACAGGTACAACTGCAAGGTATCTTCTACCAAGTGTTACACCCAGAGCAAAAGGGCAATTAATCTCATAATTCAGCACATCAGGATGATGGACTGGACTAGAACAATTGTGTTTAGGATGCTTCGTTAACTCCAGACCTATACAGCTTACATGAGAAGCATTCAAACAGAAATATTCTTCAGCAAAATCCACTCTTCTAAGAAAAAGACAAGTTTAATTATGGTGAAAATTTTCCAGAAAACTTTAAACTGATTGCAGGTGGGCCATAAAAAAATATCCAGGCTAAAACTTCATGGAACAAAAATAAAAGACTGCTTTAAGAAATTAAATAGTGTAACTTGTGAACTGCGTGCAAGAACAGAAGATAAAACACACTCAGTGAAAACTTAGTAATTTGTATACTGCAAAACAAGATAAATGGATTGTTTTAAAAACCTGTATGTTCATCAGAGCAAATAAGCTATATTTTTATGTTGAAGCTATTTATTCTCCTATATAACTTGGTGAATTTGTAGAAAATTAAAAGTGCTGGCAGCAATAAACTTGCATGTAACAAGTGCGAAATATACTCACAAAAAGCTCTCAGACTACAGCTGGGAAGTAGACTACAGCGCAGTTACTGCAAAAGTTAGGATGCTTTTTTCTACAGAAAAATTAAATTTTGGAAACAAACAATAGCAACTATGAAGGAGTATCTCCTTTTCAGCTGAACCATGAAATTGCAAAAACATTACAACTGAAACAGAATAGCTTTAACAAGCACAGCTCCAAGAGTGGTCAGCACTGAATTAGATCTTTAACAAAACACACATTACATTCTAGAAGCCTAATTTTTAATTGCTTTAAAAATTTATTCCAGATACCCAAACTTCTTTCAATCTAAACCAAAAATTAAATTAAAACAATCACAGAATCACAGAATGGTTTAGACTGGAAGGGACCTTAGAGATCATCTAGTTCCAACCCCCCTGCCACAGGCAGGGACACAGAGAGCCCCATCCAACCTGGCCTTGAACACTTCCAGGGAGGGGACATACATAACCTCCCTGGGCAACCTATTTCAGTGCCTCATCATCCTGATAGTGAGAAATGTCTTCCTAAGATCCAACCTAAATCTACCCTCTTCTAGTTTGATGCCATTCTCCCTTGTCCTATGCAATGAATTAAAACTCCCCACAAAAAATAAATCTCCAATGTGATGCAGAAACAACGTTATCCCAATTCATAGCTAGTATGATGAACGGGTATGAAACAGGCATTAAAAAAAGACTACAAACAGATGCCAGGAAGTACTTCTTGTTCCTTGCGCAGTAACTGCATGAAACAAGCTGCAAGGCAAGTCTGCTGAGGTAAGACAGCTGGACTGAGAGAGAGTCAGAAAGCAAGTGTCATGGGAGAAAAAGAGGATAAACTACTCTGACTGAAAGAGCTTCTAATTTCCAGTTGGGATCTTCAAAAGAAATATTCCTTTAAAAGTGGAGATAAACAGTCCAGTTTATATCAGAGTCTTTCATATGAAAGCCAGAGGAATGATAACGGAAAAAAATCTAACATGTTTATAAACCACCTAGGTATCAAAATAATCTTTACAACTCTCCAACATAAGACATAGGAGAAGAAACACGTTTATGAACCACTGCTCTTCTCAGGAGAAAATGGAAGTAGGAAGAAAGTGACCATTTTTAAACACCAGCATTATAAACATAGATATAAATAAACAGGCGCCCTGGAATCCTTAGCAAAAACCTGCTGCTCTAAGAGAAGGATGTCAACTGAAGACAAACCATCACAAAGTAATGCAGAATTGAAAATGCCTTCGTATGTTTTTGGTAACAGCCCCTAAGTCAATTGATCTCTAGTTAAAATGCATTTATACAATGAAGTGGAAATCAGTTTGGTACCCTCAGCGCAGTCGCTGGGGAACCTGCTGGGTTTATAGTTTATTATCCATGCAGGAATTTGAGCAGTCATAGTCCACAACCAATTTGACTGAAGGCAAAATACAGCTGCTACTTTAGAAGTTTCCTGCTGTGTAAGAAATAATTAAGGCTGTATGATCAGTATTTAACAAAGCATAAACAGCAGATGCTAAATTAATTCTACTTGCAAAGAAAGAGTTAAGTGAAGTTGCTTTACATAATGTTGTAGGCAAAAGAGTTAAATGAGAAGAGTGTGGTAGAGGCTAGACTTTGAACCCTAACCATGCAACAGCAATATTTATTCATGCTTTTGAAGTCCTTCACTCAAAAAGTAGGAAGTACATGTTCCAATACTAAGCTATAACTCTACATTATACTTTAAGATATTATCACAAATAAAAAAGGAGCAGCAGAACACATTTATCAGTGCCTGCACTGGAAAAGCATAGGCCCTTTAAATCCTTTGCTACCAAGCTGGTACAATTTAAATGACGTGTCAGTGGTAACATGGGTAATTCAGGGCAGTTCATCTTTACAAGCATCCTGACCCAGCATTCCACTCTCTCTTCACATAACTCTGAAACCATGAACTGTATCAGGGATTCCCAGCCCAGAAATGGCACTTGGCCCATCACTGCCTGTGCTGGGACCAGGAGGACAGTTTCTCATTACTGGACCCCTTCCACATGGAGGGTTATGTGGCCAGTTCACCAAGCAGCCTACCCAATCCCAACAGCTATTCCTCATCTCCTACAGAGAAGAGAGAGTGAGACAGATGGAAGCACTCCAGGCACTAAAGTAAATCTGTAAGATGTCTGTTGGACCAGACTCTGTTATTAGGATGTTAATAGCATTAACACACTTAAAACACAACAACAAAAACCACAATTGCACACTCTACATTTTTTGTCAAATAGAAAGTTAATTTGCACCGCCTCGACAGAAGGCAATCAGACAATCTGCTTGACACAGGGATTCTCCAGGGAAGATCAGAAGATCATAGCAGGTTAGGTTTGTACCAGCACAGTTTCTCACTTTCATGATGGAAGTTTTTCTGCTAACTGCATGAAGACAACCCTGACGTTGCTTTCTCCAAGAAGCTGCTGAAGCTTAGCTTCCAGGAAAGCAGGATCTGTGACCACATACATGTCAGAAAATAAAACAGACAAGGGCACACAGCCACACTCTTGGCTTGTAAACAGCAAGCATGGTACAACTTGTGGCTGTACAACTAAAATCCTATCCCTCCCAAAACAGCCTGGACATGCCCCACTGTCTCTCCTAAACCCAGAACTGTGCTTGGGCATTATTTGGGAGAGTATTTTAGTTGGCACAGGACAAAAACTGTGTCACGAACAGTACTAAAAATGTAACAGTACAGTTGCATGGCATATCCATTCCTTATTTAGTCCCTACTATGAACATGAAAAATGATTATAGTGCCAAACTGGCTCTGGAGAACATAATGTTTAGAAGTCAATTCCATAAGCAGCCAATGTATTTCAGAATTAGCAGGTCACCTTTCCAGGCATTATAGCTGCCAGCTTTAATATCACATCCTTACCTAGGTGGTTGCTACTTTCAAACCAAGAGAACAGAAACAAACAAATGTGTGACTATTCAGCATTTGTGTTTCCATGTGGATGATAAACATGACATGTGGAAATCTGAACTTCCTATGTTCTGGAGTTTCTTCATGGATTCAGGTAAGACTGAAGATGAGCAGCTGACTTAATTCCAGCAAGCCTGGACTGCTGCCAGTAGAACACTGGTCCTGACTGTCAGCTAGTATAAAGCAGTCATAGCACTACTGAGAGCATCCCACTGTAGAGCAGCTGAGATTCTGCTTCTCAAAACTTTACCCATATTGGTAAAGTCAAGAAAAAATTAATTTTACAAGACTAGCATTTAGAAACAAACTTGTTTTCATCAGTAATTCACAAACCTATACATGTCTTTACCCATTTTTTTCTTCTAAATCAGAAATCCCAACTTATTTACCTTAACAACTTTCATACAAACCTGAATCAAAACATTTACGCTTATTCTGCACAAAACGAAACACAAGCTAAGAAAGTCTTCAAAATACAACACAGGCAAATACAATTGTTCCAGAGGAAAATGTAACTAGTGTGGTGCAAATGTGGATGGATGCAGATACTCATATATTATATATACTGCACTTAGCAAGAATCACTGTGTTTAAAACTGTATAGCTGTGATTATGCAGTGTCAGAGGGTACTGAAAAATTACACTGACAGTACAAAAACACACAACCCTTTCACAGCTGCTTACCCACAGATTACCTCACTACATGCTTCCCCCATGTCTGACAGAGCCAATACCAGCTGGCTCCATGACAGACCCACCACTGGGCAAGGCTGAGCCTATCAGTGGTAGTGGTAGTTCCCCTTTGTTTTAGCATATTTAAGAAAGGGAAGCAGAGTGAGGGAGGGTGGAAATTGTGGCAGAACAGTAGTCAAGAGAAGAGGGGAGTGAGAATATGAGAGAGAAACAACTCTGATGGCATCATTATTGTACTCTTATTTGACTGGCAATTAATCTCCTCAAATCAAGTCTGTTTTGACCATTGCAGAGTGATCTCCCTATCCTTATCTTGACCCACAGGTCTTCTGACATATTTTTCTCTCACCAGTCCATAGACAACAGGGAGTGTTAGAGCAGCTTGGTGGGCACAATGAAGGCCACAGTATTGACAAAACTGTATTTTATTCTATAAAGCCTGGACGAACTATTTATAGCTGCTGGAGAACTGCCTGTCAATCTGGTCCAGTAAGTCCACCTAGTAAGTACCTGCTCCAACTTAATGACAGATGATGGTACCAGGAGATCAACTCTCAAACCTTGAACTACAGGTATAATTTATGTCTTTGAAAAATAAGATAATTTACAGTAAACCTGTAAGAAAACAAACCCCCTCTTACATAAGTGAAGTAACATAGTTATTTAATTGCAGTGATGCTAACGCTGGTGGCATGTTTCCCACAGATCTTGGCCTACATCCTAGTACTGATGTGGGAAAAAAAATCATAAACCAGTCTGAAAGAAAAATGGGCTTTATATCCAGAAATAGTGTGGTCCTTTTGCTTTCTTCTTCAGATACCTACAACAACTAGAGATAGTGGGATTAAATCCACTCTCAGCAAATTAGCAGATGACAGCAAGCTGAATGGTCAATATGCCACAGAGATGGGACGTCATCCATAGGGACCCAGACAGGCCAGAGAAGTAAGCCTGTACAAACCTCCTGAGGTTCAATAAGACTAAGTGTAAGATCCTACACCTGAGTCAGGGCAGTCCTCAGCACCAGTAAAGGCTGGGAGATAAAGAGATTGAAAACAACCCTGTGGAGAAGGACTTGAGGGTAGTGGTTGATGAAAGGCTGGACATAAGCCAAGAGTATGCCCTTGCAGCCCAGAAAGCCAATCGCATCCTGGGCTGCATCAAAAGAAGTGCAGACATCTGGTCAAGGGAAGGTGCTCTGGTGAGAAGTACCTGGAGTACTGTGTCTAGCTCTGCGGTACTCAACGCAGAAGATTAGCCTTTTGGAGTGGGTCCAGAAGAGTGCCACAAAAATAATCAAGAGGGCAGGAACACCTCTCCTATAAAGGCAGGTTGAGAAAGCTGGGGTTGTTCTGCCTGCAGAAAAGAAGGGTCCAGGGTGACCTCATTGCAGCTTTTCAGTCCTTAAAGATAGCCTACAAGAAAGATTCACTTTTCACAAGGGTCAAAGAAAAATTTTTGTTTCCACAGCTAGATCCATTCTGCTGTGGTTTCTAAAATATCCTGTATTGGACTGAGGAAGAAGACATAGCAGATTTACACGCCCATATCAAATCATTCCACAGCATCAGTAAGTAAAAGGAATGTACAAGGCTGACTAGACCCAAGTTGATCAGTATTTTGAATCACGGACTCAGAGATGGCTTTAAGTGTACACACACAGGGTATCAGCAGGCAGCACAGCTGAAGTGGACAGTTCCGAGATCATCCTGATGCTGACTCCAAACTTCAATGTTGCATCACAAGCCCGCTGAATACCACCTAGTGACCCACAGCAGGAGCTGGATGTAACTTGGTTAAAGCTGTTAACCGCTTTCATTCTACGGGTAAAACGTGACCCTTATCTGCGGGAGGGCTATGCATTTTGTCAGAGCGTGTCAAAGGAAGTAAGGCAACCCTTGCTTTACTGGAAGTCACTGCAGACAAGTGGACTCAAGGTTTCCTCCAGTCACTGCAAGGCACCAAGATGTGCCGGTCTGGTTTCTGAGCAAGTTTTTAGAGAATCATCGGAGCAGTTTTTTCTGGAAAACTGGAAGGTTTTAATGGGGAAAAATTAAGCAATAAATGTAGGCACGCCTACCTGTAGTCCTTGGCACAAGATGGGAGAAACCACACACAGTCATTTGTTAACCACCGGCAGGAAAGTGTCTGCAGGTTTGGAAGGCAGCCTAATTCCTCACAATTGAGATTTTTACTTTCTTCCAAGCATATTTATGTCCAGCTTCCCTTCAGAATGTCTCAGTAATACAGTAACAAAAAAAACCTTAAGAATGAAATGTTTTACTTCAGTGTCAGTTGAAGGAAACACTACCACATACTCTGCAAGTAATATGACATTAAATGCAGAAAGCAGAATGTCTTGTCCCATGTACAAGAAACAAAGCTACCTGAATAACTTCCCCCGCTCCCCGATCCTCATCTTGTGACTCTGTCTGAAGCGAGTCATATGGCAGTGCTTTTCTCCTTTTATGGGCAAAAAAAAAGGAGAAAGGAAGTCAGCACCCCGAGTGGGACTGCACTGCCACATGAATCAAGAAGCTCAGTGCTTCACTACTACTCACTCATCCCTACAACAGTACGTGAAGAAACTATATACACTGAGAAAGGGATACCACAAATCAACTACCATTTACTTAATGCATATATAATTACATGTCACTAAAGCATTTTATTCTGAATATATTTTAATACATTCTAGAGAATGTATTAAAATGAAAGGATAGAGGGCATGCAACGCATTTGCATTCTCTTTATCTGCCATCTCCTTTCTCTGTGTCAATGTCCTGTCAAAGTATGTTAACCTCTGCTTTGGGAAACAGCTGTAGTGAAAGTATAACGCAGAGCAGTAATTAAAATTACAGTACTTTCTGCTGCATGACTTTACATGTGTGTCCCACATGGCCTCAGTGCCCACCATCCACACCCAGCTCAGTCCACCTTCTCTCTCTTCAGCTCTGGAAGATGGAGTCAGGAATAGTTACTAATGATCTGACATCAAATTTGGCTTTTTTTGAGGAACTGTGGAAATTTCATTAGTTCATGCTAGGAAAGGTAAATGACTTCAGAATTCCCTATATATCAGACAAAAAAAAAAAAAGAAAAAAAGCCTTATTATTCTCTCATTAATGCAAACAAGGAAATAATTGTTTCTGCCTCAATAACTGATACTACAGTTAAAAGCCCAAACCATGAGAACTCCTACCTATAAATGAGAACTGTACAGGTGATGGGATGAACTTTGTGCAAATCCCATCTCCTGCAAGCAACAAGCCCCATCAGATAGACCACCATAGCGTACACACAGCCACTGCAGGACACATGCAAACACCTTCTGTGGAGTCAGGCAATGTATTTGTCACCCTTATGCGCTCATCATTAACTCAGAACCACCTCACTTTCTCTCAGCTGCTTATGTGCAGTCATTCTGTTTTAGGTGAACATATTGCAACTTAGTATTTAACTGCTTTATTTGGGAGTGATTCTGAAACAACTGAATTCAATTACATGAGTTATGCTTGCTGGGTCACAACCCACGCATCACAGTTAAAATATAGATAAGCATTTCCAAGGTCTCCGTCTTTCTTTTTCTAAGGAAGGAAACAGTCTCCTTGGTTATTAGATCATTATCAGATCAGATGGCCAAAACACCAAAGTTTAGTAAGGAGTTTAAAATAATCCCATCATTTTTTGAAGTCTAACATCTCTCTCACACAGAAAATGGAATTTGTTAAATAAATGCATATATAGATATGCAAAGCATTGAAGTTTTATCAGTGTTTATTTATTTATCTTCTGACAAATTTTATTTCAGTATAAACATGGAATATTTATTTTAAAAATACTATGTTAACCTGTGGGCATCCCTTTGCCTTATGAATAAATTAGAAGACACTGAATAACAGCAACCACAGAAGTACAAACATTTTATTACGATTGTGGTGACTCAGACTGCCAGGATTTGGCAGCCCACAGTGTTCCTCAGCAGCAGAACAAAAGGGGATTTTTTTTGGTGGATTTACTTTCAGTTCAGTAAAAGACAACATGTCTGTGCCACAATGAATCAAAACCTCAGTAAAACAAAAGTTCAAGCAGTCAGAACCAAATAATTTTTGTCTCATGGTCAAACAGATTACCTATGTTTCTAAGGCATCTAACGTACGCTCTCTCATTGCCTTTTGGGAAAAAAACATTAAATAAAAGTAGTAAGATTATCTAGTTGCAGAAATACGAATCTGCTCTACAGGCAGCACATTCCCAGAAAACTTCAAGAGTAGGAAATATTGTCTATTTTCCTCCTGAATATGAGAGCTAATGATACAAAACACTTAGTGGATTTTTTAAACACCTTCTCCAATTAAAAACATAAACGTTGCAGACCTAAGTACTGTACTCTTACCAAAATCTCTCAAGTACTCAGAGCATGAAACACATTTTGAGAGAGACTCGTTTTCCAGCATCCCCATCATGATCTCATTTTGAACAGCAAACTGTCCCCACAGTAATTGGTATTACAAAACTCTGCTGCAGCATGGTCAGTGAGGGAAGTGTTCCAGTCCTGCAGGGCTTTTTTGCTTTAATAACATCAATTATTAGAAGGATGATTATAAAAGACTTATTTCCAGAAGCTTCTAAAGGTGCCAACATTGGGCAAGAAATCTTTAACAGAAGGAGTCACCAGCAGTGTACAGATGATGCCTGAAGCAAACACACTTTGCACTTGCATAGCAATACAGTACAAGGAGTCAGACCACATATATGGGGGTAGAGAGAGGGGGATGTATAAATGAGATAAAATTAGGCTGTTCCTGGAAAGAAAACATAGCAAATTTAATAATCTAACATGCTAAAATCTAAACAAGCCTGAACAACTCAAGAGGAATATTATAAAATTTTCCTCTCACCACTGCCTGCCTCCCCCAATTTCCACAGCATTAAACAACCCCCCTCTGAAAAATTAGGACCAGCAAATCATCTGCACTAAATAAATACCACTGCACATCTCTTATGGAGGCTATTTGAACATAATTCTGGAATCAATTTCCTGGAGATAGGATCATATGGATCAGTTACCATAGAGAATTTTCCTTCTTCTCCAAAAGCAATTAAACTCCCTCAGTGGCACCATTTCTGTACCAGCAATGCAACTCAGCATTTCTGTACCAGCTAACAACCAACAGTAATGAATTTCTGCCCTGCACAGCTCCACACCATTATTAATATGCATGAGAAAAAACAGAAGACAAATTTTGTCCCCCTCTTCCCAAAAAGCCATTAACTTAAGCTAAACTTCCAGACTTAATCTAATCTTTTCGTAGATTTACTAATCTATATGACACTAGAAGCACAAAAAAGACTCCAAGGAGAATTTTGGACATGGCTACAATCAATTTGGGTATTTTATTATTATAATTTTGGTGTTGTATTATATTATAATAAAAATTAAGATTACTCGGGTAGCAAGCTGGAAGCCATTGAACCTCCTAGGAAAAGAGTTGTGAAGGCCGTACCTTGAACTTCACCTATCCTTGCTAGTTCAAGAGGTACCATTATTATTAAAAAGGTTTGTAAAACCCTCAGGCCTCCCCAGGAGTGAAAACAAAGTCATCCCTTTCACAAGCTGATGAGGAAAGAAGTTATGCAGTTTTGAAGTTTTGGAAGAGAAGACAGAAGCGTGCCCCTAGGCATCACTAAGAAAACTAAAATCATCAGGAAAGCAACCACAGAGGAAGCAAAAACAGGAGGCAGGCTATTTCCAGTTTGAGATGCTGGCTCACATCACCTCATCTCTGCATGCCACGGTAGTGCCCTAACCCACAGACTATGTAGTCTGCCCTGGACTCTTCCTGATAAAGCCATGAAATGGAAAAATATTCAATGGATGAAACAAACCCTAAAGAAACCAGATTTCCCTCACCTGAATGTCTGAATCATGGGGCAGGAGGCACTCTCATGCTGGCCTAATTAATTCTCTTTCTCAAAGTAACACAGCTGCAGGTGAAATAAAGGACAGCTTATGACATGCTTGCTGCATGTTGCACTCTCCTGGGAAGAAGGAGATGGAAGCTCGACTACTTCAGGCAGAAAGGGGAACAGAGAAGCAAGCTTCGTACTTCATGAGTAAGGTATGAAACTAATGTACCATTAAATACTGGGAGAAGAGGGAGAGATAAACAGCAATTACAAATTCTTCCTTGAGTTTTGAATAAATAGTTAACACTTATTTCTGAGCAAAAAAGCTTTTCAAATCCCAAGAGAACGTTCCCATCTCAGGATGCCAAAGACAATTAGGCAGAACAGAGATGCCACTATCCAGAACAGTCACAGTGGTAACAGCTCTGGATGGATGCAGAAATGAAGCTCTGTGCATCTGATGTTCTTCACAGTAAAAAATACAAACAACGTGCTTTCAGATATGAGTTTTAAGAACCTGCACCTTAGCTCTGAGGCATCTGGCTGTAAAATAAATCGCTCAAATAATTCATGAATTTGGCCTGTAACGCAACAGGGAGAGGATTTTCCCTTCCAAATCCCATAAATTATATATAAAATAGCTCTAACAACTACTTACATTTCAAGTTAAACCTTTGTATGTCCAAGAGCTTCAGGAGGGTACAGATGGCTTTTCTCTTGTACATCAGTAAAGCTACAAATGCCCTAAAAAACACCAAACCATCCCTACCTTATTATTAAATTACATGAATGCCAAAGACCACGGAGGATCGAGTCATTCACAGTTCAATATAGTCCAAGAGAGGACTAAGCCTTGGATCCCAGTATGGTCTATACCATATTCTAGACACAACAACTCTTGGGCTGTATCAATATTTTCCAATAGGTCTGATGGACACATGATTATGAACTGCATTTATTAACTGAAGACTTACAACTAAATCACACAAGTACTTGTGATGGGCACACAGAGCACCACAAATTTAACTAGAACCTTCAAAGGGAACTTTTAACATTTTACAAACATCACAAATTCCCTATACAGATTTACTCACAAAGAAGCCTTGGGCTTGAGCATCATCTTTTGCACTGCTGGTCATCCGATTCTTGATGTTAAAAGCCAACCTGGCCACTGCCACTACAAACAGCTCTACAGAAGTTATTATCACAGACAAGAAAGGATTAAATACACAAGTCCCCTTCAGCACTGGATTTGTAGTCTGTTGACAAGTTCATACACCAGACAAGAATATTTCACCTGTTGGCATGCACAAGTAACCATTCCTGAATTAAGACTAACTGATATTTAACTGAACATAAACATGAAGATACTAATTATGAGATTATTCCTAAACATCTAAAAATACACAATGCCAGGTAAGAATATTTCAAGTCCCAGTGTGTCAGGGCTGTGCTGAGTCATAACTGTCCCAAAAGGTATTTGTCTTACATCTACTACTGTTATTTTTTCCTGCAGAAGACACCATGGCTACCAGATTAAATCAAGAACTTGTATCAAGCAGAGTAGAAAGACAGAAAACAAAATATATTTCTCACTTCAGTTTCATATGTGAACTGAAATTCTGTGAAAGAAGAGTGATAAATTCACTATTCCTTATGAATTAGAACTTGTACACCTCACATCATTCACACTGCTGTCATCATCATTCACACGAGTACATAGCAGCTTCTATTACAATTCTAATTTACAACAAAATTCACGTCTGCATTTTTTGCAACTCTCAAGCTGCCCCATATATTAAATATTTTAATTCATGCCTCTCAAACTGTTTTGTCTGATTTAATGTTAATGCTTTGCATTCCTAGATAACATGAGTAGAAAGCACTGCTAAAAGAATGATTGATAATACCAAAGCAGATCTAAACACTTACTGCATTTAGTATGGAGGAAACACCAAGAGGTATTTGGCTCTTTTAAATCAACACATACTATGAATATGGATATTGCTCTGTCCACTGATGTTACAGGTCACCTTGACATATTCAGTTTGTCTCCATGTCTCCAGTGATTTAATAGGAGACCTAATAATGTCCGGATTGAATACAGGTTTTGGATATAGAGGAACATTTTGTTTGTATGAAACATGAACAGAATGATCGAGTTCATGTGCTACTGCATGCATTATGCATGCTAAAGAATGTCAGTGATTTTACAAAACTCTTCTACAGCTTCTCCAAAACCTGTTAATAAAAAAGTATTTGGAAATACATATAATTTATTAAAGAGGTCTTATTTGAGTATCTATACACCTACAGAATACAATTTCTGTTAAAGTCTGGGAATTATTATTAATCTAAATAATATCTCATGTTTTTCACAGACGTTTTCAGCTCTCATTCTGTGTAACATAACAAATGGAAATCTGCAACATACTGCACGTGCACATCCTCCAAGTCTTTGTGAGACTTCCATACTGCTGAGGACACGGTATTTCAGCCTGACAAAACAGTGTCAAAAAGTGATGTCACGAAGACAAGCTAAGCACATTAACAATGAATTATCTTCTCAGCACTGTACAATTCACTAATAGACTCACTGTTATAGCAAAATGACATCTGCTGACAGTAACTATGCACTAGTACCCAACATGATGACCATTTTGCCTTGAATTAATGGATTTTTATTCTAATTACTGGCAAACATTTTCTATTTAATCACTTGTGGTTTATTTTCTATTTTTAATAAAAAGCTGAAGTTCATGAAAAAACAAAGTGTCACAGAAAAAAACAGCAAAAAAGGGTAGTGAAAAAGTAGAGCAGTACACAATAAACTACTGGGCATTCATTAAGACACCATATGAGAAGTGATGCAGACAGCCTTGTTTATCCTCGCCACAATTTACATTTCAGCGAAATCTTAAGGACCAGAGGCTGTAGGACGGTGGTTCAAACTTAAGTTGAAGAATTTTATTCTCAGTTGCTACTTGATGCATTTTATGAATTTATGGGAATAGCTTGCAGGGTTTGACTTAACGTGCAATTTCACTTCACAAAAGCATTTTATTAAAGTCTATCCCAGGAAAGCTCGATTCATGAGTAGCAAGGCTTTACCATTAGGTTTTAACTCGGGCCTGGTGAGATGGGGGTAGCAGTATTACAGGAGAGTAGAAAGCAGAGCCATATATGAGAAATTACAAAGTTTATTTATTAAAAAAAAAATGAGTACACTGTTGATGTGCAAATCTTCACTGCATATCATAAAAACGTTATAAAAACATAAAAGCATAACAGAGAAAAAGGGAAGTATCAGCTTGGTTCTTTCCTGTGTAATACGAGTCGGGGTATTTTTGTGGAGCAGCGCTGAGCACGTGAAATGCTTTGCCTACAAGGCAACCTCATGTCACGACAGCATTTCATTCCACATCAGCCCCGCTCAGCGCTCACAGACAAAGTTAGTTTTGGGGTTTTTTTTGACCCTGCAGTGGGCGAGAACAGAAGAAGCAAAGCAGAAACATTCTTGTCCCACTTCACTTTCCCCTTCACCCATTCACACACATACACACACACATTAGTGTCTGCGCTGCCCTTGGGAGCTGATGAACAAAACACAGAAAGCGCAAAGACGGCCTTCATGGCACCCAAAGGCTACCAAGAACAAACTGGAAACCAACCCACGTCACCACCCTCCCTCAGCACCGCCGAAGGAGGCGTGAGAAGACTCGCCAGTGAATTGCGGAGCAGTGGGTTTCGCACAGCGTCACTCAGCGAGACCATCGCCTTACAAAATCGGGACAAATAAAACTTATGCTAAAAGGCTTGGAAATGAAATCAGGTGAATACTAAACTGAGGAGAACAGATGCAAGACTAAACAGATAACGGGGATCTCCGCGGAGGCTCGCAACACGGCCAATGCCTTCTCCAAGGCAGCCGGTACCAAGGCGAGGGTGCCCGCCCAGTGCTCACCGCCCGGCGCTGCCGGAGCTGCCGCTTGTCCCGGCAACAGTTGGCCGCATCCCCCAGCGTCCCCCCGTCACCGCCAAAGGCCCCTGGGGCAGACAGCCCAGCGGCTGCAGAGCCCCGTCCCCGCCCGCTGCCTGCGGGGCTGACGCGGGGGGAACGAGCAGCGG
>VZRI01007551.1:0-12094 GCA_013397515.1 Upupa epops
GAGCTGTTCTATGAATCTATGAAAATGCTTGTAAAGAGATGCAGTGGCTGCTGTGCTGTGTCAATACACAGGTTCACTGATCTGATCAAATTCAGTTCTTTGTTTTTTCAGATCTTGAAGAAGACTTTAATTGAAGAGATATCATGATTTTTGCTTCAAGATCACTGAAGTCAATATAGGTGCCTTTGGTGTCCTCTGTTTTCTGCAGAGGGCTTATAGTCAATCAAAGGATGCGATGGGATTGAGTCTGCATATCTAGAGTTAGCTTCATGTGCATTTTACAGACAATAAATAAGGACTGAGGCTTTTAAATTGAGGACAGCTTCTCTAATACGGGATAAAATACACCAACAGATGTGAAGTAGATGAGAGCAGTGTTTTCCAGTGATGATTTGCTTGATTGCCAGCATGCATCTTCAGTTAGAGTTCTCCTGTTTCCCCTAAACGTTCATCTTGATTTTAGAGCAGTGTATATTGCTGTTTTCGCATGGGGCTCTCCTTTTCTACTTAGAGTAGGAGGCATTCCCGTGAGCATGACAGAACACTGGGATGGCTTGTCCAGAGCGCTTGTTGAGTGTCCATCCCTGGAGATAATTCAAAAGCTGCCTGGATGTGGTCAGGGGCAGCCAGCATTCTGTGGTGCCCCTTTGATGACGGAACCGCCGAAGGTCACTTCCAACCACAACCATTCTATAATTCTGTGTTTTCATTTCTTGCCTCTTAAAGAGGAAGGCAATGGATGTGCTGGGCTTTAGTCACAGAATTCTGTCTGTAGTAGCGTTTGGAGCTATTTTTGAAGAGAGAGTGGAAAGCTTGTCAAGTTTCCAAAGCAGAAAGGTTAATGCAGTTCTCAGTTTTCTTCATTTTCCTTCAATTTTTCCTCCCTATGAGCTGTCACAAGGAGGGGAAGCAAACGTGGGGCTGGCTGGGACCCAGTAAGGACACAGAAAAGGAATGAGGAGGGAGGATGGCCTCACTACTCCCAAGCAATGGGTGCAACCAACCAGTGTGATACTCTAGTCTGTTGGGGAAAGCGCGTACATCCACAGTGCGTGTCGTTTGACCTGATCACCAGCACTCCTCAGCCTTTCCTATCACATTGAACTGTAGAGGAAAGATCTCTGTGAGAAGCTAGCAGAAATCTGAATGTAGGTGAAGGACAAGGATTCACTGAAGGTCTAGTTGAAAAAAGCCTGCAGCTGTATTCACTGCCAAGAAGAAATACTTGGGAGAAAAATATCTTACATTCTACAGCAACAGGAAACACTTCAAGCGGAGTCTGTGCAGTGTTAAACATCTGCTTGAAATAATGACAGGAAAAACCCCATCAGGAACCAAGTGTTTGTACTGCAGTGTGACTTGTCTTAATATTTACCTAGTGTTCAGGAAAAATGATGAGGAGCAAACGAGGAGGAAGCGGAAGATCGCAGGAGAAAAGAATGAGCAGCTGCCTTAAGGAGATTTATAGACTATTGAAAATGTTCATCTGTGCATCGAAGCATCTTTTAATCTCAGTATCACTGTGATGTTCAGTGGGGCAAAGAAGGAACATCTGCATGTCAGCTGCACGCTATTCCATCTTCAAGCACAACCTCTGGACAGTGTAACTAGCAAGGCAAATAAGACATCATCACAACCCGTTTGTGAAGCAACGCACGAGTGAAACAGGTTAGTCTACACAGGTTTGGTTCTCATAATTTTCATTTGTTCTTAGTAAATCAGATTCAGAAGGTTCTGGGTAGAGAAAAGAGAAATGAAACATAAAGAAATTACAATTAAAGCACTGCACAAAGGAAAGGTGAAGCCAACGAATGCTCTAGTGAATGTACCAGCTGTTCACTGGGGAGAAAGAACTCTGGTAGAGTAAAGCACTATGCAAACCCACTGAGTTTTAGGCCCTTCTGGGAAGTGTTTAGGGTTCCAAAACCTACTCAGCAGTGTTTTCAAAGTGTATTCAGTAGTGATTTATGGACAGAGTTAATCATTCTAACTTCATAGTGAATCCACACAGCCACACGTGTGAAGTGTAGGTTTTCCAAAGACATCAGTTTAGGTAGAAACGTAGCCAGCTGCAGAGTTACATATGTCTCTGGAGACGTTCCAGACCCAGATGTGTTCCTGTGTGACTTGGTTTAGGTGATGCCTCTGTGGCAGGGGGATTGCACTGGATGATGTTTCAAGGTCCCTTCTGATCCCTAGGGATTCTATGACTCTATCTTAGGCTTTGTGTTCCCAGGAATGTTAACAGCAAAGGATTTGCTTTCTGTCACACAGATCTTCAACCACAAGCTTAAAAAAGGCTGTGGGGTACTGAATGTCTGCTTGTTCTACAGCAGATTGAGAGGAGAGAAGAGGAGACACGTCGTGGCTATTGAATTATTTGAATCAAGTTGGAACAGGTGTTGGCTTTTTCTACTGTTATAGGAAAAAGTCTATTTCTGCTGTAGATTCATTTTCTTTGAGATGCCTTGCAAACCAATCAAATCTACAACTTACTAGAGACTCAAATGACTGCAGAACATCGTAAGCTTTACAAAACCCTAAGCACACTCTTTCTTTTCCTCATGCAGTCATGTTTATTGCAACTATTGTTACTATGACCACTGCAGGTCAAGCTGCTCTTCACTTGTGCACAGCTTCAACTGCCAAAGACCCAGCAATTGCCCCTAAAATAGTCTGATTTTCATCTTGTTGCCATTGCTGCCTTTTTCATCCAGGCTGATGAAGCTGAAACTTGCTCCTTACTGTCTTCAGTAGTTTTCACAGTAGTATTTTCAGAGAAACCTACCATATGGCTTCCAGACTTCACTGCTGACCAGACTCTGGCTGTTACCAACGGATATGAACAACACATCTCCAGAAGCTTATGTTCTTTATTCCTTTCCTCTTCACAGAATCACAGAATTATTGAGGCTGGAAAAGCCCCCTGAGCTCATCCAGCCCAGCCCAGGACCTGACAGCACCTCAGCAGCCAGACCAGGGCACTAAGGGCCACAGCCAGGCTGTCCTTCAACACCTCCAGAGTGGTCCCTCAGGCAAGAGAAAAGGGGAGGTGATGTTGCTCTCTGTGTTAATGATCAGCTGGAGTCCGTGGAGATCCAGCTAGGGATAGATGAATTGCTGGCAGAGGGCTGATGGGTGAGGGTTAAAGGGAAGGCAAGGGAAGGAGACATCATTGTAGGGATCTGCTACAGACCACCTGACTAGGTAGAATAAGTGGACTAGGCCCTCTATAAACAAATTGGAGCAGCTTCACATTCACAATCCCTGATCCTCATGGGAGATTTCAACCACCGTAACATCTGCTGGAAGGACAACACAGCAGAGCACCATCAATCTAAGGGGTTCTCGGAATGTGTAGATGACAACTTCATCCTTCAAGTGGTAGCAGAACCCACTAGGAAAGGTATAGCACCTTGTCCTCACCAACAAAGATGGGCTGGTGAGGGAAATGAAGCTCAAGGGCAGGCTTGGCTGCAGTAACCATGAACTGGTAGTTCAAGATCCTTAGGGTATTAAAGAAGCTGTGCAGCAAACTCACTACCCTAGACCTCAAGACAACAGACTTTATCCTTTTCAAGCATCTGCTCGGAAGGCTATAATGGAATAAAGCCCTGGAATGCTGGTCAGTATTCAGGCATCATCTCCTTCAAGCCCAGGAGCAGTGTGTCCCAAGAAAGAAGAAGGCAGGCAAGGACGCCAGGAGTCTGGCATGGATGAACAAGGTGCTTTTGGACTTACTTGAGCACAAAAAGGAAGTCTACAAGGAATGGACTTAAAGGTGAACAAGGGAAGGTTCTACAGATGTATCCTTGACAAAGAGGAAGGCTGGGGAAGATGTAGGGCTTCTCTAGAAGAAAACCAGAAACCTGGTCACAAGGGATGTGGAGAAGGCCCAGGTACTAAATGACTTCTTTGCCTCAGTCTTCACTGGCGAGGGCTCTAACCTCATCACCCAAGTTCCAGAAGGCAAAGGTATGAGCTGCAAGAAGGAAGATCCACCAACTATAGATGATGAGGAGGTTTGTGACCATCTTAAAAACCTGAGAATATACAAGTCCTTGGGACCTCATGAGATCCATCCATGGGTCCTGAGACAACTGGCAGATGAAGCTGCTAAGCCACTATCCACTATATTTGAAAGGTCATGGCAGCCTGGTGAAGTTCCTGCTGACTGGAAAAGGAGAAACATCACCCCCATCTTCCAAAAGAGAAAAAAAGAAGATCCCAGACACTATAGGCCACTTGGTCTCAGCTCTGTGCCTGACAAGACAGTGGAGCAGATCCTCCTGAAGGCTCTGTTAAGGCAAATAGAAAATGAAGAGGTGATGGGTGGAAACAACGTGGCTTCACCAAGGACAAAGCCTGCCTGATCAGTCTGGTGGCCTTTGCTAATGGAGTCACCACGCTAATAGATAAAGGAAGAGTCACTAAACTGGAAAAAAGTGGAATGGCCAGACAGACCACTCACTGGACAAGGAATTGGCTGGATGGTAACAACCAAAGGGTTGTAGTCAACTGCTCAGTGTCCCAGCGGAGACCAGCGATGAGTGCTGTCCCTTTGGGGTCAGTGGTGTACAGTTCTGGAATTCATAAATGACCTCAAATGTTGGAGCAGGTCCAGAGGAGGCTACAAAGATGATCAGAGGGCTGGAACATCTCTGCTATGGGGACAGGCTGCAAGAGTTGGGGTTATACAGCCTACAGAAGAGGAGGCTTCTGGAAGCAGCCTTCCAGTACCTGAAAGGGGCCTGTAAGAAGGCTGTGGAAGAGCTTTTCACCGGAGTTTGTAGTGATGGGATAAGGGGAAATGGCTTTAAGCTAGAAGAGGGGAGACTGGGAGGAAATTATTTACAGTGAGGTAAGACACTGGACTAGGTTGCCCAGGGAAGTTGTGGATGCCCCACTCTGGAATTGTTCAAGGCCAGGCTGGATGAAGCCCTGGGCAACCTGGTCTAGCTCCAACCATGACAGGGGGGTGGGAACTCAATGATCTTTAAGATTCCTTCCAATCCAAACCATTCTATGAATTGTGTTTGTTGTCCTTGGAAAAGTGGGGCATAAAATAACATCCAGGCAATATTAGAGAGTTATGGCTCCTGTCAAAACTGTTGCCTTTTGGATTTTAGTCAGTGATTCATCTCTTATCTTTATGATTTGTAAGCTGTTCTACATCTCTAAATACCGTCCGACTACAGATTCATGTTCCCCTTGTAAATTTTCAGAGCTTAAAAAGATAAAAAGCAGAGTTCAGCTCCAAGTTGATGGATTCCCAGGAAACGTGACTCTGTCATAGATGTCTTCTGTTGCTCATTCAAGCAGAGTAGTGCTCTCTGCATTTGCTGATTCACTAAGGTGCTATAACATTCCCGAAGGTGTAGCCCTTCAGGATGGGCTCTTCTGCAGAATCAGATGTGGGTTTATATTCATCTAAGACTCCACAACAAGGTACTCGGTTTCTTAACGTGTACATTTCTTTACCGCAGAGTAAGCAGTTGAGGATCTAGATGAATACTGCTGCCCAATTTGAAATGAAACCTTCCTAATGTTTTCCCTGAGAATTTATGTCTGAGTGGCCATTCCCAGCGCACATGCATCACAGTACCATTCTGTCCAGCACAGCTGTGGTGCATAACGTTGTCTGTAATGAATGCCAGGGGTTTCAGAAGAGTGCATTTGACTTCATTAACTTCAGCTTAATGCTATTGCAGAAGTTAATCCTCTTTGTTGTTCAACTTTGTAAGATTTATACTAGTTCAGGATTTGGAGAGTAATATTATTATATCAGCATGAAATTGTTAATGAGGGATAAGTCAGGAAATCACTACTTACTCACTATCCAGTGAAAATTCCCTGTCTAACCCGGTGCTACCACACTTTCCATCATTCACTCAGTTCACAAGTAAAAAAGTCTTGTAGTTAGCACACTAGGAGTTGATTTTACACAAGACTGCTGCTGAGTGATGAGAAAACCAACAGCTTTCTCTCTGTGTGTGCAGCACGCCTCTCAATCCAGTACAATGTTTCTGATACAATCGTTTATCAGAAATAATTAAAGCATTTGCTGTCATTCTTTGTTGTTTGTGGTCAACCCTCAATACTCGTAATACTCTGCAGTGAGTTCATCCTGTCAGAGGAATGTGCAATGGAGCGGTGGCAGGCGGCAGCCTGTCTCTTGGCCTGGCACATCGTGAAAACAACTGTGCCAAACCTACCTTTATTGAACAGGGATCCGAGTAGTTTGGAATTTTTGAAAGGAAGGGAACCTCACTATGACATCTGCTACCAACATCAGTGCCTCCACGAGTGCAGTCTGAAAGGCCAGGCAGTGCAGATCGTAATTTTGCTGGTTTAATTTCTTTTTCCTCTGCTGGCTCTAATGAAGGTAACTCTGACCACACCAGCCAGTCTGCCTGATGGCATTCAGCGTTGTAAATAGTGGCTTAAAGAGTGAGCTTAAATAGTTGCTTAAATAGTGAGTAGTGGAGTGCCTCTGTTCTTGTGTTTGGGAAGACTCTTCCAAACCAGAAGAGTCCATGCAGCAGTTGTCATGTTTGGTTAAGAACATTGCTGAGGTCCATAGAATGGAGGCTCAGATTAGGTTTACATTGCCTCCTGCACAGGAGATGAATTTCTTAAAGTAACGGTTGTCATTTGTGGCAGGACCACACCATCTCCCTCTTGAACAGGTGCTGTATTTATAGCTCCACTGCATGGTCTCTTGTATTGTTAAATCACCAGAGAACCTAGTGCAGGCAAATGGTCTTGAACTCCAGATTCTAAAGCAGTTGTAAGTGGTCAGCGTATGAGGAATGAACGTTTTAATCTACCAGAGAAGCTGCGTTGCCTTCTTTTCTTTGTGCCACGGGACAGATCTGAGCCCCATGCCCCTGTGGATATCTGTTCATATGAACAGACTGTGGTTTTACAGTTCTATTTCTGCATAGGACATTGAGTTTTTCAAACCAGGACCGTTCCTCACTGTGAAGACAAGCTGGCTGTTTGAAAGGAGACACGGCAGATAGAAACAAAAGGAATGGTCTTTAATTGCTTTGGGATGCTACAGTTTCTTCATCTTAATACTTGTAGAAGACTGAGAGAAGAGTAAAAATGCTAAATCGATGACATACATTGCAACCGAGAGCTGGCTGTTGTGCTTAAGATTGCAAGGACCACCCTGAAGGACCAACCGAGGCCTTTTCAATGTGCAACACTTAAACCCAAGCTTCTGTGCAGAAAACACACAGATTATACCCACAAATACTACTCAGCTGCTAAAGCAGAACATCACCTTGTGCACTACAAAAACTAGTGCAGCCACGCGTGCATGTAGTAAAAAAGCCCCGACTATGATTCCCCCACCAACACCTGTTCAGCTGTCTCTGCTAGCAAGGGGTTAAAAAGCACCAGCTAAAACAGAGTGTCCCACTGACCCAGCAAGCAAGGGAGAAGGTGAGGATCCAGGAGAGAGTCCTTCCACGGACACTACAACAAAAATCTCTCCTTCTGCAGAAGCATTACTGGACCAAGGTAGATCGGCTTAGTCAGAAGATTGTAAACTGCTGCTGGCTGGTGAAGGTGGAAAACATCCCCTATGCTCAGTGACTGAGGGAGCTGGGGCTGCTTAGTCTGGCAAAGAGAAGGCTGAGGGGAGACCTTATTGCTCTCTACAACTACCTGAAAGGAAGTTGGAGTGAGGTTGGTCTCTTCTCACTGGAGACAGGTGACAAGACGAGGGGAAATGGCCTCAAGTTGCGCCAGAGGGGTTTCAGTTGGATATCAGGAAGAACTTCTTTACAGTAGGGGTTGTTAAGCACTGGAACAGGATCCCCAGGGAGACACTGAGTCACATCCCTGAATGTGTTTAAAAATCATTTGGATGTGGTGCTTGAGGACAGGGTTTAGCAGTGGGTTGTTCAAGATAGAGTAGTAGGGTTAGGTTGAGGTTGGACTTGCTTGTCTTGTAGGTCTTTCCTGAGTGATTCTGAATGTAAGAAAGACCTGTAGCTGTCAAGAAGGAGAATCATTTGTCACCTGATTGCTTAGGTGCTGGGACCAGAGGCTCAGACCATTCAGCTCAATCATGTAAAAATACAGCACAAGCAGCTAGTGAGCTGTACCAGGCAATTTCAAGTAGCTGAAATGAGTTAAGAACTGTTAGTTCTGTTAAGAACTGTTAGTTTACTCCAGTGCTCTCTGCACCAGGCTGGCATAGAAATGTGCAAAACTGTCTTTGCTCTTGGTAATTAGATGCTTGGGTTTTTATAAGAACCAGATTTCAAATCAAATGTGGCCTGCTTGAATCCTTCTGGTAGCAAGTATTGTGTCCAGTTCTGGGNTCAAGGTTATCTGGTGATAGGACAAGGGACACTGGGTGCCAGCTGGAACAAAGGAGGTTCCATATCAGTATCAGCAGGAACTTCTTCCCAGTGAGGGTACCAGAGCACTGGCACAGGCTGCCCAGGGGAGTTGTGGAGTCTCCTTCTCTGGAGATGTCGCAGACCCACTTGGCTGTGTTCCTGTGTGACTTGGTCTGGGTGACCCTACTGTGGCAGGGGATTGGACTGGATGATCTTTCGAGGTCCCTTCCAATCCCTAAGGATTCTATGATTTCATTGATTTGTTGAATGCATCTCTGATGTAGCTAGCTTGAACCTCCTACCCTTGAAATCAACAGCAAAATTCCTGCTGATCGCAGCAGCAAAATCAAGTCCAGATCACAAAGAACCCCGATGCCCTGCCCTCCCCCTCCCCTCTCTAAACATCTCATTGTTTTGGTTAATTGAATTATATTTTGGACTGTGCTTGCACCCAGCCCGTGGCTAGAAAGAGGATGGTTATAGGGAATAGGTGAATTGCTAGCACTAACTGCCTTCAGAAGGACCTTTATCAATGCCATTCTCCTGCCTAAATGTCTCCTCCGTTGTGCATGGCGCTGGTTAAAGCTCACTGTCACACGAATGAAATGAAAACACCCGATGAAACAGGCTGTTGTCAGATCCCATGCGATGAATCGTAACTTCAGGCATCTCTGTTTAATTCTCTCTGCTAATCTGTTCCCAATTACTGACATCTGGGACCGGGTTTTCTTTCATTTGAAGCAGAAGGTATCAGAAGTTTTGACTCTGGGGAAAAAAAATAGGGACATAAAATAGGAGACAGGAAATGTAGTAACAGAAAGAACTTTAAATTCAAAGCCTGTATATGATTTTACTAGCAGTGTTGGAATTCTTTTAAGCACAGCAGAGAAGTGGAGTGTTTTTACCCTTGATGCAGTGATTTATAAGGACTCAAAACTTTGACTAGGACTCTTATTCAAAGGAAAAGAACAGCCTTTTGAAAGACATTATCTAATGTACCCAGCTCTTGTGATAACTGAGAGGCTCTAATTCATGGCATAAATACATGTGCTATAGTGACAGCTCCAATCCCACCCTGCACAGGCAATCCCCTGCCCCATGTGTTGGAAAACAGCTATTCCTATTACCGGAGTCCTCTAAAGTACAGAGCAGCACCATGACAGCACCTCCAAATAAAATACAACCTGGGTGGTAAACGGGGCTACCCAAGCCAAAAGTAGCATGAACCGAGTCAAATGTGAGCCAGACAAATTCACGCTGGCTGATGCATCTTTGAACATCGTCCCATGGGACAGGCAGAGGCACAGACAGAAATCATCCTGCGTGCATGCTGGTTTGCTCGTGGTGTAATGCCACTATGTGTAACTGAAAACTGCTGCAGGGCACTGTGTTCAACTTGAGTCTTGTAGAGAGATCCCCAGACCCTTCTGCATCACTGCAAATGGGTCAAAGGAAGTTGGAAGTGACTTCATTAATAAGTGTGTCATGAGAGAGTGACCAGGTAATACAATGGTTCCATGACAGCTGTAATGATCTCCCTTCAGAATGACCTTTGGGGGAACAAAGAATCCCAAACCCCAAACACTAGCAGTGTGAAATGGTCCAAAGGGGCTGAGATGGAGGAAATCATTCTGGGACTGTGCTCTTACATTAAAGCTTTATAGCTGGTTGTTCATAAATACAATAGAAGCTTTCTCTTTGTCTTGTAAGTTACAAAGTAAGTATTTTGAAGTTCTCCTGCCATCACATTTCTGGATATAAAGGCCACATGGGACACAGGATACCCCTGTAGCCAGCACAGCATAGATGCCCTAGCTGCTAATGGGCTGCAGAGCATGGCTGGCCAAGGAGCCTATCCCAGCAAAACCAGGACAGAGTCTCTATTAAATATTGACTATATTGTAGAGGCAGGAGCCATGAAGTGTGGGAAAACAGACGAAAATAACTCTCCAGACTATCATAAAAGAAGAGTTTCCCTTTGTTTTTATTGACAGTATGGGTACTGTTACTACTATTACTACTTACTCTTTGTATCAAGGCAATATCGAGGGGTCTGTGTTCACAAATGGAATGCCACAGTGCCAGAGATGCTGTACTACAAAGCCAATATCCGTGTATCTTCGATTGCACCTGTAATCAATTAAAGCAGTGATTCTTCCACGTCTAGCCATGCCTGAAGCTGCCTGCATTTAGGTTACTAGAACAATAGTCACGGTGATGGGACAGGATGTTTGCCTGCAGTCCACTGAAAGCTGCTGCTACTGTGTCTTCACTCCGGATTAAAGCGACTATGGGAGACACTTTCCTGAGGTACAAAACGTTCTTGTGTCTGCTCTCCAAACAAGTAATTTCTGAGGAAAGGATCGCTGTCAAGCTAGGCAGCTCCTTAGGAAGCAGGATAGTCATTGCTTCCTTCACAGGAGCAATAAACTCAGAATACTGGAGAAAGAGACTGTTCCATCTTCCCAGAAGACGCCAGTTTTAGTAACATAAAACCAGTACTGACATTATTACTCATGTTCTCTTTCCTCATACGAGCTGGATGGAGATCTAGCAGTGAAAACTTGAGGAGCTGCAGCATGGATTCTGTTACTAGAAACAGAGCAGCAAAACAGCAGAGAAATCTTCCACTCGGCCTGGCTTTCAAAATAAAGGAAAGACATGGCTGTAACAGAGTGAAAAGGACCTCAGATTGTGAGGACTGACAGAATAAACAAGAGGAGGCATGGGCAGGGTGTGTGTGAAAAAGATCCGTCTGCTCCAGGATGGAGTCTGTCAAATGGCAGCTTTGGAATAGCGCTTGAGCTACGGTAGTGAGAGACGACATTCCCAACGTGTGCGTGAGTGAGAGGTGTAGAACACTTTCTAAAACCCAGCATATATCACGTCAGGTGCCTGAAGTTAATAGAACGATTAAAAATGATGATGTGTTGTGCCGTCCTGAAATCAGACGCCATTCCATCTCATGGGAGCATGTCTGACAGCACTCCAACAGAAACAGCGCGATTTACTTCAGCGGCAGTTAACTTGCAAAGTGAGAGCTATTCTTAGCTTTGCTGGTTCAGAGCAGACAGGCAAATTTCTTGCACCTAGGAATAGAACACCAGTACTTTGCAAGATTCCCTAGGGTTTAAAGGAAAAATGCATCTAGGCAGCTAGAAAGAGTTACCAAGGGGGCACAGAGCTTTAGGCAATTGCAGTTAACATGCGTTTCATTCGGGATGGGGAGCAAAGCTCTTGAAATGTGGAAGATCTCCTCACGGCTGGATGGTTAGGGGGCTTGCTACACCGTGAGAATCACAGAATCATCCAGGTTGGAAAAGACCCTTTGGATCACTGAGTCCAACCATTAATGCTACTCTTTTCTGTTAGGTGTTGAATGCAGAGTTTCTCGTTATCTGGTGGCAGTACAGGATTTTGCTTTCATTCCTGCTGTGTCGGTCAGAGAACAGGCAGAATGAAATCACACCCCGTGAGACATGGTGTGACAAAACCGGTTGTCACTACAATAAACAGTGAAGTAGCACAATGTGCAGTATAAAGTTATAATTGATACTGCCTTGCTTCTATTAAGTCACAGTGTTACTGAGGCTGGAAAAGCCCTCTGAGCTCATCCAGCCCAGCCCAGGACCTGACATCACCACAGCAGCCAGACCAGGGCACTAAGGGTCACAGCAAGTCTGTCACAGGATCATGGAATGATCAGGGATCAGAAGAGACTTCAAAAGATCATC